>CM021108.1:458919212-459519212 GCA_007115665.2 Sequoiadendron giganteum
AAAAAAGAGATGCTCAATAAGAAGGAAAATATAGGACAAATTGAAGTGAGAGACTCCACTTGGCCTCCATTGCCTAATTCTAATCCTAGACAAAAAGAAATTGCCCAAGTATTAGTCTTATACAAGCTAAATCAGAGGCCTTCTAATGAAATAGAAAATAACTTGTGGAATAAAAAAGAGGATCTAGCAAGGGTTATAGGGAACTTGACTAATGAGGAGACCACAGAAAGGATTTTACACCCTAGTTTAGTTACATATCTCAGTTCTAATGGAAAAACTTGCCAAAGGAAGGAACACTCCAATTAATAGTAAGGAGAAAAAAGGAAAAAGAGAAATAAAGAAGAGATTGAGCCTTACTCAAGGAGGAAAGATAGAGATGATAGGATTCCTAAATGCTTTGATAGATTTGAGATTCCTAGAGATGAATCTCAAATGATGACTATTGATGAGCTTTAACTGTACTAGTTGGAATGTGAGGGGACTTGAATCCCCTAATAAGAAATTCATTGTTAGGAGATACCTAAATTTGGACAAATATAAAGATGTTGTCTCATTACAAGAAGTAAATATTGTTAATTTTACTTTGGAAACTAATCTCAAATTCATTTGGAAAGACTACTCAATTCTATGCAAAGCATGAAAAAGGTAGAGGGGGATCAGCCATCTTGTTATCTAATAAGTGGGCCCAATGTGTGATGGATTATGGAGTTTGTACATGTAACAGGGCAGTTTGGGTTACTATGGAAAAGGAGAAGAAATTTGGTCTTTGCTTAATATATGTTCCCAATGAGTACATAGATAGAATTGAGCTTTGGAAGTGGATGTTTAATCTATATGATATCCCATGGATTGTGGGAGGGGACTTCAATATGATTAAGAGCAAGGAGGATAAAACTGGTGGTATAGAAATGGAGTGGAAAGGAATTAAGTATTTTTGCTTTAGAATGAAGAATAGACTCAATCTATTTGATCCTTTGGAGGGATTCAAAAAGGAAACTAAAAATATTTGATTCACATGGTGCAACTCACAAGTAGGGAATAAGATAATATATTGCAAGCTAGATAGATTTTATGCCAACATGGATTTCTTAAGTTTTGATCAAACTGTCGGTGGTAACAAAGTAAACTTTTATCCATGGTCCATGTCTTATCGTCATCCTATCATAGTGAAGATCTTAATAGATAAAGAGAAACCTAAAGAGTGTAAAAAATGAAAGACAAGTCAACCATTGAGAAGTGGAATAATAATGTTAAGGCATGAAAACTTATTTATCAAACTATACTGAAAAAAAGAGCTTTGGATAGTAGGAAATATGAAAATGAGCTCCAAGAAAACTTACTCAAGCTGGAAGTTGATCTATAGTGTGATCCAAAGAATATAGAATTAAATGAATGACCAATCTTTGTAAAAAAATCATTGAGGAGTCTATAGGCTACTAAGATTCAATGTTTAAGGTTAAGAGAAAAAATGAATTGGTTAAGTAATGGGGACAAAGGATCTAAATTTTTCTTTAGAATTATTAAAGAAAAATGTGTAAAATAAAATGTGGGAAACATATGGACTGAGGATAAGTTATTAAGTGACCCAGAAGAGGTAAAGAAGCAATTATATTTCTTCTACAAGGATCTCCTCTTGTGAAGGAGATAGCACAATGGGGCACAATTCTAGAAATTTTTGTAAAGCTTTGATTCTTGAAATGATTTCTAAAGAAAGTGCAGTATTGTTGGGTAGAGAGGTGTCTAAGGAGGAAATTGTAAAGATCATTCAGGTGCTAAACAATGACAAAACTCCAAGAGAAGATGGCATACTAGTAGAATTTTACAAGAAAAACATTGATTTCAGGTGTGTGATGATCTATTGCAGGTATACACTAAAGCTATTGATAAAGGCTCCTTAGGTAGTAGTATCAACAAAGGTATAATTAAATTACTACCAAAAGGAGATAAATCGTTAATAAAAAATTAGAGACCTATTACCTTACTCAATGTATCTTATAATACCCTAGCAAAAATCTTGACTTTGAGATTGGTTGGTATCTTGCCTTCTTTTATCATCAACACAAAAACTGGTTTTATAAAAAGGGGGTATATTTTGGAGAATCTCCTAACCAATTGGGAAGTCATGGAATGGGCAAGATGCTCCAACCAGAACACTAGTATTTTCTTACTTGATTTTAAAAAGGCTTATGATAGGGTTGAATGGCCCTTTCATATGATGACTGTTTAAGCTTTTGGATTCTCAAAAGGTTACTATTAGATGGTTGAAACAAATGAAAGATGTTTTTGCACAAGTGGATGTAAACAATTCTCTTTGCAAATATCTATAAGATAGGGATGTCCTCTACCCCCTGCTTTGTTTTTTAATGCATCTAATGCCATATTATACCTCATAAGAGACTCATCTAAGAGCCTCAAGGTGAGAGCACTATCCCTCTCCAATAATAAAGACCTCATAAACATTCAATTTGAAGATGATACTACCCTATTTGTTAAACTGAAAGAAGATAACTTTGATAATCTAATGCAAAAATTTGAACTTATTTTGTGTAGCCTCTAGAGCAAAACTATCTATGGTGAAGTCAATAGTGCTAAGTTGGGAAAATACACCCCCTCAGTGGTTTGCTAAATATTGTTTTCAATGGGGGAACTTAACAAACAGGTTAGGTACCTAAGTATTCCCTTTGTTGTGAATCCATGTTTGAAGAACATGTAGGATTGGATAAAAGATAAAATAGAAAGAAAGCTAGATAAGTGGAACAAACAATATTTATCCTTGGCAAGAAGAATTCAAGTTTGTTAAAAACATATTTCTTCATACAATGTCCACTACTCCTTTATTTGGTTATTTAGTAGTTATCAAATAAATGAAATCCAAAATAAAAGAAGGCATTTTCTATGGTTTGATGGTAAAAGAAATAAAAAGAAGCATGCAGTTAAATTGGAATGGTGTTGTTTAGATGAATCTAAAGGAGGGAAAGGAATGAATGATTTCAAAAAACAATGAATGTCTCTTGTTGTCAAATGGTCCTCAAGGCCTTAAATGGGGATGAACCCTAGAAAATACTAGTGATAAATAATATGCGACTAGCTATACCAAGGCAAGCTAAAACATGGAAACTTCTTCCCCTCTATGACTTATTGTTTGGAAAATTCATTGTTTCCCTTGTTGGGTCTAATATTTTAAAAAGCTTATGGAAAGCATGGGAACAAGTTAGAAGGTTAGTCATAAACAATGATTCTCTGGATAATCACAAGAACAAAATCTACCCATTTGGATCAATCTGGTGGAACTCGTATCATAAAGAAAAACCTCTTGCTTTATTACAAGGATAATCTAAAAAATCTTGGCATAAGAAAGGAATCAAGTGTTTCAATGATGTACTTTGTAAAAATAAATTGAAAACATGGGTATCCCTCAGTATAGAGTTCAAATTGCCTCCATCTCACTGGAGGACATATTCAATAATAAGGGAAGCATACAAAATGCACTAATTTCCTATAATGCATGACTTATACAATGTTAAAATGGATAATTTCAAATGGATTGATGGAACAAAATTACACAAAGCGAACCCAAACTGGTATATAAATTCTTAAATGAAGCCCCAAACATGACTAAGCACCTAAACATGAAATGGAATATTGAAGCTTTAGATAAGCAATGGTCTAATATTTTTAAATTTCTATGGTTCGATGTGTTAGAACCTAAGAAAGCATGTTTCAAATGGCTACTTGTTTTGCAAAAATTGTCTTGTTCACTATCCACAGGAAACTTGAAAATATTTTCATATGTTTTTTGAATGTTTCTATGCTAGGGAGATCTGGAACCTTTTTTGTGCTAATCTGGGGGGTTGGGGGGATCTAGGTAGGGTTAAATGGCAGTGAATTCTTTTTGGTTGAAGGTTTAAATAAGTCCTTTAATCTGTTTTGGCTTTTATTATCTATTGAAGTTTTATGGTTCTTATGAAAAGTAAGGAATAAGGAATGGTTCCAAGGCAAAAGGGGAATGCTTACTGAATTTGATAGAAGACTCATCTATCATAATATTTTTGTGCAGGGTACAATTATGATAGAAATATCAAAGGAGAAGTTTCTCAAACTATTGAAGACTGGCAAGATGGATATAAATAAAGATGAAATCAAGTATGCAAGGCATTGGCCTTTCAACAAATCACATCCCCTTTTTGAAGGGGTGCCTAGAATTTCAATAAAAA
Source organism: Sequoiadendron giganteum (assembly GCA_007115665.2). Classification (NCBI taxonomy): domain Eukaryota; kingdom Viridiplantae; phylum Streptophyta; class Pinopsida; order Cupressales; family Cupressaceae; genus Sequoiadendron; species Sequoiadendron giganteum. The sequence continues at coordinate 458,923,427 of CM021108.1, forward strand.
TATAACAAGAAGTATGCAATTGAAACATTACAAAGGGACCTGGGCTTAAGGGAGGTCCAAAAATCAATGTAAACCATAGAGAAGACTTCATAGTGGAGGTAGTGAGGTCAAATGAAGATATGTCTGAAATTGGCCAACCAATTGGGTGGAATGAAATGGACAGTTACAATGAAAGCATTAATTTATGAAATATGCTATATAGTAAAATATAGATATGTAGGGGTTTTGTTAAGGTGGTGGTGTTGTTGTTGTGGCCACCAAGGTTCAAACCTTCGTTGGACCATTGTGATCATAGGCACTATGTCTTTGTTGATCTAATGTGCTCACGGGTTTGAATCACAACATTGAGGTTGCTAATGGCGTTTAGGCCTATGTTGTTTCATTCCCTCGTTGGGATGGTGTGCTCGCAGGCTTTGTGCCCCTGCTGAGCTACCATTCTCGTGGGAGTGAATTGTTCACTTACGTTCATATTGAGGAGGTCTCCCATTTGTGACCTCCATTCTGGCTTGAGCCAAGCTAAAAATCCTTGAGGTTAATTGATCAATATATATATATATAGTAATGAATTGTTGACATATACTTTCTCCTTTTGTTGACCTTGCATGGTCAGGTTTGAATATTACATACTATAGCCATATAGGTAAGGCAAGATAGATAATGATAGTATTTGGAACCACTATGTGATTTTTTCAGATATGATCTGATAAGGACAAAAACAATGATGTAATCCTAAATTTTTGGTAATCTATATGTAATACAAAAAAAAAGGGCAAACCATGTCCAACAAACTCTAAATTTCTTGAAACATGATAAAATTGGCAAGACAAGAACAAGAAGTTCATAAAAAGTAAGGTGATAGATTTAATCCAATGAATATGTTGACTTAGAGTCTATAATAGTAGACTCAAAACCAACTTCCCTTAAGATGTAAAAAATATTGGATAATACATGAAGGCTATGTAAATTGAGGAACTTGGGAGTTGGTTGATCCTTCATATGATTGTAAACTTATCAGTTGCAAGTGGGTCTTTTGAATGTGCAAAGTAGATGGCTCACTTGACAAACATAAACAGTCTTGTTAGAGAAAAAAAAAGGCTCAAAAAGAGGGAATTGATTATGATGACACATTTGCACCTACAATACAGTGGACCACCATTCATGTTTTGTTGGCTCTATCAACACAAAATGGATGGAAAATCCTCAAATGGACATAAAAACTGCATTCTTGAATGGTGGTCTCAAATAAACAATTTGTCTCAATCAAATAGATATGGAGTAAGTAGTCAAGAATATCAAGCATGCATGATTATAAAATCATTGTATTGTTTAATGCAAGCCCCACAAGCCTAATATTAAAAACTCGTTGAACAACTCGTGAAGTTGAATTTCAAGCACTTTGAATTTGATGATATAGCTCTCTATCAAAAGGTTGATGTCGCATTTATATATCTAGTTGTTTATGAGGATTATCTATTTCTAACTAATGATAATGAACACAATATATTACAACCGCAATAGAAGAATTGAAGCAAGGATTTGAAATTACTTACTTGGGATACCTTCATTATTATTTGAGTATTAACGTGATTCAAAAACTTGAGTATATCTTCATCATCAAACAAAATTATATTGGTGATCTTTTGTGCATATTTAGAATGTTCAATTGCAAACCAATTATTAGTCCTTTGGAGAAAAGTTTGAAACTAACATCAAGTGATTTTGCAATGTTTGTTGATGCAACTAAATACCAGCACCTTGTGGGAAGTCTAATATATGTTACACAACTACACATTTCTTTTGTTGTTGGAGTCCTCTCTAGATTCTTGCAACAACCTATGGAAAATAATCAATTGGCAACTAAAAGTGTTCTTCGGTATCTAAAGGTAACTTAGAACTATAAGCTCAACTCCTTCAAGGCAGCAAATATCACATTAGTTAGTTATTCAAATTGTAATTATGCAAGTGACTTGAAAGATGGGCAATTTACTTTACACTTCTTATTTCATTTAGGGTTGGCTGTCATTTCTTGGTAATCTAAGAAGTAGTCAGTGCCAACTCTATCCTCTCAGCAGAATATATGATAGCTTCCAAGGCAACTATGAATATATTATGGCTCAGTAAGCTTCTTTAAGATTTACAAGGAAAATAGATTTCATCAACTACTCTCTCAATTGACAATTGATTTGCAATCAAAATAGGAAAAAATCCAATCTTTCATGATCATATTCTGCTTCCAAGGCAACTAGGAATATAAAAGTAGATTTCATCAGGTACTCTCTCAATTGACAGTAGATTTGCAATCAAAATAGCAAAAAAATCGATCTTTCATGATCCAATCTAAACAAATCAACACAAAGTTTCATTTTATTCAACATCATGTTATAGATGGCAGAGTACAACTTAAGTATTGTCATATTACAAACCAGCTAACAAATATTTTTACCAAGTGTTTGGAAGAGAGAAGTTCGAGAATTTCAGAGACATGCTTGGTTTAACTATATAAACTTGTTTATATTAGGGGGGAAAGTAAATATTAATGTTTGCATATAAATCTTTTGTCAACAAGCTTTCGATTTTGCTTTTAATTTTGGTAGTTTTCTTCTCAACTTTTGTTGTGACAGTTAAACTGCTCTTTACTGCCCTTCAGATATGAATGTTAATATTATTTTGCAAATAACAAAGAAATACCATTCTGTTCTGCTTTTCAATCCCAACATGACAAATTGGCCTTTGAAAGCTTACATGGCATTTGAAAGCACACATTCAAAGTTACAGAATGGTAATGAACTCAAGGTCACTATCATTCCTTCCAATGGTGAAGCAGTTTTAGCCTTCATATGATTAGTACAATGGAAATACAGATTACTGTACAGAAACAGACAAATTTATACTCATTCATCTTTATAATATTGCATTGTACAAGTAGTGATATCGATCTAAATGTGAATACATATATATTCGGACTAGTATGGGTAAGATATTTGCAAACTAGACTTTGGCACCTTTAAATTAATGAATAGTCTTGAGTCCAAGGCTTATTTCGGGCAAGTACCTAAAAACACAAACAGAGTCCTTAAAAATGGATGAACAGACATACTTGTCTTTTCATTACAAATCATTAACTTTTTGAAGGATATCATTATACTTTGATTGCATCATGGGCTTCAGGTCCCACAAGTGTTATGAGAAACAACGACCACCAAAATGATGAATTGAAACGAGGCAAAGTGACATTCTTTCAAAGGTCAGGATATGTCAGAACCTTTCTCTCAAATATAAAAGGTAATATCTCCCAAAAAGCAAGCTTAGACCAGATTTCAAAAATATCTTCATTACTGCTACTTTCTTTAATTGGGGAAGTACTTTGGCCTCTGCAGTGACAGAAGTTACATTGTGACCAAGTTAACTAAAGGTCAAAGCAAAGCTTCCTGCCTAAAAATGTTGCTCAATATTAAGTTATTAACAAATTGAGCACATAATTTGAAATAACTCTTGCACAATTAACAATGCAGGGGCCAAACAGTTTCAAGTTTGAACTCTTTGAATTTAATAATTAATGTACTGCTATTCGAACATTTCTAAATGCTGGAAGTTAAGCTGATGAAACTCAAAGATACCAAACACTTCCATGTTATATACCAACATTAGTTAAGGAACCATTTATAACTGTTAAGAGGGTTTTATCACTTCACTCCATACCAAATTCTACGCTCAATTCACTTTGACCGATCAGTTGAAGTTGGGGATATCAAATTTTCAAATATCTTTTCCTGAGTATCTAGTTCATAGCAGTGAAATCTCCACCATCTTCCCCTACAAGCCGAAAGACTTAACTCCAACATGAAGATGTTATAGTCTTCCATTTCGCACAAACACTGACAATGTGTCAAGCTAATGAAAAATGAAAATTTTAATTTCACACTTCAACTGCTCATATACTAGTTCATAGCAGTGACATCTCCACCATCTTCCCCTACAAGCCCAAAGACTTACTCCAACATGAAGATGTTATGCGAAAATCTTCCATTTTGCTCAATCACTGACCATGTGTCAAGCTAATGAAAAATGAAAATTTTAATTTCACACTTCAACTGCTCATATACTAGTGGTATGACATTTGTCCAATTATACACTTGAACATAAAAGCAGAAGTATCTGATAACTGCACATTCTAGTGAAATGAAAAACTATGGGGCTACAAAGTTGAGAAAGCAATTAGATTTTCTGCTTAAACTCATCCTTTAGTGTAAATGGTTCCTTTGAACATACCCCATCATTTCAATAACCAATAGAACCTTGCCCGTGCCCAAAATACAAAAATAATTGGCGATGTTGAAGATTTCTGGGACTTCTCATAACATAGCTCTAGATTGGTGCAATGAAGAAATCTTTTGAATTAGCTACAACTATTTTTGGATCCTTTTTTTTGACAAATAAAACTATCTTTTCTTCTTTCCGGGCATTCTAATCTAGAAATGAAAGTTTATTTTCATGCATTGCATGTTCCAGTTCAACAAATCATGCACTTATAAACACCCTTTCAGTAATTGCGTATGTGAATACAATTTTGAATGTAGTGATACAAAAGCATTGCTTCGTTACATTTTATTAAGTATGATCCTTTCAATCTTAACTTCCAGAAATATAGCCTAATACTCAACAAAGTATAACATCTCCTACTAACAAAAAGGATGTAGCGGACATCCTAGATCATGGAGCTACAGTAGTAGATAGAGTTAATTTAACTTTCTTACTGATAAGAACCTAAAATTCAGTCCCATAGATTATGTGTCCTCTGAAAATATTTAGAAAATGTTAATTCAGTTATTGATTGATTTAGAGTGCCGATAAAAACATCTAAGTTACTCAGAAATATCAAACATGAAGCTTAGAAATAAAATATTTTGTCATCATCTCTTATACAATCAAATAATCATCAATAATTGTCATATGAGTCCATAAGCAAAATTGCTAGAAGCTTATCATTTGGAGTATCGTCCCTAATCACATATACAATCTACATTAATACTCCTGGACAAGCAAAAGTTGTTCAGAAAGTCCCTCATTGATTTGAAGAAACAAAACAGCCTCATAGCAAGCCAGAGGAAGGATTACCTCTTAAGCATTTGCACGTACAAACACAGGCCGCATAAATCAATAGGAAACGATCTTGGCCAAAACTGAAAATCAAAGAGTATTTCAAAGAATTGTTTGTAGTGGCTATCATCAGCAGAAAAGCCCTTGCTAAAGCTAGCTAGGATCTTATTTGAAAACGAACAAATATCACTCCAATCTAAACACTGTACAAAAGTGATCCAACGCATAGACAAATAAACCAAAGAAATTAAATGCCTTTTTCTTGGGGCAGCCTGTAGGACCAGAGAAGCTTCCCAGAGGCTACACTCAATAAAATAAAATCCATCCTCATGGAAGTAACTTGGCACGTTGAAATCAACTATCCAAAAAAGAGATCCACTATTTAGCAACTGAAAAGAAGCGATCAGAACCCAGACTACTGGCCAGTAGGGGGTCACAAAATCCAAACTTCAGCACCAAAATGAGTTCAACCAATTGAACCAACGAATCAACATCAAGAGAGCATTTTGAAAAGTCGCTTAAAGACTTCCACAGAATCTCCATCATCCTTCTCTCCTATGCAGATTGCTGCTTGATGTACCAACAGAAGCCTGAGAAGGAATCCTATTGGGTTTATTAGTTTCTTTCTTCTGGGGAGAAAACAGTTGGGTGAAACCAAACATGGCACCCTTTGTCGATGCTCCTCCTCCTCCTCCTACCTTGGACGCTCTGAGAGAACAAACAGGTACATTTAAAACAGGAGTAACTCTGACATTGGCAGAGTATGATCTCTCCATTGCTCTCCAGTTTTCTTTCTGCCTGCAATTCCTGTAGTGGGGATCCTTGCTTCTCATGTTGGCACTGAAGCTGCTGGGACTACTACAGCTCCTTTCAAGACTCTGGAACACAATTTTACCAGATGAGTTCATCCGGGGGCTATCAACTGAGGACCCTCTGGTAGGAAGCTTTGCATCAATATTTCTATATGGGCTCCTCCCAACCCTAACACCTCTTCCATCTGAAGTAACATCAGGGAATCTGGGTTTTCTAACATTGACTCTCAGTGGTGCCCTAATAGGATTTGGGTTTCCTTTCTCTGAATCCAATGAATACCTGGGCAAATCCTCGAGATCTGCAGCGCATGAAGATGAGGAGACAGAGATGCGGGCAGAGCCTGAATCGGCATCAGAGTCTCTTGGAGGCTGATGAGCCAATAAGGGCTGGCTAGATAGATCTACTGATGAAGAAGAAGAAGAAGAAGAAGAATGTGGTTTTGAATCTGACCCTCGGAAGAGATGCTTGAGGGACTTGGGTGTCAAGTGGGTCTTTGTTGGAAACGAGGACTTGGGGGCCTGTTGGGATGAATGCAGGGAAAGAATGTCCTGCTTGTGGTTTTGGAGTTTCTTCAGCCCTAGAAGCTCCTTCCACCTGCTGGAGCATCTGGGGGCCTTGGGAGAAACACTTAATGAATCCACATTGTTACAGATCATTTGGATTGTTGTCGGCCTTGTGGTGGTGGTGGTGGAGGTGACGGTTCTAGAGGCTGTGCCCCCTCCATCATTAGAGGAAAAAGATAAGGATTGGTCTGTGATAGGACCAGACCTTGAAGGGCACTGAAGGGGCATGAGCTTCCCCTGGTAGAAAAGCTCATCTGCTGGCAGCATTGAAAGTGGGTCATCTGGTAAACTCAAACAGAACTCAAAATCATTACTGTTGCTATTGTCTGTATCCTGCATACCTGGTTCTTGCTGGTCCTCTACTTGTCGATGACTGCTACTACTGAAATTACTTTCAGTGCTTTCAATCTCTCCTGCTTCCACAAAATCTTTGCTGAAGGAGATCCTGGGGCTGAGCCACCCAAAAGGAGGAGCAGGAGGGCAGTAAGACGGACAATCCATGAACCCTTCTGAAACCCCCACACTCTCCACAAAATCCACACATGCCATCACAGAGCCCACCATAGATCAAACCCAAATGCTATTCTATCAATTGTAATCTACACCCAAATGCCCGACTGCGAACCCAAATGCAAGCAAGAACACTCCTCAGACCATTCAAGCTCAAAACCCGAACCACCCCACATGGCTGCTAGAACATGCATGTAGGACAAAAATGCCTCAAATACTTACCTTACAAATCTAATTAAAGAAAAAATTAAACAACTAATATTGGACTGTGGAAGCTACGAAATCTTTGAAATAGGGGCCCACTGATCAGGGCACTCGGATCAAATAACCAACTATTCAACACCATTTGTTGGGTCTCCAGGAGAGTTCACAGCGTTGTCAGTCCAACACTAGCCTGCCACGCCCGCAAGCCTCATACCACTTCCCTGTACCATCTGTACAATGCATCCTAACTTTGCCACGTCATCTGCCACGTACACTACCGACAGGGCCTATCCCTGCCGGGACCCGGGCCCCCAGCTGCCCAAGTCCAAAAATTGACCAAGAAATTTTATAAACAAGAAAAATTAATTATTCCGAATACCCAAAAGCTATGAGTTTCGAGCAATGTGACAGTCGTGATGTTGACACATCATCGGGGAGCTCGCAAGGCACGTGAGTTAAAAAAAAAGTATGCCATCGCTTCCATCCATACATTATCCAGTATTCGTATGTATCATCTATGCCTTCTCTCCAGATAAGAGAATATATTCCTTTAACCCAGTATCTTTGGTTTCCATCAACGGTCTCTGTGTTTTCCTCTCCATAGTTTGGAGTGGATGTCACATGCGCCTGTCTTGGTTCTCAAGTTTTTAAATCATTACTCACATGTTTGCAACTTCTTCGCTGCTTCCTGCGTCTGTGTTTTGAGGCAGAGAAATGGGATTTTTAAACAATTGACTCAAGTTTCTTGGTCGGGATTGGGTGGTGTCACATTTTTATTGTTGTGGTTTGGAGTGTTATATTTAGATTGATAAGTTAGTTTTTGGATTTAATTCTGTATGTTTTTGTTTGATGTTTTAGATCACATTCAGTGATCTCATTACAAAGAGGACAGTGATCTACCAACAGAAAGCGGTATCAAAAAGAAGACAGTGATCTATTACCAGAAAGCAGTATCAGAAAGAGGACAGTGATCTATCATCAGATAAGGGACAGTGATTTGAAAATATCAAATGAAAAACAAACAAATTGAATCCAAAAGTAATCTCTCATATCAACTATTTTTTAAAGTTTTTCTTTGTCAATTTCTATGGTGGTAAATTTATAGGACAATTTAATAGATAGAAATTTTTGAAGCTTGTATATATATATAATAATTTCTTGGACATATTTTTGAAGTGTGGTCAGAATTTTAGGTAGATATTTTTGAAGGGCGATTTGTATTTTGTAAGCATATCCATCAACTAATTCTATTGCGTGGTTGACAATGCTACTAAACATAAGGGTTCACATTTAATCAAAACTCGATATTTTGACTGATGGATGCATGAATAATGACTACACACATATGTTTAGTGGCATAGTACATTCTGTGTAAAGAATAGCCAGCGGCCATTTATTAGATGGTCCATTTATATTTAATTCTTAGGTAAGATGAGTGCATCTCATTCCTAATATAAATCTGAGAATCATATGAAATAATTAATGATCTCTTTTTGTTTAAAAATGCGATATAGATTCTTAATCTATCAATAATTAAAATTTGGAAGTACAACCCATCACACGATTTAAATTTTCAACAGGACAATCTGCCTGCCCTTCACTAATACAACACTACAGAAAGCATTCTATTTAAGATTTTAAAATATTTGTCATTCATCTTTTGGACGTATCTACAAACCTCTTTTCATTATTGTATTCATAAAAGTGTTAAAAGATTACTGTCAGGCAGTAATGATAAACTGCGTAGAGTGCAGATTTCTTCTGTATAAAAGAAAATTTGTGTGTGTTTGAGCGGCCATTATTGGTTTGCATGTGATTCAAATCTCAGTGCCACAGAAAAATAAATTAGGGTTTGGGAGTTTCTCCATTTAAAACAAATCCTCCGTATTAAAGAAATCTCAAACCATAACTGTAAACTGAAACTTTTACAGAGTGGCAATGCAATGGTGCATGTGGTAATATCGCTGTTGAGAGCTCTGAAACGTCGCTATTAAAAGAAAAAAAATAAAAAAATACGTTAGTCCTTTTTCTGGGGAAGTCTAATCTATAATAATGACGTTTTAAATTTTGTGAGTTATAATTCTTTATAAAAGCTATTAATGTGGGTTTGTTTGTTGTGGATTATTTTTATTGGTAATAACTTATTAGAAACACAGATTTTCATTGTAATATATATTTTTTATTTTTAATTGTATTTTATTTTCTTAACATTATGCGTTTATATATTTGTTTAAAGAAAAAAGATTCTTTTTAAAAAGAAAAATTAATAAATATAATTAGGGGAGAAGATTTGATACTTGTGCACTAAATCATGTTTTGTTGGTGTGTTGATGTGACATCACATGATTTGTTGTTTTCTAGATCTACTAAATACATTTCATTCAATTATGAGTAGTCATCATCAACACTAACAACTTTGAAGTCCCAACTATTGGTCCAATATTGTTAAAAATATCGGGCATTAAATCAACAAATGTTATAACAGCTATTGGAACATGCTCAAGTACGTGGTCCTCTCTCTTAATATATCTATTAAAAAATGTATTTAAAATATGTTGAGAGTGTAAGAGAGGGGGACTAACCACTACAAGGCTCCAAGTCACAAAAGATCAAGAGCGGAAAGGCTGCCCTAACTTACCTCAGTTTAAAAGATGGTTAAGATAGAAGGGATGAGAATGATGAGGAATATGCGTCCTTCGATCACTCTACAATCCCGAGAGTTGAAGGGAGACTAGATGAGACACTTTCCAGAGTCAACTTTGTGTTTCAGGTAGCTCTTTGTCCGAGGATAGAAGCATAGTTCTGGGACAACAGCGCGGCACGCTGGCATCTCGTAGGTGTGTTGGCGTCTGTATGGCCAAAAAACCAAAGAGACGAGGTTAAACTCTAAAAGGTAGACTAACGGCCTAGTTTAGAAGCTTCTAGAATGACAAAATAATATTAAGAAGTACGAAAAGTACATATTAACATGATACAAGAAATATATTACCGCAAGGGTGACGAACACGATTTCTTACAACAATCTTCTCGCCAGCTTGCTCTGAGATCTCTCCACCTGCATACAGAAGAAAGGGGGAATGTTGGGGTTGTTTAGGGGCCTGCCTCAATCAGACCCTCATTTTGGTGTTTCCACCTCCACGAACAACCAAGTTTGCAATGATAGGAGTAAAGATAAAGAAAAAATACAAGCTATGTATACAAGAAACACTACAAAACAGCACGTGCTTACTCAATCGAACACGATAGAGGAGATGAGAGGAGCTTACGACCTCCATCCAAAGCACTCAAGGCTTGTGGAGGAGTGAATGAGAGGAACTCAAGCCTTTGTTGTAATGGAATTTGTCCTGCACTCGCACTATCAGAGTGATGGAGTGGTAGATTGTTGTAATGGAGTGAAAAAGTGTTGCTACAAAGTTTGAATGGGTGTTTGAAAAAGTGAAGAAAATGTGAAGTGATGAACTCAATATCTCACAAAACTTTTCCAAACTCCTACTGAAGAGAGCTATGGATGAAAGAGTGAATATTATGAAGAGATGGATGAAAAACGACCATATTCGGGTCGGCCAGCCGAAGAGGAGTGTTACACTTCGACTCCCAATTGAGAGTGTAACGTCTTTGTAGACTCCAGCCACAAGAATCTACCAGGGACATAAGTGCGTCGTGTAGACATTTTCGCGTCACACAGACGTCCCCGACAGAAACGCCTCCACTGACACGTAAATAGGGTGCTAAGTGTGATGTGAACAGCGGGCTTAAGTAGAATTAAGCCTCCACCTTATGTTTTCTAAAGTGTAAAGGGGTGAAAGGGGAATTTGTATTAGGGGTGCAAATTCACGCTCATATATTTTGCCCCCACTTTAGCGAGCACGAGTATTGATGAGTGCTTCAGTAAAGTAGAGTAGTGAAGAAGTAATAGAGTAAGAGATGTATACCTGAACCAATGAGGAAGCAGAGCACGGTTTGTCAAACCCGGAAGTGCAGGAAAGGACTTCATAGTTTCATGGAACTACAAAGTTGAAGTATGAAAGTGCCTCATAGGCTCACGGTCCTGTAAAGGGGTATCCTTCAAGAACTCTCACATGAAGGAAACCAGGAAAAACACCTTACAGCCCCGCAAACCTGTAAGGAAGGTGTCCCCCAAGAACTCTCACATGAGGGAGACCGAGAAAAGCACCTTATAGACCTGCAAAACTGCAAGGAAGGTATCCCCCAAGAACTCTCACATGAGGGAGACCAAGAAAAGCACCTTAAAGACCCGCAGACCTGTAAGGAAGGCATCCCCCAAGAACTCTCACATGAGGGAGACTGAGTAAAGGGGACTCCGCAAAGTTAGGGAAGGTGAAATGTTACTCGTAGATAGAACACATCAGGAAGCAACCGTGCAGACCAGTGAATGGACAGTCACGCAGACCATCGCTAAGTTGTAAGACTTTCAAAGGGGTCCCTCGGGAACCCTTCAAAAGGAAGGAGGGTCCACTCAAGGGACACACTGTTTGAAAAGTGAAGTCTAGTCGGGTTGCCCCTGGACTAGATGTCAAGGTGTGAAGTCGGTCTAGTCGGGCTGCCCCCAAGCTAGACGCCATAGAACCTGTTGAAAATTTTTGAAGGGGTTCCTTGGGAACCCAACATGAAAAAGAGGGGTCCACTCAAGGGACACACTATTCAAAAGCTTAACGTCTTCCTTCTCGAATCAATTCATCACCAAGGAATCCTTTTGAAAGATGTCCACTTCATCAAGGAATTTGAAAGGAAGGAGATGCGCTGATGTGAGGGGAAGATTAAGACCGTTCCCACTTCGGAAGAGGGTTTTCAAGTCCTTTCTTTACGAACCCATGATGAAGGAAACATGTTCTGCTAGGGTTTTAAGTTGAGAATGTGATTCTAATAAAGAAGTGTGTGAAGGGTCTTCGAGAAAATATTTGTTCAACAATGAATGCGTTTTCTAAAGACCAAGTAATCTAGAAGAGGCATTGTCACACATGAAAGGGACAACTCAAGCAAAGATGAGAGAAACATTAAGAGAAAAGTAATAGAAAGTAGATCACACACACAAAGGGCACAGGGGGATCTGGTTTCGTGGGGTCAGATTTTCCTTTATTCATATATATATTAGGCAACCATGGCAAGAGGCGAAAGATCATCAATCCCCAACCAAATTAGGAAGAATGCACGGAAGACAAAGTAAAAACCAAAAATTGGGTCAACATGGAAGGAGGCCTAAATGCTCTTGATGCTTTGCATCGTCCCCAATTTACCAAAATTCAATCACAAACATGGAAGAACAAAGATACATATAGAAGAAGGTTTACAACACAAACGCCACGCATGTATCCAAGCACCAACAAGGGTGACGAAGGTCACCCAAGCACATATAGCACGATTATGGGGGAACACATCACAACACACACACATCTCATCTAAAGATCAAGAAGAGGGTCTCCCCCTAACACTAGTCAACCAAGAGGTCGTCAGCTTCCCACTCTAGATCATCATAGGGGAAAGGATAACGAGCCTGCAACGATGTAATGTTAAAGGGAGGAGCTTCTGATCCTCCCGCAACAAGGGCCAAGGCAGAGGGACCTATGAGGTCTCCATCGCTCAACTCTTGTGGGTCCAAGGTCAACGACCTTGTAAAGATCATTGACAAGGTTGGAACTTCATCCACCGAGTTAAACATACACTTGATGGGAGTGCCATGCTTCACCTCAGCAGACGAAGGAGTTTTCACCCGAGGTTCACTACTAGGCTCACCAAGAGACTTAGGAGCAGTGACCAACTCGGGAGAGGCTGGGACTAGTTTCATTACTAGGGCAGAACAAGTCAACTTGGGGCCACCTTTCAGAGAAGGTGGGCTCTTCTTACATCCTCCATTGTTGGAGGGACCACTGTCTACCTTCTTCTTCATCGGAAGAGGTGAACTCCCCATAGATGAAACAAGGAGGGTCGAGGGAGAAGAGGAAAGAATCGCAGTGGACACAATCAAAGTGTTCACCATGTCAATGGGCTTTGGGAAAGGCAAGACATCCAAGATGGAAGTCAACAGGGGTGGCTCTATTGAAGGAGCGATGAACACCTGCACCCTTCCAGGCGTATGTGCGCTCATAGCAGGAGCCGGGAGAGATTCAGAGACAAAAGGAGGGAAAGAGGAAGACACAATAGGAGTTGTCATCTTCTCCTCCTCCTTCTTCTGTAAGGAGGCTTGCTCAGCTAGGAGAGCCTTTCGTCGGCACTTATGCTCGCGCACAAGGTGGTTTCTACGACTCTTCGAACCGGAAGTCAGGATCTACGAAGGGACAAAAGGCTCCTGCTCAGCCATGGGATTGTCTTCCATAGCTGCTTCCAGTGGAAATACAAACTCTTGAATGGGAGAAGAAGGGGCAAGTTCAGAAACGGTGAGAGGAATTGACTCTTCCACTTTAGAGGTGGATCCTTTCTTGTTCGGGGGAACAGGAAGAGGTTGAGTGGAAAACTCTCTTCGCGAGCCTTTCTTTCTACCGTACAAATAGTACCAGGGTCCTGGGGACCTGTTAGGGAGATTTGATATCCTGACCTTGGGATTTCACCAAGGAGGCATCATCGGACTTAGCAGGTAGAACTTAGGCTTGTTCATCTAGTACTCTTCCCAAGAGAGAGGAGTGGACAAGTCAGCTCGAGAGGGAGCAAGCTTCTCCTTTCCCTTTCAGGAAGAGGAGGTAGCTAGAAGCTCGTCTATAGGAAGGGTAAACTTTGGTTGTCCTTTTCCTCCAGTCTTGTACTTCACATAGTTCTTGTGAAGTAGGTTCATTCTTTGTGGGAGTGGACTGACGGGAGTGGGCCAAAAGTGATCCAACGAGTATCCTCCACGAGATACCATAGACTGATATCCAGTGTCATGAACACATGCACGACACCTTCGTGGGAAAACTTAAGGCACTTATGAATTACAAAGGCGATCCCATTCGTGGAAGCTAGCCAAGGTATACCTAGCTTCACTCTAAACAGGTCTGACTCGGGAATAACATTGAAGACCACGTCTACACTCTTGGATCCAACCAAGACAGACAACATTATCGATCCATAAGGTTTAAGAGAGTTTTTCATGTGTATGAATGATGGATTTTTATTTTTCATATTCCTCCCTTTGTAGGGATTTTAAGTAATGTATCCTCCTTGATGGCATTCAATCTACTCCCAGGGTCGACTAAGACCCTTGTCACAATGTTACCACTAAGGAAAGTGAGAATATAAAGTGGAGAAGGCTTACCATTTGTTGGCACGTCTTGTGAAGTAAATGTTACATCTGGTGAGCCGATCGCAAAGTGGGGAGAGGGAGTAACAGTAACCATGTTAACATACGCCTCAAGATGAGAAATAGAATCACCAAGATTGATAATCATGTTAGCAAAATACGACGAAAATGGGTTTAAGTATATTTGCAATTCACTATTAGCTTTCACCACTGATTTGTTCGTGTTTTTTTTTCCTCCATCAAGACGGATAGTACTATCCTCGATGTGATCTTGTATCTCATGACGTAGGCGCATGCAACATTTGGTATCATGTCTGTTAACTCGATGGTACTGACAATATGTGTTTTCTTCATACCAGCTAGGGTACAGTTCTCTGACTAGTTTAGGAGGTGGCAAGGTAAGGATCTTATCCTTCACCAACTTTTGTAAGATGGAAGAATAAGACTTTGATAGCTTCGTAAAATTTTGGTCGCATCTAAGGTCGTTGTTATCCACAGCAGCTACTACATTCGCAACAGTTTTACCTCTTCCCGAGATCAATACAATAGATCTTCCTTCAGAACGAGAGCGTGAGGGAGGACCCCCGAACTAAACCACCGTTTGTTGGTACTCTCGTAAAGCCACACACAAGTGTGCAAAAGAAGGATACTTCATGAGGGTGAACTTTTCTTGCCAAGGCCTTTGTAAGTTCCCTATGAAGACATTCTTTACATCAGAATCGGGTAACGGATATGAGATCTGTGCGAAGAGTGCTTGGTACCGTGCTATAAAGTCTATAATATTTTCACTGTCCCCTTGTTTGCATCTAACAAGGTCTGAGAAGGTCATCTTTGGTCCGATATTGTCTTGGAACTGATTCACAAACTGATCGAACATGAAGATGAAATTATCGGGCAAAGAACAATACCAGTCTAGTGTTGTATCTTTGAGGGATCGGGGAAATATTTTGGCCATCAACGCATCATGATGGAAAAATTATGTGCATAAGGCATTAAGGGCAGACACATGTGTCTGTGGGTCCCCTTTACCACCGTATTTCTCGAATTTTAGAATCTCCATCCCTTGTGGGAAAGGAGTGTTTAGAATTGCAACCGACAATGGGCTATGTCAGAAGAAGGGTTGGAAGATAGGCTGGGCTGAGGCTTGGGAAAGGTTCACCAACTAGTTCTACATCTTCCCCATATTCTGAAGAAGGGTATTTAGAATAGGGTCATTAGAAGACATAGGACCACTAGAACCACTGCCAGAACCACCATTGTGACCACCACTAGAGCCACCACCGATGCCGCCACCACCAGTATGACTTCCCCTGGCGCCACCATCGTGACCACCGCCAGAGCCACCACCAATGTTGCCGCCACCGGTGTGACTTTTTCCGGAGCCACCAGCATGACTCCTGCTAGAACCACCTCTGCCAATGCCACCCACACTTCAAAAGTTTCTACCACCAAAGCCTTCGCCTATCATTCTGCCAAATCCTCCACCACTGAAGGCAACAAAAGGGGTGAAGTGGAAACCCAAAGGGTTCATGTTTACTTTGATAGTCTCAAAACTTTCAAAAGTAGCAGGTATATTGATCGAAGGGACTATGTCATCCATATACATGGATGTAGGAGGCATCGACATATCCAGTTGCCTCTCACATTCCTCGAGGAGGCCACCCCATATCATGCAACCATGGCTTGAGGGGGAACATGCTTCGGCCAGACCAGCGAGACTAGCTAAGAGCTCTACACCTATCTAGTATGTTTCCACCATGTATCTTATTTCACCGATCACTTTAGCAGCCCTAGCCATCTTTGGGTTTCCTTCCAAGTGATTTTCCAATGCACCTAACCCTTTATTGAGGCTAATGACATAATCAGAAGGGATATAGATGGCCTCATGCTCATCTACAAATAAAGAGGTCAGCGATGCAAGAGGAGTAGGGATGTGATCAATTTTGTCAAGAAACCTAGATTCGCCTTGCAATATGTGCTCCTATGCGGATAGACCAACCACAAAACCAAAGAAAAGGCCAATAGTGAAGCTAGAGGAGAACTTCGTCTTGTCGATCAGAAGGTGTCGTAGACTTCTTCTAACAATATTCCCAGAGGTTGTAGACTGGGTCATGAAGCTCATAAACTTTCACAACACACCAGGGTACAATGACCAGGAGGTATATGAGAAAAAGTTCAAGATGCCAACAAATGGATAAACGTTGGTTCACGTCGGGTTCACCAAAAATGTAAGAGAGGGGGACCAACCACTGCAAGGCCCCAAGCCATGAAAGGCCAAGAGAGGAAAGGCTGCCCTAACTTACCTCAGTATAAATGATGGTTAGGATAGAAGGGATGAGAATGATGAGAATTATGCATCCTTCGATCACTTTGCAATCCCGAGAGCTGAATGGAGAATAGACAAGTCGCTTTCTAGAGTCAACTCTACATCTCAGGCAAGCTCTCTATCCGAGGACAAGAGAGCGGTTCTAAGATGACAGCATGGCGCACTGGCGTCTCACAGGTGCGCTAGCATCAGTACAGCCAAAAAACTAGAGAGATGATGTTAAACTCTAAAAGGTAGACTAATGGCCTAGTTTAGAAGCTTCTAGAATGACAAAATAATATTAAGAAGTATGAAAAGTACATATTAACATGATACAGGAAATATATATTACCGCAAGGGTGACAAAGATGATTTCTTACAACAATCTTCTCACCAGCTTGCTTCGAGATCTCTCCACCTGCATATAGAAGAAAGGGGGAATGTTGGGGTTGTTTATGGGCCTACCTCAGTCAGACCCCCGTTTTGGTGTTTCCACCTCCATGGACAACCAAGTTTGCAATGATAGAAGTAAAGATAAAGAAAGAATACAAGCTACGTATACAAGAAACACTACAAAACAGTACGTGCTTACTCAACTAAATATGATAGAGGAGATGAGAGGAGCTTACCACCTTCATCCAAAGTGCTCAAGGCTTGTGGAGGAGTGAATGAGAGGAACTCAAGCCTCTGTTGCAATGGCGTTTGTCCTGTGCTTGCACTATCAAAGTGATAGAGTGGTAGATTGTTGCAATGGAGTGAAAAGTGTTGCTACAAAGCTTGAATGGGTGTTTGAAAGAGTGGAGAAAATGTGAAGTGATGAACTCAAGATCTTGCAAAACTTTTCCAAACTCCTGTTGAAGAGAGCTATGGATGAAAGAGTGAAGATTATGAAGAGATGGATGAAAAGCGACCATATTCGGGTCGGCTAGCCGAAGAGGAGCGTTACACTTTGACTCCCAATCGAGAGTGTAACGTCTCTGTAGACTCCATCCATAGGAATCTGCCAGGGACGTATGCATGTCGTACAGACATCTACACACCACATGGGCATCCCCGACATAAACACCTCCATTGAAATGCAAATAGGGTGCCAAGTGTGATGTGGACATCGACTTAAGTGGAATTAAGCCGCTGCCTTAGGTTTTCTAAAGTTTAAAGGGGTGAAAGAGGAATTTGCATTAGGGGTGCAAATTCACACTCATACAGAGAGATATCTTTTTCGAGACATCTATTTCATTTATATCTGATAAATTGATCTAAAAAAAGATGCTTCGAGAAGGATGTATTTCTATGTATTTTAGAGATTTTTTAAAAGATGGATATGCTAGTTTTACTTTGAAATTTTAGTTTTCTGATGGTCGATAGGTAGTACCCTATTTTGATTATAACTTTTGAATTATAGTTCAAAATCTCTTAATCTTGAATGTGTTGGACACAAAACAATGAAATCCAATTTTTTTGTGTTTGATTATGTGATACTCGACCTTTTATTTGTGAAAATGACCTTTGATTGTAGAAATGATTTTTCCTATAGAAATGACCTTTTGTGCCTACAAACAAATATTTGGATATACCCACACATACAATTAGAAAACCTAGTGGTGTCAATGATCACCATTTAGAGGTAAGGATATTCACCTTAGATAAGCCTTATGAATGATTTACTGCTTTTAAAAAGTGTTTAAAGAAAGAAATCAACAAATGTAGTTAATACTAATGTGGATATGATAATGCTAGGTGATTAATATACGAGACTTGATTTAGTGGAATGTGATCCAATAGATATTGGAATGGCTTAGTGTAATAGCTAATGTTTTTCAATGTGTTGGTGCAAGAAATGACTTGACTAATGTGGAAAGTTAAATAATGGAGATCAATTGATGCCTTATAATAAATAGATGTGATGGGGTTGTCTTAATGATGGATGGATTCTAGGTGCTCCACATAAGGAGTAATGTCCTTTTATACTTGATGTAGGCACACAATTTGGAATTTTTGGCATGGAAACAATATATAACAACTTGTTAAAATTGAATAAGCGTGGACCTAAGGTAAACTTTAGATTTTGAACATTAGTCAAATCCATATTGTGAAACTATCCAAAGTCACTTTCACACTCGCGACTTCAATTCCAAGAGAAAGACTAATAATTAAGGAGATTGGAAATTGTCTAAGAAGGGGCTAAGTTCTATTTTATGGCCAATCTAAATATGAGATAAATGGGAGCACTTAATAATTAAAAACCCATGTGCTAGGGGAAATTACTTAGGACACCTAACACAAGGTAGTGTAAAAACAAGCGTAAAAGCGTAATGCATATTGATCCAATTCTTGGGTGGAGTGGGGGACAAATCTATAAATGATCTTGTAATCCCAATATTTTTAGGATATGTAAATGAAACCTTGAATTAGAATGCAAAATTGTAATTAATAAGAGTGGAAGACTTTACAATGTAGTTGTATTACATAGTAGAAGTATGTACAAATCATATGTACTTAGTAGAGTTGGTTGGTTCTTCCCTACATGTGCCTTGTATATAATGCAGGTATTTATATATTCTAGGTCATTAGCTAGGCCTTCAAAAATATGCACATATTGTACAATTTGTATTTATAGGATGACAGTAGATGTCAAATATGTATGGTGCTAGTTGTAGCATGGTACAAGATGACACTAGATGTCAAACTTGTATGGTGTTAGTTACAGTATTGGCTATGTAATTGCCTAAGAATGAATAGGCATGCATGCTCGGCTAATGATGACCCAATAATCCATCACATGACCCTATGTGGTATGAGAATTAATAAAAACTCATATTCAACTTATTTCTCCTTGGTGAAAATGCTTAGTTAGCCCCCTTCAGTTTTCTCTTTGTCACTTTAAGTAAGACTAAGTCATCGACAAAGTGTCTATTACATCTTTCTACTTATTTTTCTTTATTTTTTGTTAGAATTTGTGAGTCGCCCCTTATTGTTGGTTCACCCCATTGAATGGATTGTCCAACCCAACAAAAAAAAATACTACCAAAAGAGGTAAATGTGTGTTTTTCTTGTCATATGTGAGCCTTTACATGCAATTTATTTTATAAGTTTTAATCATTTTAAATCTACTTCATGTCTCTACTAGAGAAATTATCTTTAACATTCTTCTTATTTCCCTCTAAATTTAAACCTAATGTCTCTCCTATATATATTGTGAACTTTTGGTCATTTGTTGGGGTCCAAGATTTTGTCATTTTTTGTCTAAACTTGTATCCATGTAACAAAACTATGAATAATTTGAGACCATAGATACAACTTAAAATATTTTATTATAATTTATCCTACCTAGAATTTTTCATTGGAATAGCTCTATCATTATTGTGGATATGCTTTATCAAGATTCTAAGATTCTATAATCAACATCTTGCACAGTCATTACAAGATTTTCTTTTCAATATTCAATCCTAACTATTGTGTCTTTTCATAAGAATGGTGTTGACACCAAATCACTTTGTACTTTAGATATCTCTAATCTCAAGTATGGAAATTAGTTTAGGTTTCCTTGATTAGTTTTGGTTTTAGAGTAGTTTTTCTTATTATGTGTTGAAAGAGGTATTTAACATTCAAAATCCCTATAGTTTAGATTATATTTATGATTCATTGTAGGATAAATTAATTTTTAAAATTAAAGTTTTGGATTAGGAAAGTTTATTTTTCATTACTCTAAAAAGTTCATGAAACAAATAAAAAATTCCAAGTTGTTGTTAGGAAAATAGTGCACAATAAAGAATTATTTAATTATGTAAGATATATATTTATTTATGATGCATATTTAGGAGATGGGTTTAGCCACATTAAATATCTATTTGGAGTCCAGTTGTAAAGTTGCATGTGATATTGGTTAAATATTTTATGTATGGGTTGCAAATGGAAAAATATTTAGTATTGGTAAATCTTAGTACCAAAAAGTAAACGTTAAGGTTAATTATTTTGTCTACTCATAGTTGTGAGGCACATGGTTTTGTTGCAAGATTTTTTCCCTTGGTCTCCTTGTGTTGTGCAACACGACACTTGGCTTCGTGACATGGCTTAACCGCCTCCTGTGGATCTTGGATCTTGTATAAATCTAGCGGTTGTATTAGGCATTGACAAGTCGATCTTTTGGTTCAACGACAGTCGCCTATGCAACAATTGTTGTCAAAGCCAAGGTCATAGGTTCAAACCCCTCGCTTGCACTAGGGGGATTGTTGCAAGATTTTTACCCTTGGTCTCATTGTGTTGTGCAATGCGGTGCTTGGGTTTGTGACATGGCTTAACCACCTCCTGTGGATCTTGGATCTTGTATAAATCTAGTAGTTGTATCGGGCATTGATAGGTTGATATTTTGGTGCAACGACAACTGCTTGTGCAACAAGTTTTACCTTACCACTTGGTTGTTTTGTGTAAGCTTGAATCTATAAAATCAAAGCACATGTTTAGTGCTTGGGGTTGGCTGGTTAGTTAATTATTTGGCTTGTTTATCATTTTTATTGAGCTCTCTTGTTGAGTGAATACATGAAGCATGGCATGGGATGTGTGGTTACATTCTTGGACACATAGAGGTTGTAGTGGAGGAGCTTAACTTTTTAAAAGTATTCATGGTGACTCCATAATTGTATTGCAATATTTTTATTGATGAATAATATATTGAGTGTGAATGCTTTTGAAGTTTAGGTTTTCTCTCTTGAGGGATTTCCCAAGGTATATCTTGTGTAATCTTGAGGTGTGTATCTGATATTTTCCTTATGATTATTCTATAAAATTGTATGCATGTTTTTCCATCATGGGGTTATGTAGGAAATGGTTTGATCAACCTATTAATTTTCCTAACAACTATGACAAAAACAATAGATATAAAGACTTTAGCTATCATTGAACAAATAAATTTTCATTTTAGTTGATGCTAACAAATTGCTAAAGAAATCAAAAGTGCAAATTATGGACACAAATAATTTGGGGAAAACAAAAAATTCATTGACCAAAAGAATGAATTTTGATTTGTTTGATTTTATTTTTCCTTGTTCTTTGAAAGTTTATTTAGGAAAAGGAAAAGATTTATTCATTATTAGTGAATTAATTTACAAAAGCTTTAATTTTAAAATTATTTCACTACAACTAACTAGTTGCATTCAATCATAAAAAGAAAAAGAAAAATTCAAAAATATTCATTTAGGGTAGTTTTGACATATTTTCATAGTTTAAACTAGCTTATTTTTAGCTTACATTTAAAAACATCAAAACACCCAACAAACACAAAATTATAAGAATATTTACATTCAAACATTATTTTAAAAACTTATATGTGGTCAATGATTTATGCTCAAATAATTCAATTAAAATATTTAAATAACTTGTAGCATCCAACATTTGAACATTACAACTTGATCATATTTGTAAATAATTATAAAAAATGTATTTAAACAAACCTATCAAGGGAACTTTAAACTTTTCACTTAAGCTTTATAGGTTGTATTTGGCATTTCACACCTATGTGTCTTGGGTTGAGACTAGATATAGTAGAGAAAACCTTGAGAGATATAAGGGGTATATAACCTACTCTATCAACTATTGTTTTTAAATATTAGGTGACAATTCTTGAGGAAAACCAACATGAGAATTCTTACTTGGATGTAATTTAGATAACAAACTTTGTAGAGATCTTAAAATGAAAAAAATAAAAAATAAACGCTCTCTTTTGCATAAACCAATAGAGAAGTAATGTCATGTATGAAAAAACACAATCTCATAATTGAAAAAAAGAAAAATAGGTTAGGGGATCAATGTGGGGTATGATGTACCTATTCTTCCTCAATTCATTAGGAAATGTGATCCCCACCTCAAATTGACTAACAACCCTTAGGTGAATCAATTTAAGGTGCGAATCTTCAAATTTCCTTTTTGTGTCAAGACGAGGGTTCTGGTCAAACAACACTTTGGGGAGAAAAACTAAAAATAGTAAATCAACACCAAATTGCAATCTAACACTTGGAATAGCAAGATTAGACTCAATACTAATAGAACTAGAAAACAAAATGCAGATTAGAGAAGGGAAGAAGCATGTGTATCAATCACCAAAAGTCAATTTTTGAAGTTGATCTAGGACTCATTCGCCTAGGGGTGAATGGGTCCTGAGTTAGGGATTTTTTGCAACTTTTGGGAGACTCTTTTACAGATCTAAATCTGCCAATTTGTCTAGGTTTCAAGTTTGGAAAGTCAGAAATAAATTATGTAAGTGAGTTTTCATGAGATGACAACTTTTTCAACTTTGACAACTTCTTCAATTTTTCTCTTCAAGAGATCTTCAAGATTTCTTCCACCTAAATCTACAAACACAAATCAAGAGGGAATTTTTTTTGTTTTTGGTGAATGGGGGTTTACCTTGGTCAAATCTCGTTTTGGTAATTAAACCTTGAAATAAAATAAAACATGAAAGAGGGAATGAAGAATGAAAAAATCTATGTTACCACTCAACAAACCCTTGCATAAACCTTGGAATGTAAATCTACAACTTGCATGAAATGGCTTCAATGGATGTGGATCTTGACACCTGAATCTTGAATTGAAATAATGCTTTGAATGCATGAATGGATCATGAAACCTACATCATCATATTAGCTCCAAAAACATGCATGATGCAAGAAGAATTTGAGATGACAATTAGATCTTGATTGTTTCAATAAATCTTCCTTTGAATGCCTTGAATTTCTCTTGAAATGATCTTGATCATTAAATTTTTTATAGGAATGCTCACTCCAAAATTGTTAGGTGAAACATAATGAAATAACCTTATATTTATAGATATGTATCCTTAATTTCCTTAAATTCAAATATCACAAGCCGACATCTGAATATAGATTTGAATATGTTAAAATACTGCCAAAAACATAATTTTAATTTAGGTCCTAGGTCTAAGGGAGGACCCATTCACCCATGGGTAAATGGGTCCTAGGTCTCTAAACTTGGGACACACATTGCTCAATGAGAAGTGTTATGTTTAGGCATTAATGAATGTCGAGTTTCCTCTTTGGAAAATGTAATAAAATAGGCTTAGTAAATGAATTAAAGGGTCAAGAAAATTAAGCTCAATTAATTAAGGAAGCCCTAAATAAGTGTGAAAGTGTAAAGGGGTACACTTTACAACACTAAAATAAGGCACAATTAAGTCCAAATTAACTAGGAGGGCCCAAACAAGTGTGAAAATGTAAAAGGGATACATTTTTCTACACTACAACAATAATACTAGCATCCTTTATATACTCCTTGCATGTGAATAGTGTATTCCACCTCATTCATTGCCGCTAGACCAAATATTGTTACATAAGAACCTCCCAAATTATTTGATCAACATGAATAAATCATGTGACCCAATTTTGGATGATATACATTTTTTGTGAACCCAAAAAGTAAGGATGAATCATTTTGATAAGTCTTTCATTTTCTATTTTCCATTCCATCCCTTTCTTCTCACCTTTTTCTTGCTCCATTTTTTTTTGGTACATACAATGCCCCTGAATATGTCTAAACATAGAAGAAGCCAAGGATAAGTCCCTCTTGTTAACCGTTCTACTCTTAGTTACAATAGATACATTCCGTAGTTGACCTGATGGCTCCTATACATAATAAGTATGATTACAAAGACAATGAATTAGATAACACCCAACATGAGCATGAACAAACCTTAAGATTAAATTAGGACATGACAATTTTTAACGAGCCTATGTGGGAATAATACCAAAGGATGTTCATCACACCTAATCCCACCCTTCATTAACATCAATATATCTTGGTTTGATAAGAAGGCTATCAAAAAAATAGATTTGGACCATATATGGAAACAACCACTCACCTTGATAATGAGGCGGGATGTCTAGAAAAGAACATGATGAAGGACCAATAAACCCATAATTTTCTTGAAGTTTCCTATTAAAATGATTAGGAATCTTTGTAATAACTATAGCTAGAATCATATCTAAACATGAACTTCCTCATGGGTCTTTGATTTGGAACAATGTTCTCAAATCTAGGATGTTGTTACTGAGGGGATAAGGTGGAAATTGGGGAATATCTTAAGAATTATATTTTTGGAGGACCCTTGGATTATGGACCAACCTTTAAACCAACTATTTTTTAAGGAACTTTAGGAACCTTCTACAAATCTCTTTGGTGGGAGAGTGTCTAACTACTTTCAATGGTAAAATCGGACCCAAAAATAGAAATAAAAAGAAAATTATTGCTATAACAACTAAGAATTGATGCAAAAATCTAAAACCCTTCAAAAGATCCTCAAACTAACAATAACCCCATTATTTTTAGAATGTGGATGGGTTTTATTGGGAAAATGAAAGAAAGGGGAATTCATTATTAAGTTTGCTATCATCCAATGACCACTGTGGTAGAATCTAGAAACTCATTTAGAATTCATCACCTTATCCCCAAGATTAATTTATTTTGGTGGATTGCATCCCACAATAATATTCTTACTTAGGATAACTTAAGGAAGAGAGGCTTTCAAATCCCTAATGTGTGTACTTTATGCATTTAAGGGAGGAGGAATCTATGCCTCACGTGTTACTTCTGTAGCATCGTAAATTGTCACCCATGACAATTTCACACTACGTTTTGCTCCCCTTTAAGGTATTGGACCTAATTAAGCATTCAAATTCCTAAACTATGTATTCCATAGCTTATTTTTAATATTTTATGACAATTTGTAAACACAAAACAAATTCTCTCATTTAATACCTTTTCCTCGACTTTTAATCTTTCTAAAAAATAAGACTGGGACACTAGCGCCTAGGGCACCTATGTCCCCCTATTTTGGCTCCAAATTCAAATATTTTGGTTGTGACACTTTATTATTTGAAATTCAAATACTTAAAGTCGACTGTTGGGATTTAATTTTTGGGAAATTGAATACATGCCTATAAATATCTAGTCATTGCATCATTTCAAACCTAAGCAAAATATTGAGCAAATACTATTGTCAAAAGTAATCAAGAGAATTCAATAGCACCATTTTTTGAGCGTTATTACAACAATTCAAGATCCAACATCATGTCAAAGTTTATGTGTGTTCATGTTTCTTTGTGACTTAGGCTAACATTCTTATAGGTCTCCAAGCATTCAAGCACTCAAGCAAATCTATCAAGAAAGATCCAAGATCCTTGAAGTGATGTGTATGACTTCAATCCTTCCAGGAAGCCATTGAAGGGTGGCGAGTTGTAACATTTGGTTCATTCATCCTTTCCTTCCTTTTAATTATTGGTTTATCATTGAAATTGCCATTGTGGAAGTGGAAACACTAACATTGGGTTTGGTTGAGGCAAGCCCCTAAAATAGCACAACCTTTTCCCTCTTTGTGAATGTGCAAGTTACAAGATGAAGAGGATCAAATAAAGTTTGAAGACAATTTTTTCATTATTGCATTCGAAACCCTAGTCCTTGACAACTCACAAAAACTCAATTACAAAAATATTTGGAAGCGATCTAGATAGTTTTCAAGCGAGAAAGATAAGTATAGATACGACATCAGAGGACTATGAAAATAGATCCAAAAATGCCCTAGTAGGATAGTCGTACCCTGAAAGACACACCTTTAAAAAATTAGTTGATGGTATCACAAGTCTACAATGTCCTCCCCTCTTTGTTTTTGGTATTTGATTTCCCTTGTGATATTTTAGATTTATTGTTTCTGCATAAAAGTGATTATTTACATCATTAGGACAATTAGATCATTGCATTCCATAATTATTTCATTTCTAAATTTGGTCTAGGGAAGGTTGACTCACCCTTCAAGTTGTAATTTAATCTCATACCTTGTCCAAATCCATCAACCTCCATTCTATCCTTGCATTCATCCATTCCATTCTCATAACCCCCCCTAAAACATTTTGGGAAAGATGTCAAACCCCACAAGAGTGCAAATATCTAAAGGTTTCCCTTTCCTATTGTTTTATTTTGGTGAACCCGACTTGTTAACATTATATACCTTATGAATATTCACCCTAGATATAGGTTTTGCATATCATTTTGTTGCATTTTTCATTTTTTTCATAAAAGCCATAAAAATTTAAAAAAATACATTCATATTGCATTGATAGGGTTTGTTTTAATCATTTTAGTTTAGATCTGCATTTAAAATTGCATTTATAAGTTAAATGAGGTCCTTTAAATCTGAAAACAAAATAAAAAAGTGTCATTTGTATCCATTTAGGTGTCTTGCATATTGTTAAAAAGTGAAAAGAATTACATAGTTTTGTTTCAAGTTTGCATCAAACCACCATTTTCATTTTCAGAATCTTGCATATTCATATCAGTCAATTAGTTCAATCTAGATTTGAAAATTGCATTCAAAATTTTCCATTCATCATTCATACATTTTCATATTTGCATTTTTCATTTCCCAAGTCCTAAAATCACTAAAATCTACAAAAATAGTCACTGTCAAACATATCTGCATAAAAAATTGGAAACATTGAACAATAGTAAACACATTCAAATTTTGAATTTTCAGACACCCTATCTATAACATAGGTTCCCTAGGCACCCTTGTCTTGCATTTTGTGCCTAAAATTTGCATCACATTTTTGTCTCTATGTTCTCTATTGGTTTCTACCATCTTTATTTTTTTTTGCATTTTTAAATTGTCATTTGCTTCCAACATTGTTGTGTGTTTGCATTCTTCAATTCACAATCTTAAAATTAGTAAAATCTAGAAAATAGTTCACTGTTATAACTACCTACAACCACACATAGAAACCTTAAACAACATAACAGATAATCAAACTTGTAGTTTTGTAAAAGCCTGCCTAGGACATAGGCACCCTGGGTGCCCCTGTCTTGACTTTTTTGGCTTAGGGTTCAATGACAAACATTTCTCAAAAACTCTCTATCTGGATATGTTGTCTGTTTTCCAAGAACCTATTGCATAATAGCCTGGACCTTAGTAAATTCACTATATCACCATAATGACTCAATGTTTTAGTAGGTTTGTGACTTCTTTGAAATCTTTGGTTGATAATTCAAGTTGTGTGTTTGGTGATGATCCTAATTCAATTAAATATATTCATGATCCTCACCTACCAATGCATGTCCTTGTGATATGGATATCTTGGTATAAGATGAACATAACACACATGAGTTCATATGAAATTCTTTATCTAACCTTGAGAATAATTTAGCCTTTTATCCTTCAATGCAATACTCTACTACCCCACATCAACAACATCCTACCATACCTCCACTTGAAATATTCACTCTTTTACACCTTGAAAGTGAGTTGCAAAGAATACCTCAACCAATGCACATAGAGGCACATATCAATAGCAATCACAAGGAAAGCACATCAACCAATTCTCTGTCATATGAGCACAAAGTTACCAATACAATAATTGACTTGGAACAAACTTATGGACAAGGCTTTAGGATTTTGAGTGAACAAGGATGTGACATTAAGAATGAACATGTTCAGTCCATTCTCTTTTGGAACAAATACCATATGAAGATACTAAATGACTTGGTTACTAATATCCTCCACCTTCATCCCAAAAAGTTGATCAACCAAGTAATAAATGCAAAGCCCATGATCCTCTCAAGAAATTACATTCCCTATATCATGAATCCAAGATTGGGCATGAGTTCACTTCACTTTTGTACTTGGTTCTAATTAAATTACCACCTAAATTTGGGTGAAGAACTAATAAGAAAAAGGATTCCAATGGACCTTATTGTGCATATCATAGAATATTTGGACATCATACGGATTATTGTCATGATTTACAAAAAAAATTAAGATACTTTGATCCTTATTAGGATCAAATTGAGAATATAATCAATTAAAGTTCATTGTTCTTTTCTCATTTCCATGTGGTAGTTGTAGTATAACAATATGCTCACTACCATCCATGGGGGTATAAACCTGGCTTTTTGCAATCATCTTTCATTTTGCAAGGAGTAGTAACATAAATTCAGGCTCACCTTTGCCTCTACACTTTGGGAGTAATGGGTTAAGTAGCCTTCTATTAGGAGCATTCCTTCGAGCAAGGGATCCCTTTATTTATCCTTAAAATGTTAGTGTAGCAAGTACACTAACATTTTAAGGGATTATTTTACAATAATGAAACAATAAACAAGAAAGGGTAAAGTAATGGGAAAGCTTAGAAAAATATCCTTCTGTGGGTTTAGAGCTCTCTCCATCTTCTCCCTTCAAACCTACAAAACACAATAGAGAGAATTTGTGAGATAGATAAATTTTATAAGAGCATCCTTGTGATTTAGGGTTACTTTAGTTGTAAGATCTAATGATCAAGAATAAAATAAATCTAAGGGTGGAGATTGAGTGCACATTTCATTAGTGATTAATCTGGTTTACTTTAATTTATCACTTTTAATTCTAAATAATTTCATTGTGGGGGCCTATGTAACCAAGTACTCTCACTTTAAGTTGTGACTTAAAGTCACATTTTAAATATTTAATAAAGTAACTTAGAGATCAAATTTAATTTAAGTGACTTAATGTTTTAATTTAATTTTGGCTAAAGAAAAAATTATCTCTAAGGGTATTTATATCATAAATCATTTGCAAGATCAAATTTAATAATTAAATATATGTTAGTTAGTTATTCTCAAGGTAAGTCTAGAGCAAACTAGTTCCATCAATTTAATAGGAGAAAATTAAATAAATTAATCAATTTTAATGGGTTTTAAGTAAGAGACCTTTTTATGGATATGATTAAACATTGTAACCTCAATGAATCGATTTAATATTATTTACTTAATTTGGTATGATTATGGAATAGACCGAATTATATTAGTCAAATAAATTTTTTTATTATACAATATTAAATCGAAGAGGGTCACATATTACCAACATATTATTCCTCCTCAAATTTGGAGATGTTCAAATTCCTAATAATTAATGTTAAATAAACCACTCAAAGATGAAGGTAAATTTTGTTAGAGTAATCATGCATTAGCTAATAATTAATTAATATTTAATTAAAAATAAGAAATAAAAGGTCTGTAAGATGGGAAATTTCTACCAGCATAGATCTAGTGACAACCACAACACTATCTAAGCTAGAAATCCAATCTAAACGAGAGAAACCAATCAAATGAAAGGAGAAAAATGAAAACATTCAAACATAGCACTCCCCATATTGAAGTTGAATCACTTCTCTCATCTCTCCTCAAGTTGCCTTTACAAGTTTTCCCTTAGATCGTGAAGTATGTACGCAAATACCTACAAATAATAAGCATGAAAGTCAGAGATAAGTGGTTGTTAAATCAAAAATGGAGGAGGAAGGATTTTTTTATAGACAATGATTCAAATGGATGGTCAAGATTGAGCTTCTAGAAAGATTCCAAGATTGACGGATGAGAGGACATGCAACACAAAGAAGTGGAGGTTAAAAAATGAAGGGTCAAGATTGAGAAGAGACCAGAGTCAATCGACGACTAAGATTCGAAAATGAGATAGTGGAGGAAGAAAATGGAGAAGTTAAAAATTAAAATCATTTAATTCATGAGAAGGAATTTTTGACCAAGTGGAGGCATAAATAATTTATTTAAATTATTTATTTGAGAAAAAGGCAAGTGGGCATTTAATTAAAATGATTTATGTAAACATTTTTTTTTGTTTGGTGAATGACTGCTAAGGGGTAACACCCGTATCACTTTTGATTGGAGCTATGAACCAATGAGGCCACATTCAAGGGACCTCATCCCCACTTTTTACGCATGCCTGCATTTCCGCTAAGCTCGTTGTAAGACCTGACATCATTCCTCTGACTACTACACTTGCCTACATTCCCACCAAGCTCCCTGTAGGACCCAACGTCATCCCTTTGTCTGCTTTGCCTCGCCTGCTTGCATTCTTTCCAAGCTCCCTGTAGGACCCAACACCAAACCTTTGTCAAAACACCCCCACCGGCTTTGCTACTCCATCGTTCCCTCTAGCTTTTGACCCCGCAACAACACCCGATCATCTTTCATCCTCCTCTATCCTCTCAGTGCACATTTGTCCCACCTTCCATCAGTGGTATTTGAACATTGGACAATAGTTTCACTACTGCTTGCAACTTGCCATTGAACTGTGGGGTCATCCTCGATTTATGTAAACATTTTAATTAAGTAAGAGGAAATGGAATTAAATAATTAAATTAGATTAATTATTTAATGGGGAAGAGAGGTCAAAAGATAGTCAAATAATTTAAAATTTATTTGACTATAGAAGAATTAAAAGATTAATGAATAGTCAACAATTAATAATAATTATTTGACTATAGACAAATAGTGAAAGGTAAATAATTAAATAAATAATAATTTATTTTAATTATTGAAGAAAAGGAGATTAGTGACACAATTAAATTTATTTAATTGATCATAGTAGAATAAATAAAATCAATTAATTAAATAATTAAAATTATTTAATTAATAGAGGAACATGATCAAAGGAGAATATTTAAATAATTTAAATTATTTAATTATGCTAGGATGAAGACCAGGATTTAGAAAAATGGCACTCGCAGACCAAGAAATTTTTCAGTGTCTACATTTTCCCCCTCTTTGACATAATGCAGTTCATCATGTTGTGTCAAAGAAATTCAATCAAAATATGCCTCGGTGAAAGCAAGGTAGACGCGTGCCCCCTTGAGAGAATTTCACAAATTTTAATTTTTTTTGGAAAATTATCCCAATAAATCAATTTGATAGTCAAGAGTTCAATG
Organism: Sequoiadendron giganteum; assembly: GCA_007115665.2. Classification (NCBI taxonomy): domain Eukaryota; kingdom Viridiplantae; phylum Streptophyta; class Pinopsida; order Cupressales; family Cupressaceae; genus Sequoiadendron; species Sequoiadendron giganteum. The sequence continues at coordinate 458,954,894 of CM021108.1, forward strand.
GTGTAGATGAAAATTATTTTTGAGGTCATTAAGGGGATCAAATTTAGGTTCAAATCGGTCCAAGAGTGCGCCTAGTACACATGCCCAGTGGAAACCCTAATTTTTAGGCTATAAATAGGAGGTTGATTAAGAAAATAAGTCATTTGTGCATTCCAAATTTAGAAATCTTAGGAGCTTTGGGTGAGAAAAGTTGAGGAGATATCGCCAGTTCCAGACATTGCACATAGAGGCTACCACATCCGCACATTCCACCATCCCGAGGGAGCGCCCACCCCAGTAAGTACTTGAAACCCACCTTTTGAGTTTTTGATTTGCATGCATTTTAGCTAGAAAATAATTTAGCAGGCAATTGCGTTGCATAGTGTGCAACAAAATTGCATTCACGAGTGACACAGGTGAAGCAGTTTGCTACAATCACCTTTTCATGACAAAAGTGCATAGGTCTAGGACAGAGACAGTTGTGTTGCGAAACATCTGAAACGGTGTACCATAATTGATTTTTTGAGTTGCACACGTGGCCAGAAACGATGCAATGGAAATATTACGACATAAATGTGGTTGGAAATGACAAATGTGCAAATAAATGACACAATTGCAGTTGCGAGCCACTAAGAATTTATGTAACACATTCAACAAGAACAACGACACAACTGACTAATGAAAAACTTGCCCCGGTTTAGGATAGAATGACTTGTTCAACTTAGGTGACCTAATAGGTCAAATGAAGACTTTAGATTGATGTGATGACTTCTATGATGACTTCAGGTTGTGCTACCTCCTATCTATACATGAGGGTCACGACCGGTTACGTTTCAACTTTGGGATCAGTTGGATGAGGTCGAGAGGTAGGAACTTTTAGATCTTGGCTTATTCTATGTCACATATATGACCATTATTAGGGAAAATAGGGGCATGTTGATGGTGATGGAGGAGCAGTGGCATTCTGAGACATGTACCTTTCATCTACCAATGGGGGAGGCCACTATGACATTAGAGGATGTTTACAAGATTTTACAACTATCGATTCATGGAGAGTGGGTACGATATGACCCCATTCGAGGATTGAAAGCCATTTATGATTACTATGATTGCAATGATGATTTAGAGGTTGGAATTTAGGGCTACAAGATCATATGGGAGAATCTAACCAAGAGATATGAAAGATTTGACTGTGTGTTGTGTACATTGATTGTTGGGGTGATGATTCTAGATCATAGGGGGCATGGGCTTTCGATGGGTTGGAGAGAGGTACTAGTAGGTATGGTCCAGGATGAGACAGTATATGCATGGGGACCATGTCTATTGGGTATGTTATACTTCCAACTCCATGAGATTACATTAAGAGAGGGACATAGCATGAGTTGTGGGGTTACATTGTTGATGATATGGGTGTGGGAGCATAGAGTAGTGTTTTGACCACTAGTGGTACAACAATTGGGAGTTGGTGCTCCATATGTATTTCTATATTGGGGTGCCATCACGTAGACACATGTGGGAGACACTAGATACTGGAGACAAGGTATCAATAGATTAGTGAGATTCATGTGGAGGCCTTTCAGAGGTTGTGATCTATGGGTGGGTGAGGATGATCATCTACCATTGTGCTGACAACCTAGGTATCTAATAGGTCAAACTGTGTAGTATCAACATATCATAGAGATGTATTTTCCAGAGCATGTCAGATGAAAATTTGGAGAGAGGCAGGGTGTCCCTATAGGCATAATAGAGTTTCCATGGTCCTCGCAAGAGGTGCATCTATGGGGACAAATGATACTAGTGGCTAGTACTAAGGAGGAGATTGATTCTCTACAGTCGATACAGTGGGGATGGAGGGGAGGTGATGCAGATGTAGGCATGACACTAGAGTATGATGTCTAGTGGTTGGTTCATAGGCCCAATCCACATAATGATCTAGAGTAGCTAGCATCGGTAGAGCGCAAAGGTAGGGGTCGCGAGGCTAGAGAGGAGATAGGGGATAGAGGGGTGGAGGGCGAGGAGATAGAGGATAGGGAGATGGAGGAGGGGGAGATGGAGGAGTTGAAGAAGATGGTCGAGGAGGAGACTGATGATGGAGGAGGAGGGATGGAGGACGATGAATAGTGAGACATTTGTCACTAATCCAAGAGGAGGATGAGGAGGACCAGCCAGAGGTTAGGGTAGTAGTGGATATGGTAGTGGAGGAGGGAGATCAACATGTGGAGATGTCAACTCCAGAGGTGGGACACCAGGGAGTAGAGATGATGGAGGTTGAGGAGCATGTAGAGGAGAGGCGAGAGGAGCACATAGATGATGCTATGATGGGAGAGTTAGAGAGAGTCCTCCAAGAGAGGATTGTTTTGGGAGTGGATGTCAAGAAGGGGTTGGAGGAGGTCAGGGTTAGAGTAGATGAGGGTATAGTAGATAAGAGGATATCCATCCTACAAGCTTGGGTATAAGCCCTAGAGGTAGAGGTGAGGACCCTTACAACAGAGCAAGACAACTTGAAGGCCGAGAGAGACACCCTCCAAATAGAGAGGGACTTAGTTGTCATCAGCTAGTAGAAGAATGACCAGAGGATGCTAGAGTTTACAGTGACATGCAGTGGGTCAGTGGTAGATGTTGCATGGGATGTAGTACTATAGGGATCAATATGAGAGGATAGTATTTCCAGAGAGGAGAGAGCTGACGTTCTCACAAATTATAGGGGGATCTCAGAGTAGATCACATAGTAGGACTTACAGTAAACATTCCCATAGCAGCTCACATAGTGGCAAGACATCAACCCCCAAATAGTCCACTTTGTATGATAGGCCATCCACATTAGTGCATAGGTCTCTAGGGTCACCCCGGTAGGAGGACATGTAGGCATCAGAGGTAGGGGATTAGGGAAACTCAAGCTAGAGAATTGTGACATCATATGTTATGACATTGTATTTTGATTATCGAGCCTACAAGCTCCATGTTGGGATATATGATACATCTTGACATTGTAATATGACACATTTTGAGCAATATATGATGTGATTTTTTATGATGATTTATGAGATGCGGTTCTATGTGATTATGGTTTATGTTTATGATTATGTTATGCTATGGATGTTCATGTTTTATGATGTGTATGGATTCTATATGATCATGTGATGGTTTAATATGATGGATGAGTATGCATTTATGATTATGTTATGGATGTTCATGCCTTTATGATATGTACGGATTATAAATGCAATACAAATGACTTAATTTTATGATGTGATGTGATATGTGAATGCAATTAATGTTGATGTAATGTGATGCCTATAGGATATGCATATGATGATTATAAATGTGTAATGTGAATACAGAACATGATATGCAATGATGTGATTAATGTTATGTAATATATATGAAATGTGGTGTGATGTACATGAAAGGTGATAAATGGAAATGAACTATGATCATAATGCAATTTCATGATTGGTTATGTTAATGCTATATGGATGTACTCTATGTTTTTATATTTTCTTAAGAAAATATGTGTGGCCTATTATGATGATGATCTCTATGATGGTGATTCTTTTTATAATGCTTCCTAACATGATCTTGTATGCAAGATATTTTTGTGTGTCATAGGACTCTATCAAGATGCAAATAGAAGAAATGTTAGCGTGGAAGAGATGGATGTTAGCATGGAGAATGACAAAGAAGGTGTGAAGTTAAACATTAAATGACAAAGGACATACTTTCATGATTTTATATTTGTCATCATCAAGCATCAAAATTGTTGAAAATGGAGCACAAACACCATGGTATGCCATAGACCAAGGTGTGCAAGGTGACCATTTGTGAGAGACAATGCCAAAAGACAAGGAATGTCCCGACTCATACCAAGGACCCAATTATCCTAGTCTTTCTACCAAGATAAACCACAAACAACAAGAAAATAAAAGAGATCATGATCCATCATCACCCATCTAAATCCATGATAGGACATCCTCGAGGTAGCTAGTAACATGACCAAAAAACCAATAAAAAAGATAAGTCAAACTCAGACCAACAAAGTGTTTTCCAGAGAGATGATGTTTGCCAATAAAATTGATAGGAGTGATTGATTAGGTTGACCAAGATGACCGAGATGACCAATTGATTTATTGTTTGACCGAAGTTGATTGATAGGTTGAAAAAGGTTGATTAATTGATTTGATTAATTATGCCTAATTTCAGGATAGACACATCTTGAATGAGGCAAGGTTATTTTGACCAAGATGACAAGATTGATTGACCAAGTGATGAACGCGAATTGATTGGATAAAGTTTGATTGATGTGATGACACCTGATTTTAGGAGAGACATATCCTGTTGAAGGTGAAGGACACATCTAATAAAGTTTGACTAATTGACCATTTTGATAAACACCTAGCTGCAAGAGAGACATTTCTTGTTTAAGGTAAATGAAAAGATTAACCGAAGACAATGTCTAATCTCAGGAAGGATGCATCCTGATAGAAGACAAACGATAAGACTGAATGAGACAAATGACATATACCCCATTCTGATATAAGACCAATGATCCGATAGTGACTGATGATAAGGTAATTAATTGATTGAAGATTGTTTGAAGATTAAGGATTTGTTGGATATGTTTGTTTGTTAGTTCATGATTTGGTTTGAATAGTGATTTCTTGCAGACAAATAATAGAACCAAAATCAACAAACCCTAAAGGACTGACCTAGGGCCTCAGGGGATCATCGATTGATGGCCTTACCTATGTTATACACATAGAGACCTCGTAGTTCAACATGACACAAACCAAAATTGATATGAAACAATAAAATCCTAAGGATAGACCTAATGTCTCAGCGGCCCATTGAAGATGAGCCTTGCCTATGTAGAAAATGCACAGAGACAACGTAGTTCGACACTACTAACACAAACTATCTCAGGGTCAAACTCTGACTCTATTTTTGGAGGTTTTGAAGTTTTCTGATGATTTTGGATATTGATAGTTTTATGATTTTTTTTGGATTTTGATATTTTTTTTTTTGGATTTTGATGTTTTATGATTTTTTTGGATTTTAATGTTTTAAAAGGCTGATACCATACATTAGATCTCATGAAGACATAAGTCAAAGAATTTCCCCTAGTCAGGTGTAGGACTAATTTATTATGTGCAAGGGGAATCAACAAACAAATGCAAAGGATGATCATGAAGGCAAAGGATACTAAATGTTAGTGGTTCTAAAGCCATGGGAAGGATGATGAAGCTTTATTATGGATGATATGGGCGAATGGATGAGAGGGGGATGGAAGACCAAGTAGAGTGATGGTGGATGGAGGAGCGTAGACTGACTACACATGGCACCTATTTGCCAGGTTTTCACCATGGTACTTATCCAAAGCGCCACTAAAGTGGTTTTCACTTTTGGACAAATTATTTCTCTTTAATTTTTTTTAATTTTTTTATGTTGTCACCAAGACACCTATTTGCGAGGTTTTCATCAGGGTGACCATTTTTTATTGTGTTTTTTTACTTTTTGAAGGCATACTCTAATAATTAAGTGTAGCACTTATGAAGGTGCATGCTGTTGATGGGTTCAAACTATGGTTCACCTTCAGGAGTAGAGAGATAGTAAGCATTAGCTCCATATGTTGTTGTGATGATATAAGGGCCCAACCAATTAGGTTCAAATTTTCTAGGATTTTCTTGATCTATCTAATTCTTTTGATTTTATTTCTGGACTAAGTCACCAATGTCAAAGCTTTTAGGTCAGACCTTCTTATTGTAGCTACGTCGAAGGTGATTCTGATATGCTTGTAAATGTGTCAAGGCATCATATCTCTTTTCATCTAGTAACTCTAGCTCATGTAGATGGGATACACTGTATTCTTCTTGATCAATCAATCCTTGCATAGATACTCTTATGGATGGTAACTCGATCTCAATAGGAAGTATGGACTAAGATCTAAAGACAAAGGAATATGCAGTGGCTCTTGTAGGGGTGCGAACACTTGTACGATAGGCCCATAAAGTAGGATTGAGTTGGAGGTGCCAATCATGGCTAGCATCATCATCAGTCTTCTTTAAGATATTAAGGATAGTCTTATTAGATGCCTCAGCTTTAACATTTCCCTGGGGGTAATACGAGGTAGTGAAATGGTATTGGATATGGTTTTTTTCACAAAATTCACAAAAAATATTGATTTTTAAAAGGGTGACCATTTTCTGTAATGATGGACTGTGAGATATCATAGTGACATATAATGTAATTCAAGATGAATTTTGATATCTAATTTCCATTAATGTAGGTCATCGAGATGGCTTCGATCCACTTGGTAAAGTATTCTATAGAAACAAGGATAAACTTATGTCCATTTGTAGAAGGGATGGATTTTTCGTACGAGGTCGATTCCCCATTGAGAGAATGGCCATGGTGATGTGAGTGGCTACAATTCCTGAGCTAGTGCATGTTTTATATCTCCATGAATTTGACATTGGTGACATCTCTTCACAAAATGATAAGCATAATGTTCCATTGTAGGCCAATAATATCCCATCCTCATAAGATTTTTAGATAAGGCAAGACCAACAAAGTGAGATCCACATATACCATGATGAACCTCTTGTAAGGCTTCTTGTGGTTCATTTGAGTTGAGACATCAGAGGAGGGTTCTATCTAGGCTATGGTGATAAAGGGTATCTCTGATGATGGCATATTTAGAGGCTTTTCGGATAAAGGTTTTGAATTGGTTGGAAGAAAATTTAGGAGGGATAGTTTGGTCATGCAAATAATTATAAATGTCTTTGTACCAAGGAGATTTGAGACCAACAAGTTCACACACAAGTTCAATTTTGGGGACATTGAATGCAGGGACCAATAGTTGTTCTACCAAGAGCTCATATTGTGATGTATTGTTAGGAATGTCCAAGAGAGATCTAATTATTTCCATTGTGTCAATTGTCTTGTTTTGGACTCTCACTATCTGCTCAAAGGTAATAGGGTCAAAGTATAGTCTAAAACTATCAACCATACACTTATAGGGCATCGGTTTCTTATCCTTGGTATCATAATCATCATTGACTTTCTTGATCACTAACTAGGAATCACCATAAACTTGAAGATCCTTAATTTTCCATTTTATTTCCATTCAGAGTCCTGCCAGTAATGCTTCATACTCAACTATGTTATTAGTGCACATAAATGCTATTCAAAATGATTTAGGAATAGAATCTCCTTGAGGTGTGATGAATAAAATAACAACTCCTGAACCATGACTTGTTTAGGACATCAAAGTATAGTTTCCATGTTGTTGGTGTTTCTATGGAAAAGATTGATTGATCTAGAAAGTTGGATATTAAAGGATGGTTTGCCTTCACTGGTGCATCTACGAGTTGATCAACTATCACTTGTCCTTTTATTGCTTTTAGGTTGACATATTTTTCATACTCACTTAGGATCATAACCCACTTAGTTAATCTTCCTATTAGAGCTGCTTTACTTCAAAGATATTTTAGAGGATCGATTTTGGCTATCAAGTTTATCTTATGGTTCAACATGTAATGTATCAATTTTTGGGCTGCAAATACAACTGGTAGGCATGCTCATTCAATAAGGTTGTATTTTAATTCATATTCGACCAAAGTGCAACTAATGTAGTAGATTTCTCGTTCTTTACCATCATTATTATTTTGTGCCAACAATGCCCCCAGTGTTGATGTAGTTGTTGTCACATTCAATATTACATGTATTCCATCAATCGGAGGCATAAGAATTGGTGGATTCAATAGATAATTCTTGATTTGATAAAATTCTTCTTGACATTTTTCTATCCAATTGAAGGGAATTCCTTTTTGTAATAGGTGTTGAAACAAGTGAATCTTATCTGCTAGTTGGGTGATGAACCTACGGATTGATTGTAGTCTTCCTTGCAAAGTCCTTAACTAACTAATGTTGGTTGGCAGTGGCATGTCCAAGATAGATTTTAATTTTGAGGGATCGACCTCTATTCCTCCATGGGAGACAATGTATCCTAAGAGTTTTCCTAATTGGACCTTGAAATCACATTTCTTTGGATTTAACTTGAGAATGTACTTTTCAAGTTGTGTTAAAATCTTATCCAAGACTGCTAGGTGACCAATTCGTTCTAGAGATTTTGAGAGAAGGTCATCAACATACTCTTCCATAAGTGCGTGCATATTATCATGGAAAATGGTAGTCATGGCTCTTTGATATGTAGCTCTGGCATTTTTAAGTCTAAATGGGATAACATTCCAACAAAAAGTTCCCCAAGCGTATGTGAAGGTTATCTTTGGTTGATCTTTAGGAGCAATTCTTATTTGGTTATAGCTCGAGAATCTCTCCATAAGTGATATAATTTTGTATTTAGAAGTAGAATAGTTTGGATAATGGAGAGGGGGGATGAATAATTTATTATTAAATAATTTTCTTATCCTTGATTAATCTGGAACAAACTCAAATCAATTAGATAACAATTAAATAGATATGAACATGAAATCACTTATCAACACCATGCACAAGGACCACTAGAATTTATGTGGAAACCCAAGATGGGAAAAACCATGGAGAATGCTAATTCTCAATTATAAACCTTCGGTTAAGGTGATTTTTACAAGGGCTCACTGCCAAAATGCTCACTGTAGGTGAGGCTAACTGCTGGTGGGCTCACTGCCCAACTATTACACCCAAAGATAAAAAGGCTCACTACCAAAAGAGAAAGGCTCACTGCCTTCATAAAAATGGCTCACTACTAGAAGAATGATGAAAAGTGAATCCACCACAAAAATAACTATCACCAATAGTCACACCAGAAGAAACTCACTGTCTGTTGTCTTCGGTATACTTTCACACAATGTCTATATTTTTAGATTCACATTCACCACACTTACTTTCATCGAACGAAATCAACTTTTACTTATACCAATCCATGCCTTCATAATCTTCCCAAGTCAACCAAGAACAATTCCATTTCATGCTCCCATAAAATCCTAAGTTGGTCAAACACAATTTGAATTAGGTCACCACAAAAAAATTCCCACGATGGAAGGGAATGAAATGTGGACCACACATAGCCTCCTCACTCAAATCAACACACTACATACTAACCATGATATCTAGAACCAAGGAATAGGATATACACATTACAATGCACACAAAGTTTTGGGACACGCTAACCACTTTCTAGATTGGTCCAGACCCAAAAGAGTGTATCTCATTATGTTGCAAAATGTATGGGACCAAGACAAGCACAATCAAAGATAGATCATCACATAATAACATCTAGAGTATGCCAATCCGGATCACCAAAGCAACAAAACCAAACCTTAATCAATCAACCAAGATATGTTGACATCAATGAAAACCATTAATGACAACAATCAACAACAAAACATTCCAACAATCTCCCCCTTTTTCATTGATGGAAACATTCATCAACAACAAACCAAAGAACTCAACAACAACATCAACATCATCAAGGAACCTCTTTTCTTCTCCCCCTTTGACATCAAAGGACAAAGGGAAAATACTCCCCCTGAGAAACTTACTCCGCCCCCCTATGAGGAAGCCACCAAGAATTGATCCAGATAAGAGTGAGCATATAATACCCTGGACCAATGCACACCCTGGTGCAAATTATTGTAGACCCAGAGGGGCAGAACCCCTAACTTTTGTCGGAGATACTCAAAAGTATCTTTGCTCAACAATTTTGTGAAAATATCTGCAATCTACTCTTTTGTGGGTATATATTCAAGTCTTACCTTATTCTCTAATACCTTCTCTCTCAAGAAGTGATATCTGATGGATATATGCTTCGTTCTAGAGTGTTGTACTGAATTCTTGGAAATGTTTATTGTGCTAGTATTATCACACATAATTGAGATCGGTTCATCAAATGATATGCCAATGTACTTCAACATTTGTTTCATCCACAGTACCTGAGTGCAACATGAGGATGTTGCAATGTATTCAACTTCAGCAGTAGATAAAGATACAAAACCTTGTTTCTTGCTTGACCAAGCAACCAACTAGGAGCTAAGGAAATAAGCTCCACCACTTGTGCTTTTCCTGTTATCAACACAACCGACCCAATCAACATCAGTATAAGTTGTCAAAGTGAAATATGAATCCTTTGGATACCATAGTCTGATATCTTTTGTACCCTTCAAATATCTAAAGATCATTTTTACTGCAACACCATGTGATTCCTTTGGTTCTTGCTGAAATCTAGCTTCTAAACAAACACCATACATAATGTTTTTTCTAGTAGCAATCAAGTATAACAATCATCCAATCATTGACCTATACATACTTGCATTAGATTTAGGTGACTCATCTTCTCTTTTCAACTTACATCCTGTAACAATAGGTGTACAAACCGGTTTGGAGTTCTCCAACCAAAACTTCTTCAGTAATTCTTTTGTATACTTGGACTGGGAAATGTAAATTCTTGTGCTATTATGGTTTACTTGCAATCCAAGAAAAAAAATCAACTCACCTATCATAGACATCTAAAATTCTTTCTACATTTCATCTGCAAATTTTCTACACATATCATCATTTCCTCCAAAAATTATGTCATCAACATAAACCAAAAAAATCAATATTTGATCTAAGTGAATTATGTAGTATGAATTACTGTCGGAAGATCACTTTTGAAATCCTTGTCCAATCAAGTACTTTTCTAATCTACCATGCGAAGCTCTAGGAGCCCGCTTCAATCTGTATAAAGATTTCTTTAACCTGCAAACAACATTTGGGTAAGTTTCGGACTTAAATCCCTTTGGTTTCTCAATGTAGAATTCTTCCTTTAGTTCTCCATTCAAGAATGCAGATTTTACATTCATTTGATAGACTTTGAAATCCTTAAAAGTTGCAAAATCTAGGAATAACCAGATCGCTTCCATCCGGGCAACAGGGGCATGTGTCTCTTCAAAGTCAATACCTTCAATCTATGTGTAAACTTTGCAAACCAATCTTGCCTTGTTTCTCATTACCTTTCCATTTTTCTCCAGCTTGTTCCAGAATACCTACTTTGTTCCAATTACATTTTTGTCTTCCGGTTTGGGCACAAGTTCCCAAGTCTAATTATTCTCTATTTGATCAAGCTCTTCTTTCATTGCCTTTACCCAGTTCCGATCATTGCATGCTTCTTCCACAGTCTTTGGCTCGGTTTCCAAGAGTAGACATAGTAACACTTGCTCTTGAGATGCTTTGCTTCTTGTGATGATTTATTTATTATTATCTCCAATAATCTGATTTTCTGAATGGTTTCTTTGTACATACCTTGGAGTTTTGGTTGAAGTTGCTAGAGCCTCCTTTGTCTCTTCTTATTCTTTCTTATCCTTTTCTTCTTTTTCATTTGAGTTATCTAATTCATAATCAATATGCCTGTCAGGATTTCTTTGAACATCTTCATCTACTTTCACATTCACACTTTCAACTATCGTGTTCAGTCTCTTGTTGTAATACCGATATGTTTTGCTTCTTGTAGAGTAACCCAAAAATATACCTCCATCAACTCTATTGCTGAACTTTCCAGGATTGTCCTCATCTCTTTGGATGTAGCATTTGCTTCTAAATTTTTTGATGTACTTTACTATGGGAGCTCTTCCATACCATAGCTCATATGATGTCTTTCCATATTTCCTTTGGAATAGTACTATGTTAAGAGTGTATACTGCTGTGTGTATCACTTCTCTCTAGTAGACCTGTGGTAAACCTACTTCCATGATCATTGTTCTAGCCGCTTCTTGAATTATCTAGTTCATTCTTTCCACTACACCATTCTGTTGTGGTGTTCTAGGGGATGATAGCTATCTTTTAATTCCATGTTTCTCACATAACTTGTTGAATTCATCAGAAGTGAACTCTCCTCCTCTATCAAATCTTAAACACTTGATTATCCTATCAATTTCATTCTCAACTCTTGCCTTAAAATTCTTGAATTTTTCTAGAGCCTCTAATTTTTCTCTTAAAAATGTGACCCAGGTTAGTCTGGAATAATCATCTACTAATAACATGAAATATTTATCACCTTGCAAGCTTCTTTTTCTAGTTGGACCACATAGGTCAGTGTGCACAAGGTCCAACAATCTGGTAGATGATGCTTCTTTTCCTCAAAATGTTCCTTTGGTTTGTTTTCCTTCTTGACATCCTTTGCAGATAATGTTGTCTGGTTTGGTCAGTCTTGACAAATCCCTGACTACCCTTGTTGAACTTATCCTTACCAACTTGTTGAAGTTGATATGGCACATCCTCCGATGCCATAGACAACTATCATTTCTATGAGAAAATAGGTATCTCTTTATAGCTCCTTCCAGTTGACACATATTCCCACTTGTTCTTTTTCTTGTTGCAATAACAGTTTTAGAAATCTTTCGGATTTCACAACCATCATTCTGAAATACAACATTGTAGCCATTCTCACACATCTGTCCAACACTCAAAAGATTATGATAAACCCTTCACATAGTAAACATTGTCAGTGTTATGTTTTCCATCAAAGGTAATGAAACCAATTCCAACAACTTGCGATGTTTTATCATCTCCAAATCTAATAGAACCTCCATCATATTTCTAAAGCTTTACAAACTTACTTTTATCACCAATCATATGATTTGAGCATCCACTATCAATCAACCATTCATCTCTATTTATTTTGACAAGTAATGAAACTTCAGTGTTATCATTATATTCCAGACAGATATTAGAGATATCAAATCTAGGTTCATCCTTTTCTACCAAAAACAAACAATTCTCATGATTTGATTCATCATCTAAACTACTAGCATTCTCATTAACATAATAGGCCTTCTTATTGATCTTTTTAAATTTTTTCCTTGTTCTTTTCTTTGGACACCTATTTTCTAAATGACCAACCTTTCCACATCTAAAGAATTTAAGAGGTAGCATACCTTTGTACTTGATGGTACCTTTCTTTAGTTTTCTTGTGAAGTTTTCTTCCAACTCATCTGAAATTTCACTATCTGGATCTTTTGTTTTTGTGGCTTTGAAGGCTATTTCAGATTTATCCTTTTATTTTCCAAATTTTTGTTGGAAGGATGAAGAAGATCATATCTCTTGTTAAACAGTTTTGTTGTCATTGATGTCACCATGATATATGAGTTGAGGCTGCAAGCCTCAAGGTCACATTAACATGGTATTCTGAACCGGTAATGCATGACTAGCCTTTGGTTATTTTCTTCAGAATCCCCTCCAGTAAATAGCTACTACTTCAGTTTTTGGGAAATGGTATGTGCTTGAGAAATGCATACATGGATAGGAACTCCTACATATAGTTGTTCATGGTTATCACCGGTATCATTTTGTTGTTTTACATTTTTTGCTATTAGGTCTATTGTTGGTTGACCTATTAAGCAGCTGAAGATGTGATGGATTAAATTTTGTTTGTGTAATCCATGCCAACATGTTGTTGCTTACCACATGTTTGAATTATTGTCGATGAAGCATGATCTACTGAGATGCAAATTTACTAAGCTACAAAGGAATTGAATTTTCACTTGAGGTGTACTTACATCAGTTTAATTCAGGCAGTTAGCCATTTTTGTTACTTCACTTTTGTAGGCAGTGAGCCTCCCATTTTGGACAATGAGTCTTGGCAGTGAGCCACCCCTCTATAGTATCTTATAACTAGTTATAGTATATTGTGAGTTAATCTTCACCATGGTTTTTACCACTCTGGGTTTTCCATGTAAAATTCTGGTGTCTCTCGTGTTCTGTGTTTTATTTTTTGTTGATGATTCTGCTCTTCTTAATTATCATATGCTTTGGATTGATTGGATGGTATTTATTCAATAAGCTTAAGAATATACTGATTCATCCCCCCTCTCAGTATATTGGATATTTAACAATTGATATCAAAGCTTGGTTCCTCTAGAGAAGTCTAACAACATGAGGGAGATCTTGGAGATTGAACAAATGGATGATAATGCAGAACTCCAGATTGCCCTTGATGATCTTGACAAAACTGAAAATGAAAATAGAGACTTGAAAGAAAATCTTGATGAAGTGAATGAATGTGTCTGGAAGTTGAAGGAGAAATTAAAGAAATTCAAAGAGAGACATAGAGAAGTCAGTGACCAATTGAAACAAGAAAATGAAGATATTACCAGACTAAAGCTGCAAGTAGAAGAAAAGAAGAGAATTGAAGAGTGTTTGAATGGATAAATGAAGAACAAGTCTGATGAATGTTCCAGGCTTGAACAAGAAGTAGTTAATCTGAGAGCATAACTGAAAAAGGAAAAAGTCTATGAGGATAGTTTCAAAAAAATCTCTACCAAGCTTGATGAACTAATTGTAGGATAGAAACCCTCTAAAGACAAAGGAGGATTGGGATTAGAAATAGTTGAAATCTCTAGAGCAGTAAATGATCAAAAGACTCAAGATAAAGGGAAGCAAAACGGAAATCCAGGAAGAAAACCACCTGTTAGACAACCAAATGCACAAAAGTACCCATCTTTCAATGGCACTTATTTTTCATGCAACAAGTTTAGGCATAAGGCAACTGAATGCAGAAGAAGGATGAATAAATTTTCTAGTTCTTTCCTCGGAAAATGCTATGCTTGTAATAAGTTTTGACATAGAGCTAGTGAGTGCAGAACTCAAATAATGAATTGGTTTAATGGAGGAAGGATGAATCAATCCTTTGTTGGTTATTGCTATACATGCAACAAATATGGGCATAAAGAGAATCAGTGCAGAACAAGGTTTAATGGAAGTCAATCTAATCAAATAAATGTTGTCTATTATAATTGCAACAAACTAGGACATATTTCAAAGGTATACAGAAGTAAAAAGGGAAAACAATCTGCTCTGGTAAAGAAGAATGAACTTGAGAAGAAGGTTGGAAAAGAAGAAGTGAAGCAAGAAATGAGTAAGATATGGAAAAATAAAGAAGAGTTAGAGACTACTGATCTGTCTGTACCCTCATCTGGTGTAGATGATTCCTCCGAGAACTAGACCTAGCATGGTCTTAGGGAGATTTTTAGCAGAAAAATCCTTTAAACCCCCTAATTGTGAGCATGTCAGCCCTTGGCATGAAGTGAAGCCGTAAGTAGGGATAACTTTAGTGGCGAATCTTCACCAATTGGCGAATATTTGAAATCGGGACCTCCAAAAATGGTGAATAATATAGGCTAGAAAGGATGCCGAATCGCCAGGTTTTTACAAAAAAAAAATTATCTCGATTAATTCACCAATGTATTATTTTTTAAATGACTCATCGTCAAATTTGATTCGCCAGTAGTTTATACTGTAATTACAAATATTACTTATATTCGCCAGTAATTTTATATTCTTACAATGAATTTTTATGGTATATTCGCCACTAATAATAATTTACCATTTCATTTAGGGATATTTTAGCCTTTAATAGTTTTATTATTTATTGTTATCAATTAGATTTTTAATCAAATGGCTGAAAGTGAATTCCGCGACTTTATTTGCACATGCCTTTTAAAAAGGTTTTTGAGGCCTGAAATTTGTTTTGGGCCACACGATTAGATTTGATCATGTGGCCCAAAACAAATTTCGGGACTCAACAACCTTTTTAAAAGGCATGTGCATATAAAGTCATGGAATTCACTAAGTCATGAAATTCACTAAGTGCATATTAAATCGTTGTATCGGCGAGACATCCCTAACTATCCCACTGATGATGTTAACTCACACCGATAAGGCTTCCATACTCCACCTGGGGTCCACCAAGGCACAGGTACACCACTTGTGTAATTCTGGAGAATCATGAAGGGAATCTACAATATTCACATGAAGCTCCTGGAAAGACATCCGATCAAAGCTTTGTATCGTTGTATCGACAGGACATCCCTAAGTGTCCCAACGATGATGTTCACTCATGTCGATATTCACTCACAGAATGAACTTGCAGTCATCCATTTTCAAGTGAGATTTTTTAAAAACACTTGATCTGTGTGTGCTCCAATGCATTTTCAATAGTGAATTTATGCTTGGTGGCGAAGGGCAGGAGTGCGTCAGGGCTGCTGTCCCCGGACCCTGTGAGAGGGTGTTGCCCCCTTGACCCTCGCAAGGGGCGCTGCCCCTTGACCCCGCCGGTGATTGTCGCCCCCAAGCCCCTACTTCAATATTAAAAAAAATAAAAAAATATGGGGGAACTACGTCGACCAAGTATGCAAATTTTTAAAGGAGAGATTTGCCATTTTAATGAATTGTTTTAGTGATTATTCACTAGGATTCACCAATGTGATTATTTTTTTTTACCAATTATCCATTAAGATTCGCCAGGATTTTACAAATTTTTGAATAATGTGCATAAGATTCGCCAAGGAAAATTAATATGTTTTTCAAATAAAAGGAAAGATTCGCCAGGATTTTACACCTTTGCTAAGGGGGGGGGGTTTCTTAAAGTTATCCCTGGCTGTAAGAAATAAGTGTGCAGAGGTTTTGAAAGAGAAACCAGAAGAAAAGAGGCATATATGCTTGTTTGTGGAGCATATTAGTTTTTTTTTCAATGCAGATAAAGAAATTTGGCAGCTTTTTGAATTTCAAGAACATTAAATGTGAATTAGGGCATCACATTAATCTATAAATTGAAATCATAAAGTAATCTTGATCATTTGTGTATTCGAAAGAGGCGAAGAATGACTTGGAGCGATTTAGAGCGAATTAAGGTGTGACTGGTGCAAACCCTAGTTTTGACTATTTGTGAAGAAAAAGGTATTTCTTGATTCTATGTTGTTGTGAGCTTGTGAAAATTTCTTCTTTAATCCTTTAGAAAGCTCGATAAATAGAAAATGGAACTCCTGTAGTTGTAAACACAATAGAAAGACCTAGGCCCTCCTATAGGAAATATTCGATGAAGGTTTTCGAGGATGACCCTGGTGCTTTCTCTTCGATTCCTCCTGGTGTCATGCCGACAGAGGATACAAGGGTGCACATTAGGGTTAAGAAAAAAGAATTCAATCATATCAAACTGATTAATATGTGGATAAATATACTCACTGGAGATGATTTCTTGGTAAAAATTGAATACTCGAATCTTGTGATGAAGAATTTGGACTATTGGAACAACTTTCCAAATTTTTGTTCTACAATAGATGATCAGTATGTGAAACCGGTCCTCAAAAGAATGCATGATCAATTCTTATGGAACCATGAGCTGCACTTGATTACCAAGGAGGTAATCAAATCCATCATCGAACTCTGTGACACGAAACCAGTACTTGTGATTAAAGCAGTGAAAAATGAAATGGTAACAAATATCACTGGTGCTACCTATGACAAGGGGGCTCTTACAAAAAAACCTATCACTAATCTAGCCATGAAGTATGCATCCATAATGATCTATCACAAAATTTACTTCACCAATAGAGAGAATTATGTGTCTTCCACAACTATTTATACTGGTTATGATATGACTGTAAATGGTGCAAATTATGATCTATGTGAGCTGCTCAGACAACAATTGCTTGACAATCTAAGAATGTCAAAAGAAAAGAAGTACCCATTTAAGTTTGGTTCTCTAGTTGTGTGTCTATTATTCTATTTTCTCAAAATGCTTTTGGGAAAATTTGGAATAGTGTATTGGAATCCATCCTGACCGGTTGCACATCAAATTTTTGATCACATGCGTAGTTTGGGTGATGTGAACAATGCAGAAAATGTCTTGATGACATTCTTTTCCATGTTTAAGAAGAATATGAATGAGAGAGACAAAATTCTAAGGAATATTGTTGAAAATTATAAAAATGAGATTATATTTCATGTATCTTCTGATGAGTGTATGATAGAAGCAGTTGAACCCCAGACCATCTAGATTCAACCTCTAGGTTATGAAGTCTCAAAAGATGATGCTAAAGGTTATGTGCAACTCTTATTGAAGAGTCAAAAATATCCAAATGAACCTCGGATAGGAACTTATGCAGAGAAATCCATGGAAGTCCGTTTGGAGCAGAACAAAGCTAAAAGGAAGAAAAATGTAACGGAAATGCTCAAGAAATATGATTTTTTAGTTGAAGAGAGAGCTCTAGGAAGAGCTGTTAAGGGTCAGAAGTATGAAGAATTACCTAGTGTAAGGAGATATCATAGGACCTTCTTCCATACCAGCTTCTAGATCAGCTACAGTGAAGATTGTGCCCAACATTGTTGACAAAGGTGAAGGCCCGACTCCTTCCGAACCTACTACAAGATCAAGAAAGAGGAAAAATGTTCCTTCGATAACCCCTGCTAAAATAAGAAAAGAAAAGGTTACTAGGGAAAATAATATGAGAATCATTGATGATCAAGAGGAAGAGGAAGAAGATCCAACTGCAAAACTAACTAGAAAAATAAAGGTGTGTGTTTCCTCCGGTGAAGGTGCATCCTAAGAAACCGGTATTGGTTCAAAGAAAGTTCACTTTGTGTCATCCTCTGAGGATTCTGATGAACATAATGTTAATAATGCAAAGAAGGCCAAAGTTACAAAATAAGTTCCATCTGACTAGGAAGACCACAATGCTTCTCCAGTAAGACCTGGTTCCCCTTTCAAACTAGATGTTTTGGTGAATAATATGGTGAATCAAGATAATATGGTGAAATCCACAGTGGAAGTGTATGATTCAGTAGGAGAAGAAGATAAAGAAACAATAATATTGGCCATTATCAAATATGTCATCATTTTGGAAGCTAAATGGGATAACATTAAGTGTGATTTTCCTAAAAACATGTGGGAGATCTTGATGAAAAGAAGAGTAGAGGCAGTTGAGCTAGAAGAGAAAATAAAAAAATAAAGCATATAAAGAAATTGCATCCTCTTTCTTTGTCTTCAAATAATTTAGAATCCTTGAAGAATATTTTTTCTAACATGTTTAAGGTAAAGAGAAGAGTTAATACTCTGATGACAAAATATAGGAAGGAAATCAAAGGAATAAGGAAGGAAACAATAAGTACTATCAGGAGTATTGCAAAAAAGTATGGCATGATTGGTGCATCCAGTTTGATGCCTGAACCTAGAAAAGAAACTTCTATGGAAGTTGTGGAAGAACCTCCTTCTGGTGCTACTAATGATAATGTACCTCTGGAAGTGAATGACACCAATACCTTTCCAGAAATTGGTAGTATGGATGTTCTATCATAAATCAATGTTGCCAATGAGAATCTGCAAAATGAAAAACATGTTGAAGAAAATATTGAAGTAGAAATTCATGTTGCTACCCCTCCGGTACACCCTGAAGAAGAAGATAGAGATAAGGAAGAAGAAGAGAAGAGAGAAGAAGAAAAAGAAGAAGAGAAAATTGAAGAAGAAAAGGAAATGGAAGAAAAGAATGTAGACGAAGAAAATACAGAGGAAGAAAAAGTAGAGGAAGAAGAAGAAAATAGAAATAAGGAATTTGATGATACTGCTGGAAAGAATGAAGAAGTATCCCAACAGGTTGTAGAATCACAAAATTCCACTGGAGAATCTTCCTCTAGTGATGTTGTCTTGAAGGGACTGTTGTCTAAGCAGATCATATTCCAGTTGGTAATTCCTTGGGAACTCCTACAACTTCCAATGAATCAAGGTTATGGAAATATGAATAATATTTCTCCGGAACATAAATTAGTATTGGGTGATGTATTTCATGCATTCGGTAGAAGATAAATCTTTGAAATGCATCAAAAGGGGACTGAGCTCATTAAAGATGCCATTGAGGCTCCGCAGGATGTTACACCAGATACATCTCTCTCTGATTGAGAACTTAAAACTTCTATTGGACTCCTTCAAGGAGCATGCCACAAGACTTGTTGAAAAAAAAAAAGGATCCATAAGAGAAATTGAATGACTAAAGGTTGTTGATCCTTCACAAAAAATGTTCCATGAGATATACTAATGTAGAGAAGAGCCTTGAATCTGTAAAGGCTTGTGAATCTGAAGCTAACTCCATGTTTGCATATTGAATAAGGTGGCTTGATGCCACTCAAAGAATAAAAGATCTTATGGACTCCATTGAGTCCCAGTTGACCACTATCTCCAACACCTACAATGTATCTATGGACAAAGATAGATCAACTTAGAATGTTATTTCTACACACAGAGAAAAGTTCTTTATATTACAGAAGCAGAAGGAAGAGATAATAAATTTTTTTTCCTTACTTGGTGATAATGTGAGGATGGAGTGTGATCCGATAGCCAATGCTTTGGATAATGTTGAGAATTTGGATAAGATCAATCTAACTCTGGATACTGTAGATGAAGCTGAATAAAATTTTATTGCTTTAGAATCATTGAAAAAAATGTTGGTATCTATGAAGCAGAGTTGGGAGAATGGAAAAGTGGCCTTGCAAGGCATTCTTCAGGAATTGCAAAAGTGCTCCCTCCTCTGGGTAAAATATTTTCTATTTTTACCTTACTTGGGATAACTCCTTAGGGGGAGTTTAGAAGTTTGAATCCATGTGTTTCAGACCCTGTGTACATATCTTTTATGTTTTTGTTCAACCTTTGTCCTTGATGTCAAAGGGGGAGAAGAGGAAAGAGAAATAGAGTATATTTTGTACATTGGATGTATGTAAACTCTTTTTGGAACATGTTGCCATCAATGACAAAGGGGGAGATTGTTGGAAGAATGAAGAAGATCATATCTCATGTTAAATATTTTTGTTGTCATTGATGTCACCATGATATATGAGTTGAGGCTGCAAGCCTCAAGGTCACATTAATCCGGTATTCTGAACCAGTAATGCAGGACTAGCCTCTGGTATTTTGCTTAGGAATCTCCTTCGTTAAATAGCTACTACTTCAATTTTTGGGAAATGGTCTATGCCTAAGAAATGCATATATGGACAAGAACTCATGCGTATAGTTGCTTGTGGTTATCACTGGTATCATTTTACAATTTTTGCGATTAGGTCTATTGCTAGTCGACCTATTAAGTAGTTGAAGATGTGATGGATTAAATTTTGTTTGTGTAATCCATGCCAACATGCCATTGCTTACCACACATTTGAAATATTGTTGAGAAGACCTATGAAGCCGACCTAATTTTTATTTATGCATAATCAAATATATATACAAGAAGCTTTTTTTTCTTTTTGAAGAGATGTAATGAGTGTGTGTGAGTGAATATTAGCAGATATATGTGGAAGTGAAAAGGGTGAAGTGTGATCTACCGACATGCGAATTTACTGAGCTACAAAGGAACTGAATTTGTACTTGAGGGGTACTTACATTAGTTCAATTCTGGTGGTTAGCCATTTTTGTTACTTCATTTCTACAGGTAGTGAGCCTCCCATTTTGGACAGTGAGTCCTGGAAGTGAGCCACCCCTCTATAATATCTTATAATTGGTTATACTATATTGTGAGTTAATCCTCACCATGGTTTTTCCCACTCTAGGTTTTTCACGTAAAATTATGATGTCTCTTATGTTATGTGTTTCATGTTTTGTTGATGATTCTACTCATCTTAATTACATATGCTTTGGATTGATTGGATGGTATTTTTTCAATAAGCTTAAGAATATATTGATTCACCCCCCCTCTCAGTATATTGGATATTTAACAATTTTCTCATCTCAAATGCGGTCAAGGTGCCAAATAGTTGCTCTCTGGTGAATTTCTTTGGAGCATAAAATTCCTCAATAGTTGAGATCTTGTCATTGTAGCTCTCTGGTAGGGTCATTAAAATCTTCTCCATCACATCTTCATCTGTCAGAGTGCATCCTTGATTTTTGACTTCATTTACTGCACTATCAACTCTCTAAAAATAGCTTGCTATATCCTCACCTTCTTACATCCTCAAGTTTTCATATATGTGCTTAGGTGTCAACTTCTTTGATAATTTGACTCTATCATTTCCTTCATAGATTTATTTCAACTTTTCCGAAACATCATAAGCAGTTTCCAATGAAATAACTTTTGTTAACTCAGTCTTAGACAAAGCACTAAAGATTGCATACCTTGCCTTCTCATTCTCTTCATAGCCTAAAATTTCATCCGCACTAGAAGGACCATTTTCTGGTTCAACATATTTTATCTCAACAAATTTCCAAGTTTTGTACCCTAGAGAAATTAGGTAACCTCTCATGTGCAATTTCTAAAAATAGTAGTCAGATCCATCAAACACTAGAATTGTCAGTTTGTGTGCCATCAGATCTACCCTAAGCGGTTAATCTTTCCTTCGAGGAACCAAAGCTCTGATACCAATTGTAGAACAATCTAGATAACTGAGAGGGGGTGTGAATTAGATATTATAAAACAATTTTCTTATCCATAATTAATCTGAAACAAACTCAAATCAATCAGATAACAATTAAACATATATGAACATGAAAGCACTTATCAACACCATGCACAAGGAACACCAGAATTTATGTGGAAAACCAAGATGGGAAAAACCATGGAGAATGCTAATTCTCAATTATAAACCATTGGTTAAGGTCACATCGATTAAGGTGACATCGGTGAAGGTGATTTTTACAAGGGCTCACTACCAAAATGCTCATTGCAGGTAAGGCTCATTGTCGGTGGGCTCAGTGCTCGACTATTACAACCAAAGATAAAAAGGCTCACTGCCAAAAGAGGAATGCACACTACCTTCAGAAAAATGGCTCACTGCCAGAAGAATGATGAAAAGGGAATCCACCACAGAAATAACTATCACCATCATTCACACTAGAAGAAACTCACCGTCTGGTGTCTCTGGTATACTTTCACACAATGTCTGGATTTTCAAATTCACATTCACCACACTTGCTTTCATGAAACAGAATCAAATTTTACTTATACCAATCCATGCCTTCATAATCTTCCCAAGTTGGCCAAGCACAATTCCATTTCATGCTTCCATAAACTCCTAAGTCGACCGAACACAATTCAAATTAGGTCACCACAAAAACATTCCCGTGGTGGAAGGGAATGAAACATGTACCACACATAACCTCCTCACTCAAATCAACACAATACATATTAACCATGATATCCGAAACCAAGGAATATGATATACACATTACAATGCAAGCAAATTTCTGAGACATGCTAACCACTTTCTAGATTGGTTCAAACCCAAAAGAGTGTATCTTATTATGTTGCAAAATGTATGGGACTAGGACAAGCATGACCAAAGATAGATCATCACAACACAACATTTGGAGTACACCAATCCAGATCACCAAAGAAACAAAACCGAACCTTAATCAATCAACCAAGATATGTTGACATCAATGACAACCATTAATGACAACAATCAACATCACATTCCAACACTAGCAATAAGGTACACTATGATGTCAATATTTGGTAAGGGGAAATTATCTTTAGGACAAGCTTTGTTAAGATCTCAAAAATCTATGCATAATTTGATTTTTCCATTCGGTTTCATGATAGGAACAATATTTGATATCTAATCTACATAATCAATAGAGCGTATGAATCCAACATCCAAGAGTTTCTTTAGTTCAACCTTGACCAGGAGTGCAATCTACAGGTGAGTTTTTATTAGCTTCTGTTTATATGGTTTGGCATTTGGTAATAGTAACTGGTGATGTAAAACAAGCTCAATGTCCAATCCAGGCATATCAACATATGAATATGCAAAATTAACTTGTCTTTCTAAAAAGAATGTTGTAAACTTAGGCTTTTCCTTGGTGGTCAAAGATGCTGCCAGCTGTACGATTCTAGAGTTGTCTTGTGTCCCAATGTTCATTCCTTTTGTTTCTTCTATAAGAAATGGTGATCTCTCTTGGTCTATAGGGAAACTATCTAGTCCTCCATCCTTAGGTGCCTCAAAGAGGTTTTCACCTTTAGATACATCCTTTATTTTTACTTTTTCACAGTCAACAGGCACCTTTCGATTTTCACCTGAAGACCTATTCTTTTTATTTTGACTTTTTTCATTTTAACTTTTGCGACTAAAGGAAAGGACAAACTCTCCAAAGTATGTTGCACTATTGAGTTCTATGAAAAATCCAATTTTATGATCCCCACTCGATATTCCTTCATGAAGTCCCATGAACTCAACAATTGCTTCATTATTTTCAAATGTGTCTAAACTTGGTGGTTCTTGTTGATCCCAATCTATTAATTAATGGTAAATGAGGGGAAAGACATTATCAATATTGTCAAAGGGTCATGGTGTAGGCAGATAGGGTAAAGATAGACGTAGATTCATCAGGTTCCTAGAAGGTAGAATCATCGGTTTCCTATAAGTGTTTAATCCAAGATTCCCTTTTCAAGGGGACTTTTTGATGGGGACTTAATGGGGGACCAATTTTGAACATGCGGCTAAATCTTTCCTCAAAGGTAGGATCACTAGGCTCTCTAAATATTTCCTCAAGGTTATAATTACTGATGGATCTATTGGATTATACATCCCATTCCCATTAATTGGAGCCAGAGTCAATATAATAGTCCTAAGATGTCTCGATTTCATTTGAATCATTAACAATGTTACTCAAGAGTAACCCAATACCCTAGATAGTCACTTTTATTAGTACAAACCCTAACCCTTCACACTTTAGTGATTTAGAAGGCTATAAGGTTTCCAACATCCCTTGTTCGTTTATACCAAGGCTGTTGTGTCCATCATATCCTTGTTTCTTCATCAATAGGAACCCTTTTGGATACTATTCAACTGGTAGCTACTTAGGTTCTATGTCCTCTTCTTTATACAACCATGTGTAAATGTGGTCATTGAAAGATCCTTTAGCTAACTCCCCCCATTTAGTGAAGGTAGTAGGGGGATTATGGATGAAAAATTTAGGATGTATGGGATGCGGCTTTCCATAAGAATTTGGTGATTTAGGTAGCTTTCCAATGCAAAAGATACTTTTCATGTTGTATTCTTCGCATCCTTTGTCTTGAATCTGGATTTTGGGTTTGGACAGTGGGATGAATGGAGAGGATGATTTGATGAGGTCAAATGGATCAATGTAGTGGGATGAGGTGGAAGATGAGACCTCTTAATTTATAGGCACTTGTCACTCAATAGTTCCTTTTAGTTTGTACAATACTAAAAGGGATTA
The DNA here is from genome assembly GCA_007115665.2 of Sequoiadendron giganteum. Classification (NCBI taxonomy): domain Eukaryota; kingdom Viridiplantae; phylum Streptophyta; class Pinopsida; order Cupressales; family Cupressaceae; genus Sequoiadendron; species Sequoiadendron giganteum. The sequence continues at coordinate 458,979,837 of CM021108.1, forward strand.
GGATCACCAAGAATAGTAACTTCAGTGCCATTATATGGAAACTTGAGGAATTGGTGATATGTGGAGGGTATATCCTTCATGGAATGAATCCATGGGTGGCCAAGGAGAAGGTTGTAGTGTAAATACAGATCCAAGACATGAAATTTTGTTTTCTATATAGCTGGACCAACTCTTACGAGAAGTGAAATAACTCCTTTAGACGAGTGTTCAACGCCATCATGAGCCTTGATAACATTTTTCTTAGTTTGATCTATGCAATTATCAGAGTATCCCAATGCTTATACCAATTTCAAAGAGAAAATGTTCAGACCTGCTCCATCATCTACGAAGACCCATATGATCTTATGTTTATTAGAACAAACTTCAAGGTGTAGGGTGTCGTTATGATCTATCTTTTGTGCATCAAAGTCTTTTTCCGAAAAGGTGACATGATGTGGCATAGCTAGGTATCCAACCATGGCCTAAAATTCATTAACATCTAGATTGGTGGGTATAGATGCTTGTTGCAAGGATTTTTCAAAGATAGTCCTATGTTGAGGGGATATGCAGAGGAGTTCCAAGATATAAATTTGTGCGAGAGTCTTCCCTAGCTATTCTAGGAGATTGTACTATCTTTTTGGTTGTGGATTGTGTTGGTGTTTTAATTTTCCTAGCTAAAGCTTTGTAATTCCCTAAGAGGTAGCCAACCTCTATATTCAAGAGCTAACAAAGTTAGTGGCCAACTAACGAGATTCAGTCAAAGACTAAGATCTCCTACACTTTTGGCTCTGTGAAACCAAGGAGGGTTTTCCTAAGTGTGTTCATAAGAATGTTTTATGACTTGGTAAGAACAATTCTTCATACAGATACAGTCCCCACCAATGAAATTAGATAGAGATTATCTTGGTTGTGGAAAGCCAAAGAATAATAACAATTATCTTAAAGCAATGAGACTAAAAATTTAACATAAGATTTGCATCTCAAAAGAGATAAGGTTTGATATTTTAGATTGTTCAGATTTTGAACCACTGTGCTTAGAACTACAACCCTGCACTCTCAAAAAAGGAATCCTGAAGAAATTACCCAGTTCCTCATCCATTGAGTGGGAGTCACACAAAACATAACCCAAATATCATGGACGTATCACCATAATGATTTACACTATGAGATTTTTAGTTTTCAAAACAATACTCGTTAAGGAATCCTGAATACAACATCACAAATTTGTAATTCATTTTCAAGCAATTTGATTAACTCATTAAGTTAAAGTAGAAAATGAAGTACACACTCAAATATACCATTGAAGCTGAATGAATATATCATTAATAAACTCATTCACAACTTGTGACATAAAACTAGGAGAGCAATTGTTCTAATAGATTTTCATTTATTGCTTTGATATATTCTATTACATAAGTAGAGCCTGCTTGTTTCATTATATTCTTGCCCCAGAAAAGGCATACTAGTTAATACCTTAAAAAACCTACAGTAAAAAAACTGATTGTACATATCTAAGCCTCATGACACAGAAAATATGACCATAACAATGAGCCGTAATATCTCCTTTATAGAACAGGAGAGCAACAAGCATCAGACTCCATTTTTAATTTCAAAATGAATTTCATTCTAATGAAATGAAAATTGAATTTACATTCTGAAAAATATTCCTCATCTTTAGAAATAACAATAAACGATATGAGGAATCAAAACAATTACACCTAGTAACCAGTCGGAGAAAAAATAAAAGAGCGTGCTATGCACGCACATGTCCACATCCAAAAAATGAACCACCAAAACAACACCACCCACGAGCAACACACACCACCCACCATAACCCACTTAGCCAACACTCGGCCCCGATACAAGTGATCGCTTATGGTTCTCGCTTCAGTTTGAAGCGAAACCATTCTCTTTTTCCTATCCACACTAGCACTAGTCCCAACAACACGAAATAGTGCCATTGTAGTTATTAGTGAAACTGCAAGGACCTCTTCGTCGAAACCCATGAGCTCGATCATAGCCGCAAGATAACAATGATAGTTTGAGTCGATCTCAAACCCATCAGCACCAGAGCTCGAAGAGAGCATGACAGGGGAATTGTAGTGCCTAGATCGCTTGCCCACACCTTAGGCACTTGCTTTAGGAGCACTAGGAATAGGTTGTTCCTCTTTGTGCTGTGAACTCCTCACGCCTACTCTGGCACTTTGGTTTAGCTCAGACTTATCCATTGAAGATGCGAAGCTCTAAACTACAAAAAAATCCACTACTTGCAAATAGATCAACTCAAAATGCAATGATAATACTAAGCAATTTAGCAGGTATTTATAGAGTAAACTAGTGCAAGGAATATTAATTGCCCAAATGCTTGTACGAGCATCTAAACGATTAGTGGATGATGTTGCCACCACAAATTATTGCAGGTGTACAACCCATCATTGTATTTATTAGGAGGATACTACTCGCATGCAAGGAAATTAGGAGAAAATCCACTGAAAAATCTGCGCCATTAATGAAAACAAGTTGCAAAGCGAAAAAACTCTTCACTCAGATGAACAATAACCCTTTTGAAATTGAACTGTTGATTTGGAACAAACCTGGCAAGTCAGAAGACTCAGATCGAGTCAATGATCATTGAAAATCCACATCACCACCTGGGAAAAACCACAACCAATCATAGCCCCCGAAAACAAGAGGTTGTGATCAGGCAGTAGGCCCCACCTAGCCCCGTTGTTCCAAGAGCCAGGCCACTTGTCATCATTTCACAAACCTTGTGGTACTTTGGGAACATTTACTCTAATCGTGCGAGGTCTGCGAGGGACAATCGTCATTAAATTCCCACTGGCGAAATGACACCCACTTGTTACTGCTGGCGCATTGGGAAAAGGTCCCACTCCTTTGTATATAATAGATGGCATCATCTCGCACACCTCGCACCACCTAAGTGACATCAATAGGAAAACCTACGAGGTTCGCGAGGAATGGTCCAGATCAAAACCCGTGATCGAACGGTTCACCAAGTTGCATAAAAAAATATAATATACTAGTGGGGCTGGCTAGAAAAAACCCTCGGTGGCATAAACATTTAGGCCCAAGTGGCAAATAGGAGACTGATAGGTCAGGTGAAAAGGGGTTTGTAAGAGTACAAAGGACAGGTTCAGTCAGATGACTTAAGTGACCAGTAACCCTCAACAACAAGTCAACGTTAAAATATAATGTGAGGGTTTTAAAAGATACCAATCAATCTTCCATGAGTGTTCAAAACCTAAACCCAAAATATCAGACCTTTAGTCTTTTAAAAGTAACCAGTCATGCCCAATTTAGGAAATTTTTTGATAGATTTTAAAAGTCCCATCAGTGGCTCCGACTGGGGATGTATGCCCCCTACGGGCATAGCAAGAATTTAGAATCTCTGGTTTCGCAGATCAGACTACTGAATCACACAAGTTCCTTGATGAATGTTTTACCATGCTTGTCAATTGGAACTTATGTATATCCAACTTGGTGGCCCTAGGCCACCAAACAAGAGAAGTCAAATTTTACCCCTATCAAAATCAAAATTCTCCGTTACCTGGAGTAAACCAAGTATGCAAATTTCACCTCTTGATGCTTCTAAGTTACTAGAGTAATCAATATGCTTGGAAGTATCATAATGTTTACTAATACTCCCATGCATTTGATCTATCAACACCCTATGTCCAAACATTAACTGTAATACATGACCATAATGACATTTTACCTTACCCTGCACCTTGTCATACTTTGCAAAATGCTTACTCAATTGAGTTGAGAAGCGTAAACATTCATAACTTATCTGGTCTACAACATCACACATCTTGGCATCATCATCAACTTGTACATAGAACTGAAAAATTTCATATAAAATTGTGTGCATGTTACACCAACCCTCATAGCACAAAAAAAGGACACATAACTCAGGGAATCCTCACCCTGGTGCTTTCCACATAATCTTGGTTGCCAACACCTGTGTTCAGATATATTGGAACACATCCTGATACCACAAAGGTGGGCAATATAAGTTACATCTTTCTCTAGGTAATGTGTAAACACATTCATCTCAGGCCCCTCAACATACATCCCTTCCTACAATCCTTCATTCAATCCCAAATGAAAAACCTCAAAAACAGAGTCAAACACATCAATCTCAACTTGGGAAATAGAGAAACAACAATATGCACTGGCCTACTTGTGTTCATCACCACTTGCTGTATGTGTTAATTTATAAGTGAAAATCTCAGCACAAGCTAAAAACTTCTCACCAAAAATATAAATGTCAGAAGGTAACAAAAAATCAATCTCAGCTTCATACAAACAGTCAAAAAAATTAATAGTACCAATATTTTCATCAATATGTTGGTTATCTCCAGTACTATTCTTTTGATCACACACCTCATTGTCCACAAGTTCCTCAACATTTATACAACAAACTTGTTCCATTGCCAGTATACCTGGAGTATACTCCAGACATTCATCATTTGAAAGTTTTTACTTTATTTGGAAACAAGTAAAATCATGAGGTTCCACATTTCCATACAACTCTGGTAAAAGGAGAGGCTTAAATCCATCCTTGGTAATGTAATTATCACCTCTAAAATCACAATCACTAGCCTGTAACAAAATCTCAGTGACATGAGTATTACAATCAGGATAAGGAAAAACAATGGGTGTCTCACTTAATCCTTCATCATTTTTCCCCTCAAATTCTTGTGCAATTATCCAACTTTCTTCAAAAGGGCAAGCATTATCTTCATTTTGTGTGGATACACCCTTGGCTGATTTTGTAATCTCTATCCATTTAAGGACTTGGGCCAAGTTAGTAGGTTTCAATTCTTCAGGAAAAGTACTTAGCCCCGGTTCATAAAGTTCACAAAACAAGTCAATGCATTCAAAATCATTAGGTCTGAGACCTCTAGGAATTTGTATTAGGGCATCCAAAAATCTCAAGAAAAACTCATATGGTGATTCTTCCTCTTGTCTCTTCATCTCAAACAATTCTGGCACAAAAGAAGTTTGATCATCACCATTCAAATTGGACTGACTTTCAACTTGGATCTCATCATCATCACACTGTAATGGTGGAGATATTACAGTTTTCAAAACACTCTTTTCATAACCAGTGTTCTGTGCAACCAACTCTGAAATTTTACTAGTATGAGCTAGGCCAAGGTAATCAATACTTGCAACCAGATACCCTTTCATCATTGAGTATTTCATGTTGTTCTCAATCTCCATAGCCATTTGATATGCTTGGTGCAGGTTTGTAGGTTCTTTATCTCTTAATAGGTAACCCATCCTTTTGTCAAAAGCACCAAGATATACAACTAAGCATTCAACCTCATTTGGTCTTATTTCTCTAGGGATGTCTCTTAAAGCTCTTGAAAATATGAGATTAAAATATGGGATTAGCTCCTCTTCTTTTATGTGGATTCCCATAAAACCTTTTCTTAATATGTTGGGATTGACTCTTTCACCAAATTGTTCAATAAAAACTATCACCAACGGATTCCATGAGTTAACAGAATAGGCAGATAGATATGAAAACCAATCCTTGGCATCACCCCTTAAGGATTGCACAAAAAGTTTCATAACAACATCCTCATGACTGATTTCATAATCCCCCATTACATCTACAAAATCCTGTAGATGCTTAGAGGTGGATTCTGCACTTTGCCCTATGTATTTAGGCAAATACTTCCTAATCTTCTTAAGAATTAGATTAGGGTAACCACTGACATCACTAAAAATAAAAGGCATATACCTTTGAGTTACAAAACCCCCTGAAGGGCTTATTGAGACTTGTTCCCTTTGCATATTTATGTCTGAATTCTCATATGGGAAACCTCTTATACCCATTTAAAATTTGTCAAAACAATACATGTATATTAAACATATCATTTACCATTTCAACCATGATTCCATCAGTGATTGAAATTATTATTCCTTGCTTTCAGAAGTATGATACAACATAAACATGTTTCACAAGTTATTTTACATATTTCATCATTAGAAGTATGGAAAATCTAATCATTGTTCCTTTCTTGATGCTAGAACATCTAATTTGGAACCAATTTTCATCCTTAAGTACAAACACCCCTCACAATTAGAATAGTGAATTGTTTAGATTTAATAAAAATACCTGGTAATTTTGGCAGCAAATTTTAATTTTCTTTCCCTGACTGTAAATATCACAGATCTAGGACTTTTCCTTCATATATCAACTGGTTCTTCAGATAGAGTCACCACCTCTTCAACAGAGGATTGAATTTCAAAATAATATGAAATTCTTTTTCAAAGCTTGTCACATTTTGGGTCTTTGTCCACAACATAGTCATACCTCAAATATTGTAACACCATGCCACTACCAATCTCTTTCAAATCCATAATTTATCACCATCCAAACTTAACGTTCAACTCCACTAACAAATGATTCTAGATAGCCACCTCCAACTGCTGTGGTTTCTCTTTTCTCCTTTTCTTTTAAATTTCTTAGAAGTTCTCCCCAATAAAACCACCATTCAACTAATGATTCAGGTAGGTAGCCTATTCCATTGAGTTTAACCTTTAAGGTTACAAGTAATATGCCAATTATTATAATGAAATTTATAACAGGATTGCTTGCACCCAAAACTCCCGAGTCCTTTTCTAGCAGAACACCGCAAATCATAGGATTTTCAGGTTCATTTCAAAAACCTCTTCCTTCTAGGGTTGAAAAATGTTCACTATTTAAAAATCAAAATGGAAAATCATTTGACTCTATGCAATGACTCTTAAGGCTAGATTCTGCAATCAGAATTTTAACAAATTATCCCCAGTGGAGTCGCCATTCTGTTGGTGTTTTAATTTTCCCAGCTAAGGATTTGTAATTCCCTAAGAGGTAGCCAACCTTTATATTCAAGAACTAACAAAGTTAGTGGCCAAATAATGAGATTTAGTCAAAGAATGAGATCTCCTACACTTTTGGCTCTGTGAAACCAAGGAGGGTTTTCCTAAGTGTGTTCATAAGAATGTTTTATGACCTGGTAAGAACACTTCTTCGTACAGATACAATACCCACCAACGCAATTAGATAGCAATTATTTTGGTTGTGGAAAACCAAAGAATAATAAAAATTATCTTAAAGCAACGAGACTTAAAATTTAACATAAGATTTGCATCTCAAAAGAGATAAGGTTTGATATTTTAGATTGTTCAGATTTTAAACCACTGTGCTTAGAACTACAACCCTGTACTCTCAAAAAAGGAATCCTGAAGAAATTACCCAGTGCCTCATCCATTGGGCGGAAGCCACACAAAAAATAACCCAGATATCATGGACGTATCACCATACTGATTTACACTATGATATTTTCAGTTTTCAAAACAATACTCCTTAAGGAATCCTGAATACAACATCACAAATTTGTAATTCATTTTCAAGCAATTTGATTAACTCATTAAGTAAAAGTAGGAAAACGAAATACACACTCAAATATACCATTGAAGCTAAATGAATATATCATTAATAAACTCATTCACAACTTGTGACATGAAACTAGGAGAGCAATTGCTCTAATAGATTTTCATTTATTGCTTCAATATCTACTATTACATAATCAGAGCTTGCTTGTTTCATTACATTCCTGCCCTAGTAAAGGCATACTAGTTAATACCTTCAAAAAACCTATAGTAAATAAACTATCTGTACATATTTAAGCCTCAGGACACAAAAAATATGACCATAACAATGAGCCGTAAAGTCTCCTTTATAGAACAGGAGAGCAACAAGCATCGGGCTCCATTATTAATTTTAAAATGAATTTCATTCTAATGAAATGAAATTTGAATTTACATTCCAAAAAGTATTCCTCATCATTAGAAATAACAATAAATGATCAGAGGAATCAAAATGGTTACACCTAGTAACCGGTCGGAGAAAAAACAAAAGAGTGTGCCACACACACGCACGTCCACATCCAAGGAATAAACCATCGGAACAACACCACCCACGAGAAACACACACCACCCACCAGCAATCACTTAGCTAACACACGACCCCGATATAGGTGACCGCTTCTAGTTCTCACTTTAGTTTGAAGCAAAACCATTCTATTTTTCCTATCCACGCCAGCACTAGTCCCAACAACACAACACAGTGCCATTGCAGTTATTAGTGAAACTGCAAGGACCTCTTCGTCGACACCCATGAATTCGATCATGGCTGCAAGATAGCAATGATATTCTGAGTCAGTCTCAGACTCATCACCACCAGAGATCGAAGAGAGCACGATAGGGGAATTGCAGCATCTAGACCACTTTCCCACACCTCGGGCACTCGCTTGAGAAGCACTAGGAATAGGTTGTTCCTCTTTGCACTGTGAATTCCTTACACCTACTTTGGCACTTCGGCACACCTCAGACTTATCCATTGAAGATGCAAAGCTTGAAACTACAAAAAAATCCACTACCTGCAAACAAATCAACTCAAAATGCAATGATAATACTGAGCAATTCAGTAGGTATTTATAGAGTAAACTGGTGCAGGGAATATTAATTGCCAAAATTCTTGTACGAGCATGCGAATGATTAGTGGCTAATGTTGCCACCATAAAATTATTCTAGGCATACAACCCATCATTGTATTTATTAGGAGGATATCGCTCGCACGCAAGGAAATCAGGAGAAAATCCACTAAAAAACCTATGCCATTAATGAAAACAAGTTGCAGAGCACAAAAAATCTTTACACAGATGAACGATAACCCTTTGAAATTGAACCATTGATGTGGAATAGACCTAGAAAGTTGGACAACTCAGATCGAGTCAATGATCGTTGAAAATCCACATCACCGCATGGGAAAAACCACAACCAATCACAACCCACAAAAATAGGAGGTCGCGATCGGGTAGCAGGTCCCACCTAGCTCTGTTGTTCCAAGAGCCAGGCCACGTGTCACCGTGTCGAAAACCTTGCAGTACTTTGGGAATATTTACTATGATCGTGCGAGGCCTGCGAGGGACAATCATCATTAATCCCTATCATTAAATTCCCATTGGTGAAATGAAACCCACTTGTCATTGCTAGCGCATTAGGAAAAATGCCCCACTCCTCCATATATGACAGATGGCAGCATCTTACACACCTCGCACCACCTAAGTGACATCATCAAGAAAACCTGCGAGGTTAACGAGGAATGGTCCAGATCAAAACCCATGATTGGATGGTTCACCAAGTTGCATAAAAAAATATAATATACTGGTGGGGCCGACCGGAAAAAACCCTCAGCGGCATAAATATTTAGGCCCAAGTGGCAAATAGGAGACCGATAGGTTGGGTGAAAAGGGGCCGGTAAGAGCACGAAGGAAAGGCTCAGTCAGATGACTTAAGTGACCAGTAACCCTCAACAAGTCAACGTTAAAATATAACACGAGGGTTTTAAAAGATACCAATCAATCTTTCATGAATGATCAAAACCCTAAACCAAAATATCAGACCTCCAGTCTTTTAAAAGTAACTAGTCATGCCCAATTTAGGCAAAATTTTGACAGATTTTAAAAGTCCCATCAGATTGGAAGGAGATCCTATAAGATTTATCTTGGTTTTTCGAGTGGTAACAACACACCTTGAACTTTTATTTTTTATGGTAATGGTGGCAATACGATCATCAAAGGGTCTTACATTAAGGATAATAGTGTTATAATCATGTTTGATGTTGGAATAATTGGCACTATTGTTATTATTCCCGAAATCGAAGGCTTTTCCTTGGTCATGATCTTGCAAGGGAGTTTTAAATATGGTGTGATCAACATTTTTCTTTCCTTGTGAATTGTCTATTGAAATGATTCCTTGTTCAATGAGGTCTTGAATGAAATTTTTGAGTGTACACCATCTATATGCTTTATGTCCTTTTCAGTTGTGATATTCACAATATTCATCTTCTTTCCACCAGTTGGGTTTGATCAATGAGGTTTCTTAGTTTTTGATGTCTGGTAGTTAAATGATGTTGGATTGCAAGAGTGTCTTTAGGATTGATTCAATGGGTTCACCCAATTGCGTGTATATTCTCTTGGCACATGGAGGACCTCTGTGTTATTGGTTATTTCAGATGACATTCAATGTTTGACTTTGACCTTGTGTTTGGGTATTTGATGTGTTTGATGTGTTCTATGAGGAAGGACCTTTGAGGTGGATGGTAGGACCTTTTTTTATTACTTTAGCATCAACAACTCCATCATTAGTGACATTCTTGTTTCGGGACCAATATTTAATTTTGTCATTATTGGGCTTTGGAGTCTCTTTGTGTACTTTGACTAGTCCTTTTGTGACAAGACCTGACCTTTTTCAATAAGGACACATTTCTCAAGGATTTCATCAAAAGTTGTGCAACATTGGATTTTGAAGACCACTCATCATTTCTTTTTTAAATTTTCCACAAACATGGTGACTAGTTGTTTCTCAAGAATGTGACAAGGGAACTTGCTAGCAAGACTTTTCCATCTTTGGTGAAATGAGGTAAGTGACTACCCTTCTTCTTGTTTGGTTGTACATAATGTTGCAAGGGTCACGTCACTTTTAATGTCAAAGGCAAAGTGATTAATGAATTTATCAGTCAGCTCACCCCATGTTCTAATCCCTAGAGGAAGATGTGCAAACCAATCTAAGGTTGGTCCCGTGAGACTTCGTGGAAATAGTCTCATCAAATAGGTAGGATCATATGAAATTTCTATACATGTATTAAATTCTCATATGTGTTCCACTAGATCCCCTTTCCCTTTGTCTTTGGGTAAACTTGGTGTTGTGAAGTGAGGGGGAAATGGTGACATGTAGAGATTTCTGTCAAATGGATAGGGGCACAATTCCTCCATGGAATAATTTTTCTTATTGGTCTCCAATTGCATGTTTGCTGTTTTTTTTTGGATGAATTATATTTGTTGCATCAAGGTATCGACAAGTGATGTTGTTGTGTTGGCTTGATTTGGTGTTATGATGTTGGTGTTGAGGTCATATGTTGGATTTGGATTGGGATTGGCATTTTGTGACATGGGACCTTGGTTACCTTGTTGATATTGAAGTGTAAATGTGACATTTGTGTTGGTTTGATTTAGAGGGGAAATTGACATTTAGATTGGTCCCAAAGGTCATGTTTGTATTTGGTGTGGCATTTTGAAATTGCAATGTAGGTCCTTGATTTGTACCTTGGTTTTGAAATGTTGGTCCTTGATTCGTGTTTTGGAAAGATGGTGTGGGTCCTTGATTGGTGTTTGAAAATGCAGGTCCTTGTAGTATAGGAGTGGCCCTTGGTTGGTGTTTTGATTTGGAATCTTTCATTGGACAATGTGAATTCTCTTAGACTTGTTTGGTTGATTTTGATTTGATGAGGGTGTGCTTTGGAATTGGAATGAGGGGAGTTTGATTCATGTTTTGAAGTAAAGGTGTGGAACCTTGGTTTGTATTTTGAAAGAGGATTTATGAAGGTCTTACACATGGAATTTGATGTGCTACCAAATGTAAAATTATGTCCTTGTGTTGTCACATGGGTCACCTTGTTTCCAAATGTGGAGATACTAGGGATATGTGTGGTAGTGGTTATCATGTGTGTTGTTGTCCCAAGTGGTATAGTTGAAATTTTCTATGAAGATGACATCTATAATGCAAATAGATTTTGAGTATCTCCTTCCACAATTATGGAGGCATCAAAGCCTTGAGGAAGTTTAGCACCCTTTTGGCTAGTGCATAGAAGAATCTATTAGGATCAACACTAATGAGCTCATCAACCATGCATAGATTCCTTGTATCTTGGTAAGCTCTTTCAATGTCTTTGGGAGCCATTTTATTTTTGAATTCGTCTAGAATTAGATTGTCCAATGTGTTGATTGGATCTCTTTGTGGAGTAGTTTGATTTGAGTTTGATCCAAAGTTGGTGTCATGATGTGGACTAGAAAAGGGGTCGGTTAAGGAATCCATTTCCTTTCTTTTAGTTCGTGACCTTGTTTCAACCATGTAAGACTTGCAAGTTGGAAGGTAATGCAAGGTTATAATGAAGCTAAACTATGTTTTTTGGATTTTTTGAATATAAGGATGCAAGGTGATCATGCAAGGATGATGGATAAAGGATGAAGCTAAATGAAACTAATGAATGCCAAAGGATACCAAAGGTGGATTAAATAATGATCAAGGATAATAATAAGGTGACAAAATTATACTAAGTTAATGATAAAAGGTAGTGGTGCAACTAAGGTTAGGATGAAATTAGGCTATGTTTTTGTGTTTTTGGGATATAAGGATGCAAAGTGAAAAGTATAAGAATAAGGAGTGATAGGATGATAGTGATGCTATGGTCAAAGGGTATGGTGTGAAGCTAAATGAGACTAACAAGATGATACTAAGGATATGACCCTTAAGATTTAATAAAAAGGATGATAACCAAGTTGTTATGGGTCCAAGATAGCTAACCCAAATGTCATTAACCTTTGTGATGACCAAGATAATGGTTTTGACAAGGTGAGTCTAAACTAGGACACAAGTTTGAGACTTAAGTATTGACCAAGATGACAATGAAAAAGGTTGATAAAATGAAAGATGAAGGTCAATGACAAGTTGGATAAGCAACCATCGATTGTCCAAAGGTTTAGTAGTCTTCTTATGTCTGAAATCTAAAAGATGGGTGCAACCTAAGGTCTAGGATTAATTTATGCAAGGCAAAAGGATGAGGAAAGAAACCTACAATCCAATGTAAATCCTAAATGAAAGTGCTGGAATGGATTGGTAAAGGTCTGCAAGTCTCTGATTAAGAAGTCAAGATAACTATTATGATGAATTGATTCTATTTTGGACAAGGATTTTGTGAATTTTTGGTAATCAAGCAATTGAAGCACGATTTTTCTCAGATGCGTTGTTTCAATTGCGGGTTTATGATAAACAATTGTGGCTCAAAATATCAGTTGCGACTCTATTTTTGGTAGATGGGGTGTAAGATATTAGTTGCGATTTTCTAGTGAGTAGTTGTGACATAGAATGCAATTGTGGTTCATAGAGTGTTGGTTTTGCAATTTTGATGGTTTTGACCTGGTTTTTGAATGGGTTTTTGATTGGTTTTGATGAGATTTTGTGAGATGAAGTTTGGAAAACATAGAAAATAGGCACAAAAACTTATTTTGGTCTGATTTTGAGTGTGAAAATGTTTGATTCCAATGTAAATAAAGACACTCATAGACAATCCACAACCTAGGCTAGGGAAAGATACCACCGCTGAGTCCCTACTTGGATTTCTCCAACCACTTAAACAAGGCAAACAAGTAGAGACTTGGTGAAATTGGCTCCCCCTTACAAGACACACACTTCTCGGGCACACCAAGTATCATTCCCCAAAGAGGAATTTATGCCTCTACATTTGAATAGTGAAGGAATAGGGTGGCTTCAGATCAACCGTTCCTACACTAGCAAGTGAATGAGATTTTGGCCACTAAAACAATTGGTTCTTAATCTGTGTTTCAAGGAAATACTGGTGGCTATACATGCAACAAGATTAGCTCAATTAAGAGGCCTCCCAATCCCTTCTTAAGAAAGGATTTTGATGTGTCACATGGACACTGGGGGTGGCACTTGTCAGCATAACACACCTGCACCATGTGATTGAAGACTTTCCCAATAGTCACAAAAAAATATACAGCAGACTGAAACAGTGTCGCTTGGGTCATTCCCTCTTTCGAAGTGGGAGGTAGGCCCTCTAATGGTAACAAAAGAAAGGAAGTATGTTGTTTTTGATCTCCTAGATCACACAGAGCACAAGGAGAGAGCATACACAATGCCTTTTCCTCACACTTGCATGGGGTTCTTTTTAATTCCAAATCAAAATATGTGGGTGATTGTACAAAATACGAAAGGAATTATTTTGATTATCAAGATCACCAAGTGGTGTGGGAGAAGAGCACACACATCCAATGGCAGAATGCAAACCACAAGACATGGAAAACACTTGTTAATTTTAACCCTTTCTTATGATTTCAAAGCAAGGAAGTACATTGTTTTTGATCTCCTAGATCACACAAAGTGCAAGGAGTTAGCATACACAACACCTTTGCCTCACACTCTCATGGGTTCATTTTAATTCCAAATCAAAATATGTGGGTGATTGTACAAAATACTAAAGGAATGCTTTTGATTCTCAAGATCGCCAAGTGGTGCGAGAGAAGAGCATATACATCCAATGGCGCAATGCAAACCACAAGACACGACAAACACTTTTTAATTTTAACCCTTGCTTATGATTTCAAATAAACACTTGGATTCTTTTTAGACCAATGATCTGTGATGCAAGTTCATTTTAAAACTCATGAGTGTAATATGCATTTTGTTGTTTGTTTTAAGCCCTTATGAATTAAAAATGCATGTTCATTTTAACCTTATGAATTTGATGCAATTTGTAGTTGTTGTAAGCAAACAAAATCGATTATCCTTAAAGTGAATGATGAAAAGATCATTTTTTTTTTTCTAAGGAAACAATTTTAAAAGCTCCTTAAATTCAATGCCACACACTGAAAAGAGATGATTAGCAAACAAAAAATCCTATTCTAACGAAAACCCAAAAGGAAAATTTGACAAAAATTGAAAACAAAAATATTTATACCTAACAAGTGATTGTTTTGTTCAGGTTCACAAATACATCGTTGTAGTGCATCATTCTGGATCAGTTATGCCTTGATTTTAAATTCAAATCTCTTGCCTTCAAATGTGTCACGACGCATCTCAAATGCATCATTATTTCAAACTCAAATTCCTGCCTAGCAGTTGTGTCATTATTATTATTAGTTGCATTGTTTCTTCTTATTTGTATCATTGTGCATCTCAATTGCGTCATACAAACCTGTTACACAGAAAAAACAAAATAAAAACATGCATTTTCTTGCAAAAAATCATACTTTCACATTAGGTTCACGAATGTAAGATGGGAAATTTCTACCAACATAGATCTAGTGATAACCACAACACTATCTAAGCTAGAAATCTAGTCTAAAAAAGAGAAAACAATCAAATGAAAGGAGAAAAATGTAAACATTCAAACAAAGCACTCCCCATATTGAAGTTGAATCACTTCTCTTTTCTCTCCTCAAGCTGCCTTTGCAAGTTTTCTCTCAGATCGTGAAGTATGTATGCAAATACCTACAAATAATAAGCATGAAAGTCAAAGATAAGTGGTTGTTAAATCAAAAATGGAGGAAGAATGCTTCTATTATAGACAACCATTCAAATGGATGGTCTAGATCGAGCTTCTAGAAAGATTCCAAGATTGACGGATGAGAGGACATGCAACACAAAGAAGTGGAGGTTGCAAAATGAAGGGTGAAGATCGAGAAGAGACCAGAGTCAATTGACGACTGGGATTCAAACATGAGATAGTGGATGAAGAAAATGGAGAAGTTAAAAATTAAAATCATTTAATTCATGAGAAGGAATCTTTGACCAAGTGGAGGCATAAATAATTTATTTAAGGAAAAGGCAAGTGGGCATTTAGTCAAAATGATTTATGTAAACATTTTAATTAAATAGGAGGAAATGGAATTAAATAATTAAATTAGATTAATTATTTAATGGGGAAGAGATGTCAAAAGATATTCAAATAATTTAAAATTTATTTGACTATAGAAGAATTAAAAGATTAATGAATAGTCAACAATTAATAATAATTATTTGACTATAGACGAATAGTGAAAGGTAAGGGCTACAAAATTGGGATGTGTGCACATCTTCACTGACATGTTTTGATGCCTTGACTAACCATCATTTTGATATTAATTATGGTTATGCATTGTAATAAATGGTTGGGTTTCTACATAAACAAGCTTGTTAATCAAGTATTAGTGCCTTTGGTGTTTGTGAAGTTTGTTGTCACTAGAAAAGAAGAGCAAGTGGAGTATTTATGTTAATGGTTTCTGAAAGGTGGACCCATGGTAGCATTGTAAATAATTAGGGTGCTTGGTAAATGGCGTTCCAACCATGGAACCTTTGTTTTTGTATGTAGGTGTAGAGCTGGGAGAAGCCCTTTGAGGATAGTTTGACTGATGAGGATCTTACAATTATATTTAGTATGGAGTGTCCTAGGGTTGCAAAGAGCATTCAGATTGTAATTGGCATGGAGGTGATTAATCCCAATATGCGTTGAGTTTTTCTTCCATCCCAGGTGTTCTCCACATTTTTGTCGAACCTGTTGGATATTACTCAATCTTTTAAGGATTTAAAAGGCATAGCCCAGAGGTATGTTAAGTTTCAATTTCTTTAAGGCAATGCACTATTAGCAGCAGTCCAAGGTTATAATGTGTTTAAAGGGAAAGGATTGGTAGGAGGTTTGTTTTCGCATAAACTTCTTAAACAATGCCAAGGCCTTCAGGATATTTATGAAGCAGTGAAATTGGGACTCCAGTTTATTAATGATATAATTTTTTTGAAGGCATTACAAAGGAATTGCAAATGACTTTGCTCTAGAATGGAAGTGGATACAAAAGACAAGTATTTTGCAATTTCCTTTTTAAAATCTCATGCCTGTGTGCTCTTTGAACAAAATCCCAATTTGGGAAAGTTGCAAGTTGCTTTTTGGGCATATGTAGCTTCTGGAGTTAGGTCATTGCCAAAGAATGTCATGAGGAAAATAGATTTTGTGGAGTTTTCATCTAAAAAGGATGAAGGTGTGGGTTCTGCTTCAGAGGATCGAATGAAGAAATTATCTGGGAAGAAAAGGATCCTAGTGTTGGATGTTTGTGATTTAGAGGAAAGTCATGGGGAAAATAGTCCAGTAGATATGGAAGAATGAATACTTTAATTTGTTATTTCTTGAGAAATTTTGTTAAAATATAGTGTTGATAGGTATATATTTCATAGTTAAGTGGGTATTTTATAAATGGTAATGTAGTAATTCTGTTATGGCCTGTATGATCAGTCTATGATCAAGTTTAGGGGATGGGCAATTGGAATTTTGTAATTCTATATAAAGAAATGGTGCTAATGTGGCTAGAGTAGATAAATCACATATGGATAATGTATGGTTAAACCTCTCATAGATATTTTCTATTGTTTTATCTTTTATATTAATATATATATATATATACGCATCTCTTGCCTCTTTACCAAAAAAATAATAATTTATTTAATTATTGAAGAAAAGGAGATTATCGACACAATTAAATTTATTTAATTGATCATAGTAGAATAAAGAAAATTAATTAATTAAATAATTAAAATTATTTAATTATGCTAGGATGAAGACCAAGATGATAGAAAAATGGCGTTCACAAACCAAGACATTTTTCAGTGTCTACAAGGTCAAATAAAAAAATCATAGGTTTAAACCTTGTGTAGGTATGACCTACATAGATGTACCTACCAAGTGGACCTACATAAGGTAGGCCCACCACCAACCCCACAAAGGGCATTGACAACCATTTAAGTTTCCCATCAGTAGGTTTATGTCGACGACTACCGACTATGCACAAATTTTCATGCCACAAAAATCTTTCGGTAGTTTTTTCAAAACCAATGGTGATCTCTACTTTTCCAATGATGAATTTTTTTACCAGAAACGATGATATTTCTCGTAGATTTTTTGGAATATTCTGTTAGATTTTGGCATATTCCATCCATCGACTTTTTTTATAGGTGCCATATCTTTTTTCGGTGGAAGAGAATATTTTGTACGACCTGCTCGCATGGGCCCTAAGATCCTCTTTGGCCTTAAAGGAGCTATTTTTCCTTTTGGCCATAACTTGGGTGTATGATATTGAAATTGAGTGAATGAGATATTGTCAGAAATTTGGTTCTTTCAACTTTCCAATGGTGTGGGTATTATCACCATTTTTTGTTGTTGGTGCATTCTATAGCCTGTTGATGTCAGAGGTGCTATTTTCATTCCTAAGCTCATAATTTTTCACTCGTTTCTTTATTTTTCATGATTCTAGCAACATTGGGATGATCTTTTATAGCTATTTATATCTATCCATGCACTTTCCCCAGATTTCCCTTCAAGTACATTTTATTCAATTTTTGTTTTCACACTCTGGTGAATTACTTGGACATTTTAGCTCCTAGAAACTTCTTGTTTACATGGGATCACTCTTTTTTGGCTATTCTACATGTATTTATAGTATTATATCGTATTTGGGCATTGTAGAAAAAGTTTAATAAGCACATTTTTTTTTTTTATAGATGCATTGCGATAAAGTGTCATTCTAGTGTATATTTTTTTTGGGATTTCACACATCTTGTTGTGCCTTTTTTATCTATCATAAATTTTTCAAGTGAGTGTCCCTTCCATGAAAATAGTGAATCCTAGTGATTCTTTCCTCATGTGTGTGTGCCTTAGTTTGCACACCATTTTATTTGCAGGTACTCTTTTGTGCATGTTCAAATGTTCTTGGTTTCTCCAATTTCAATAGATCTGTCTTGTCTCTCCCTTTTCAACATTATGAGGGGGTTTCTATTGTTGGTTCTAATGCTTCCTTGGTTTCTTTTTTTGAGTGATCTATGTATCTATTTCTTGTTCCTATGTACTAGGTGGATGCAATGGCTGGTTACCCATGCATTTTGGTGAGATGGAGAATTTACCACATGTACACTCGTGCATTCCTATTTTTAGAGGTTATTCATTTTAGCACTATATCAGTCATCTTTTAAAAGTTGTCTACAAATTCTTTGTGCTTTAGTGATCTTCTACAGGTTCCTCTTTTTGGAACATTATTTTGGTTGGAGGCTTCTTCCTTCACACTATTTTGGAGGCTTCTTCAATCCTTCATTCACCTCTCTTTTGGAGAGGAGGTTTCTCCCACTAGATTTTTCTCCTTTTCTCTGATTTTGAGAGATATTTTGTTTGTACATAGGTACCTCACCAGGCCTTGTTTGTCAAAACCCATCATGCATTCTCTTTTTAGGGTTTCTAGGTACTCCCTAAGTTAATATTAGGGGGCTATTAGAGTAATCATGCATTAGCTAATAATTAATTAATATTTAATTGATTACTAGTTTAATTTATTCTCATGCACTTAATATAAACTTAGGAGTGTTTTTTTTATATTTACTAGAGAGCTATTATTAGATCATTTTGTATCATCACATGTGATGTTGACACTTGTCATGATCTAATCCCTTTATCATTTAGGGTTGCTCCTATATAACACTCAACCCTCATTGTATTATCATAATACCTTTTGATGACCTTTGAGGACCGTTGATGTCCGTGAAGATTCTTGAGGTTCATTCTATAGTTTTTTCTTGTTGAGGAATATTACATATTTTGTTTGCATCTCTCTTGTGTGGGATGAGTTTTTCTTCATTGTTTGATCTTGTAGCTCATGTTTTTCACAATTCTAACATATTTAAAGATTTATTACTTGGTGAATCAAATATGTAATGTGGTATTAGATTAGTTATTATGTAAATAATGAAAAATAAATAACCCTTGAAATTAACCAAGTTCAATTTAATTTCCTCTCTATTAAAGGGGTTATAAATTTAATCATTGGTAAACTTAATTTAGCCAACTTAGGAGGCTTAATGATGCCATATTATACCATAATAATGAGGAGAGTTGGTATCTAACAACTTGGTATAGATGAACAAACATTTCTTACCTTATTAATCCTAACTAATGTTGATTAAAGTAGTCAATGATTCGAGCATGAAGGGGAATAAATTACCCCTTGCATAACATGGATTCAATTTTATGTCATCTTACCTTAACGAGATAAGGTGTAATCTCTTGGTAGATATAAATTTATAATATATGTAATGTATATTAATGTTTGATCTACTTGAAATGAAATCTAAAAATATATAACTACAATAAGCAAATTTAAACAAATAGATCAAGGTATACCTTATGGTCTTTAATCTCATGAGCACTCAAAGGATATTTAACCTTTATTATAATCTAATTGAATCTAAGGAAATTTTAAGCTAATGATTGGTTGACCTACAGTCTAGAATTTAGTCTTACAAGACTCACCCTATTCAAACCAAGACTCATGTTAACCTAGACATCCCAAGGAGAGCATAAGGGAATGTGTTGCAAGTGAACCCTAGCAGAGATTGGCATATATGAATTTTGTATAGTTAAATTTTTCACCTAAGTTAATAAATGACTACATAAAGGTGTACAACTCAGTGTTACACCTCAAACACTTAAGAGATAATTCTCTTAGTTAATGGATTTTAAAAAATTATGTGGGTTTCCTTAGTAAAATTTTTGGGCATGAAAGATGTATATCTTGTATGATGTTGTAATGTGTTGGGTGATTATTGTATTCTTCATCTATTATGTATTGAGAAAGTATGCTTGATATGTGTGTTGAGTGTATATAAGTATAGGGTTATTTCTCCACCTGGTTACATAGGTCTAATTTATTCCTTAGTGGTGGTTATTTCAAATATGTCACACTAGGCCTTCCTTTTTTTATTCCCTAGTCATACTCAATTCGAGTATGTGATGTGCCACATTTTATTGTGTTAACCTAGATTTAAATTAGAGGTGATTCTAGAGTTCATCCATATTGTGAATTACCATTCAATGTATAATTTATTTAATGGTTAAATTCCTTGTTAATCATTAATGAATTTATAAGAATGAGATAATTTTATAAATTATCTAAATAAATATTTTTGTGTTTTGGATAGAAGAGTAAAAATAAAATAAAATAATTTAAATTTTGAAAAAATCCTTGGTTTGGAAATGCATATTTATACTTGATTTAATTGTCTTGTCAAATTTAATGTAAATGGATAAATTTTACATGATTTAATTTTTCTCAATTGCATTTGAATAAAAAAGAATGAGAAAATTTTGAATAAAGAAAATGGAAAAAAAATTGAAAATGGAAATAGCCGAAGAAGGTTTTAAAAGGAAAATATAAAGTCTTTTTCATAAGGAAAATGCTCTTCAAAACTCTCTTTTTGGAAATTTGAATCTTTGGGAGATTTTTACTCAATTTGAATCAGGAAACTTGTGGAATTGGATGGCAAAAAAGAATTGGTTGTGTGTCACCCTCTTCAAATTGGGAGAATTTGCAATTGTTTTTTTTGTGCTTCCATTTTGAGGTAAATCCCTCTTCTCTCATTTTTTATTTTTATCTATTTTTTCATGCCCACCCTTAAGGGAGCATAGGAATTCCCTAATGAATTTCAATTTAAACAATTAGAGTAAATAAATTTAAATGTGAAATTTTCCAATTTACCATTTTGTACTCTCATAATACCTATTTTTTTCAAAATTCTTAGAAATTAAAATTGACTTCATAATGTATTTTTTGTTTATTTTTAGATCAAAAAATGAACTTTTATTTTTGAAAAATTATAAAATTGAGGAAATTATAAATTCAAGGTTTCATCAATGGAATTTAAAGAAATTTCTAAGTTCTTGGTAATAAAATATTTGAGATTTTTTTGAATTTTAAATGTGTTTTTGGATGTTTTGGAATGGGGTAATTGATGAATCCTCCATGGAATTTTGTAAGGATAATCTTAAAACCATGTTTAAATTTTTGTATGGAATGTTCTTATGTGCCTTGATTTTCATTCCATGCTCAAATGTGATGAGTCATGATGAACCTAGGATGAAGGTACTAGAAATTTTTAGGGGAGTGACTCGTAATATTTTTTAGGGTCCAAATTTCCCAAGAATATCTTGTGCAAGAGTTCCTTAATAAGTGAAAACTAAGTACAATGGGTAAATAAAAATAATCAAGATAATGATGTATTGACCTGGTATGAGCATAAAAGGAAATGCCCATTTTGGGAGAATTGGGTCTTGCTAGTTGGGTTCCTTGCATGGGAAAGTTGACTCATACTTGACTATGCTTAGCTATCCCTTCAATATTTGTGATGAAACTCCCTACCTTGTCTCTATCATCTTATCCTTGTTCCATAAGTGTGTGATCCCAATGATAGTTTCTTGTTTGTTCCATTGGAAATTTTGTACAATGAGATTGTCTTTTTTATCCATTGGTGTTTGTGCCCAATGAGTGATTTAATTTGATTCATTATGTGATGTCAATTATGTTATTCTTGTATTATGTGTATGCTAACTATATGCTCCACATATGGCATGTATGTAATCCTTCTCCCATTGTGTTTTTTGTGAGTGTGATTGTGGACCATATGAGTATCTCTTAGAATAGTGGGTGTGGACCTTTGGTTACCATGTGGTTGGGTGATGTGGAATCACCATTGGGTATTCAAGGACCTTGGGAAGAGATACAAGACCAAGATAAATTTGGTAAAGGTTTCCCATTACATTTATTTCTTGGTTGTAACATTTTTTAAAATATAAATTAAAGGAAATTTGAGTTCTTTTCTAATTTTAAAAAATGTCAATTTCAACCTCCTAAAGTGGATGGATTGTATCAATACCTTATATTCTTTTACATGTTTTGATGTTGGAAATAAACATAATTGTCATATTTTATGCTCTTTAAATTAATTATAATGTTGGATAAATTACCACAAAGCACACTTCAATTTATTTTTTTAAATTAGTCCCAAGTTTAGAAAACATATGTTTGTTTATTGGTATCTCTTAACCTCTTTTGCGCTCTTGCATGTTTGGTTGTGAGAACCCACCTCATTGAGGGGATATTTAGGGGTTCTTCATGTGGTATTGGGTGGGTGAGAGGCAGGTCACCTTCTGCTTTACCCCTTGTCTTTTTTTCCTCATATTTAAACCTCTTTTGGTCTCCCTAGATCCTAGGAGTTATCTCCTTTATGAACTAGTGTGAGGTGAGAATTAGCATCTAGGACCTTTTTAGTTCCCTAATTATTTTCATCATTTTTAAGTATGTTTTTTTTATTGTGGTTCCTTTCTTGTATTTATTGAGGATTTTTACTATCCTAGGGACCATAATTAAGCTTGGGTTTTCTCACTGGTCAAGACACTAACGTTAGAGTCAAGACTACAATATTAGAACAGACTACAATGCTTGTTTGGGACTTTGGTGCCAAAATAGGGCTCCAATGCTAAACTAGGACTATAGTTCCATACCTAGACACTTTTTCACTCATGATAGTGTCATGATTTGTCATTAGTATCATATGGTGCCTTATTTTCATTGCACTTCATTTATTGGATCTTTTATTCATTTATCAAGGAAACTTTATATATTGAAGTTGTTCCCTTTTGCTTAGAGATTCTTCCCACATTGTCACATAATTGAAAATTTCCATACCTTATTCTTTATGACACCCATTTGTATTGGGAAGTGTGTCATTTCTTGGAAATGACTTGTCATTGTACCAGGTAGTGGAGGGTTTGTACCTCTGAGCAAGGAAACTCATTTTGAAGGTTTTCCATTATTATTAGTTTTTATTTAAGTGGGTTTTAGAGTGAATTGGAGGTATCTTTTGCCTTTTCCTACTACTTATTTTGGAAAGTGGTGGTTAAGTTGTCTAGTTGAGGGGTGTTAGCTCATAGTCATTCCACCATCAATGTGGGTTTATATGGTGTTTAGTCAAGTTGTAAGAATTTATTGGTGAGTATTTTAGGTTTATGTTCCCCTCATGTTTTTTTTTTTTTGTTGTGGGAGAACTTGAACATGGGTTAGTACCTAATCATCATTTGAGTATCATTTTCCCCTTGCATAGGTTCATTGTGGTGGTTTCATCCCATGATTGGTCAGTCTTTCGTTGGTGTTGAATCTTGATTATAACAATGGTGAGACATTTATTTTTTTCTTTCCTTATGTCATTATGTTTCACATGACACTTGTATGCACGTTGTTGTATGAGTGCAACATGTCACATCTTTATTATTATTGCTTTTGTGTAAAAAAAAATGTTTGATCAACTAATGTCCTAGGTGTGTTAGATTGGGTAATTAAAATAAGGTACATATGCCTAATTAAATAATAAGAGAAGAATACTAGAGATGTATGTAGAGTGACATCACAATGGGTTCCCCTCCACCCTTAACTCTAGGGTTCAATCCTAATTCAAAATGACCAAAATAATTCAAAATATCATGACATAAAAAATGAGGCCAAAAAATATGAAATCCATATCTAAAAGGTAGGAAATCATATTTCCAACATGATACATTTCATCCAAAAAATTAAAATTATTTTACATGCCTTAAAAATTTATAGTTCACATTTTAACAATTTCAAGAAACATGCAAAAATCCTAATCACCAAAAGCTTCGAGATTTTCACTATTCATTAAAATTTACAATAAATAAAAAGTTGATTTAAAATAAAACTATTCTAAATTTGCTAAAGGTCATAATTTTCAACCACATAAATTATTGTGAGTATTTTTGAATGGATATTTTGGACATTTTACATTTTTCAAGAAAATAGAAAAAAAAATCAATATTTTTAACAATATATTTTTGCTCAAAATCTACCTAATATTATAAATATGCCCTCATGTATTTTTATGAGATTTTTTTCAACTTGATAACATCATTCTTAATTTCTTAAAAGTAAAATACACATCAACATAAAATAAATGATAAATCTATTTGATGAGTTTAAATTCATTATACTAAAAGAATAAGCTTACATATGTAACCACCTAATCTGGGCATGACAAAAAGAAGAAACAACAATAAATTTCATAAATCTAGAGGAGGACTACCCTTTTCTTCTAATGAAATTCCACGCATGAATTGGGGAGATCTTATTTTCTCATTATAATCTAATATTTAGTAGAAGTCATTTACATTAGATAGTTTTTTTAAAACCTCTAAAGAAGTTGCAAGAATTATAAAGATAAAAAACTTAAGAGATTTAATATGAATATTATAAAGGATCTAAGAATAAAGATCTTCATATGTTGATGCCTTCCATTGATCTTTATGAACAAAAAAATATTCGTGTTAGGAAAGAAAGAGAGAAAAATATCAATATATTTCAAAAACTCATATTTTAGATAAACATTTCTTTTTAGGTTTGAAAGATAAATTTTATGGTTTTAAACATATTAAATTTATCTATAAATTCATCTTTAAAGAAAAAAAAGGAAAATAAACATGTGGTTACAATTACATCTATTTATTGAGAATATCAATTCTTATCAAAATGAAAGTCTTCTTTAAATATTAATCCACCTTCATCGAAAAAAATGCAAAGAAATATGTGGTTACACTTACACTTATTTATAATATTTTTTTAGTGCTAATTCTTATCAAAAGAAAAGTCTAACAATTAAAAATGAAATCCATATAATTGAAGATGCCAAACTTGATATTATTTTTTGGGATCTGAGAATGGATTCTTTAATGAGATTAATTTTAATTTTTTCCTTTCAGATGTTTTAGAATCCCTATGACTTATATATATATATATAAAGTATCATTTACTACTTCTCTACTAAAGTGTAATTACACTCAAGAATATTTTTATGCCCTATTTTTCATGTTCCCCAATTCTAATTTCACCTTCCACAATATATCCTATGTCATATGTCATTTTTCATTTTTCATTTTTATTGTATCTCTTTCATATTCCCCTTTCACCTACTATATTATTCTTTATGATTTATATATTAACTCTGGAGAATAGGCTTTATTATATTCCTCTTTTATCCTCTACATTATATAATTATCCATCTCACATGTTTAAAGGTTTAACTCCCATGATTTCCTATGTTTATATTTCTAGCTCCTATGCTCTTTTTATGTGTCTTGTTTGGCTCTTATATGATTTTATGACCCATGATAATGGATTATGTTTATTATTTTAATTTCACATATGTTATTTATTGTATACATGTGAAAATGATCTAACACTTATCATAGATTCTAAATGACACTTTCTCATCATCAAAATCATTAAAACTTAATATCACTGGCTCACATCATTTACGTCAAAAATCCTAATTTCTTCTATTAATTAAATTATCTTTAAATTATTTAATGAATTCACTTTTTCATCATTTTTGACTAATTAAATAAATTTCATTTATTTAATAAAATCCTAATCTAAATTAATTCCTCCTGATTAATTAATTAACATCAATTATTTACTTATGTCTCTAATTTACCCTATTCTCCTCAATCAAATAAACTATTAATACTTAATAGTTTAATTAAATCACTTTCCCTAAACTTGAATAATTAAATAAATTATTCAAACATCATTCAAAAAGGTCAAAAACAAAAAAATGCAACTTTTTTTGTGAGAATTCAAACATGACTTGCATGTTCAACTCAAAAAAGTTAATTAATTAATTACCTTCAACCCCTTTTGTGATTGAGAAAATTATGATCCATTGATTGCTCACTCTAATTGGCTAACTGATTCATCTATTTTCTAACTAATTTATCTATTTCATAACTAATCCATCTATTCTTCAATCCCACTAAAAATCAACATGATTTCCTCAATTCCACTGATTAGGCAATTTATTTCCTCTGATTGATCAATTAACATCCTTAATTGATTCAATCACAGAAGCTAACTAAGCAATCCAATTCTTCTCAACAACTTTCAACCATTCATCTTGATTCAACATTGTTTAATCTTGCATGTTCATCTTGAATCATAAAATCTAAAATAACCTTCAATCCTCACACAAATCATCTAGAATTTACATAAGTGAAGCACTGCACAATTATCTCTTGAGCACGTTATGATTATCCTCACAATTCTATTTCAACATCTAACACATTGAAGCTTTTATAACACATAAATGGAGGCTTCACATTGATACAACGCAATTCAACATCACCGTGGATACACTTCAACATGAGATGGGTATCAATATTAGTTAATTGAATTCATTATATGTTTCTTGTTTGCATTATTTGATTTAATTGAATTTAGTAATTTATATTGTTCATTTCATGAGTAATGGGTATGGAATATATCTTTTATTTGAACGAAATCTCATTTAATTCATTGATGTTTGATTTTCTTATCATCTTGATTTCCCCCTTACATATTCTGGCATGCCCGGTGGGACCCTAGGTCCTTAACTTCAACAATTTCATGAGTTATTTGAGCAGTTGTAGGTTCCAAAATGCGGTCTCATTTTTTAGAAATGCAGTTGATAAATTTTCATGTAGAAGTTTCAAAAAATTTATTGCGGTTGACCCTTTTCGTACTGCAGTTGCACTTAATTTGGCTACTTTTGACATTTGGAACCACTTTTGGAAGAAATAGGTCTGCAGTTGCATTTTTGGATTGTTATTGCTCCCAAAAATAGGTCTGCAATTGAACTAAAAGGGATTTCTTTTGACTAATATGCATTCTTTTGCTCTGTGTCTTTTTTATTCAAAATTTGCAAGTAGTTTTGTTGATTTCTAACATTAACAGGTGATTGTTTTGGGTGTTGTTGAGGTTGTTGACTTTGTTTGTGCAACTCTTGTAGGAATATGCCACACTTTACATAAAAAACAACTAACAATTTTATTGCAAAGAAGGTGAACAGTCCAATTCCAAAATTTCAAAAGCTTTCTTAGTTTAGAAAATTTGTCAATTTGGAGCTATAAAATTGAACCCACAAATCTACACACTTCAATTTGGTGATCTTAAAATGAACTTTCAAAAATATATTTTTAGTTTAGATTTTTTTTTTTTGATTCGGTGTTATAAAATTGAACCCACAAATTTGTATACTTTAAATTGGTGATCTTAAAATGAACTTCAAAAGCTTTTGTAGTTTAAAAAAAACATTTCAATTTGGTGTTCATAAAATGGAATGCTTTCTTTTGACCAACGCTTTCATTTTATTGACAAACAAATGATCTTTCTTTTGTTTTTGAAAAGTTAAACAACATTTACGGGGCGCTGTACCCCTCACAACGAGCCACTAGGGCCAAAAAAGGACTAAACATAAACAAAAAACATTAACAGAAAAAAAACCAGAGACAGCCCAGTGACAACACACCAACAACCGAAAAACAACCGACAGACCAGCAACAGGAGCAACTAACTGGCCTCATCCCAGTTCTTGATCAGGAGGTCGATTGCCTCATCACCCACCCACTCCTTATTTTCCTGGCTATTACTCCCCTCCAATTCCTCTTTTATGACATTTGACAGCGCACTAGTAACAAAGTGGCTTAGTTTCATTGTGAAGTGGGTCAAGCCCCTAAATCTTTTGTCTAGGATGTTCAATCTCTTCACTAGCATGTCAACATCTTCCCCAATATCCCTAGTCTCCTAAATCCCACTAGGCTCATTCACCAGTGGAGTGTGCGAGTCAGAACCATGGCCAAGAATCTTGCTATCCATCGGAGTAGGCAGGGGCCTCTCTCCCATGTCATCAATCTCATCATCAGACTCTTCCTCCTTATAGCCCTTACTGTCAGACTGCTCCACCTCCAAGTCCTCAATAATTAATCTCTTTTTGCTGTTCTTGGCCAGCCTCCCCAATCTCCTCCTAACACTTTCCCCACCAGTCAGCTCCGTGATCCCCACAACCGTATCCCCTCTGGAATATTTCCCAACTGCATTCTTGCCCTTGCCATCCTTAACATTCGTAGCCTGCACACATTTCTCCTTACCTTTCTTCAGCTTAGTGACATTATTAGCCGTGCCAACCTGGGTGGCCTTTAGCTCATAGAGCCCTTCTGCCGCATTGGCATGAGCCATGCCTAACCCACCCTTAAGCTTTTTGGTGGCTAAATTGGTTTTGACACTCCCCATATTGTCAGTCTGAGGAGGGCTCTTGGACTCAGCCGGGGAGATATGAATCGAAGAGATGGGTTCAATGTTCTCAACACAGACAGTGATGGCTTTAGGCGGGCAGAGAGCAAGATGGAAGTGGTACAAGCAGAGGATAAGCCCTTGATGGAGCGGGAGAGGCGAGAGATCATAGGGATTAGGACAAGCCGTCGCATTACATTTGTCCACCGAGATTTCCAGGTCCATAAGAAGGAAAAACACAAAGCTAAGCAACATTTTATGTCTGAGATGGTTAAGTAGAGGGAAATGATAGAAGAAACAAGTTTTGTACCTACCTTCTAGCATCATATATTTCATCAGAGCCATGCATACCATGTCCCATGGCTTAGGGAGCTCAGCTCTTTCAAACCCCGCCTGGTTCCTGATCGGAGTCTCCTCACCTCTGAAGAACGCCTTAAGGATTTCATGGTCTAGATTTTTGGTGTGTTTAGGGTATTTTTTCCCTTCACACCTCAAGCCCATGGCCTACACAATGACATCCTCGCTAACTTCAAATGAAATCCCCCCAACAAAAATCCTTCTATCCTTCCAAGAACTAGAAAATTGACCCAAAAGAATAGGATCATGGCCGACCAGTCATTCCATAAGCGGGAGAATTCCTCCCTCCACACAAATGTGCCAGACCAGAGGGTTGTTTCAGAATTCATCACAACTATCCGGCTTCGTCCGCACATGATCTCCACCCATTCTGTCGGCCTGCTTAGGAAAACCATAGCAATGCAACAAACACTAGAGACAAACATTATGAACAAATATCATAAAAGGATGTTTAATGCAGAGGTTACAGCCAATAATCCTCTCAAACCAATAACACGCGTGGAGGGGAAATATGCAACAGTGAGAAAAGACATAACAATTAATGATTTTTTGATAACAGTGGAGGAGGCAAAAGTTGGCGGATAAGTAGGAAAGGCACGACATCCCATGCAGATAAACCAACAAACTAAATTTAGAAACCCGCCATAAAAAGCCAAAGTAACCACCAGCTAAGTTAGCTGGCATGAAGCCACTAGAACACAACCAGTACTCATCATGAATGGTCCCATCATTATTAACACACTCACTTCTCCAAATGTAATTAGCAGATAAATCAAGTAACCCCATTCCCCAAAATGTGATACACACAGTACCTTCATACACCCAAGAAGAAATCACGATCTTCGAAATAACCTGCATCACGTCACCAAATCTAAGCTTGATCACATCAATTAAGTTTCCTCCCTGCCATCTCATCATTATTTTATAAGTTATACCCAATCTCCAATCCCAAAGAATCAACACGTGGGTGCTTGTTCCCCTACTCCACACCCACTCATCTTTACCCGTAGCACTCCACCTGTCCTCCATACCAATATTGGCATTTATCCACCAACACACCCAAATAAACCAGTGGCCCCCCCAGTCAATCCTCGTCATCCAAAAGTTACAAGTCATTATTAACCACGGAAGCCCTTTCCCACTCTATCAAAACTTGAATGTTTGACGGCAGTCTTTCCTTTTTCCTCCAACATCTAACCGAGACCCACCCTGAGCCAAGATTCGCTAATGCATCCACCACACTATTGCCTTCTCTATAAATATGAGATACTTTTTTATCTCTTAATTTGGACATAAGGAAGCTAACATCCATCAAAATTTCCTTGGTGTTCCAACCAATGAATCTATCCTTTTTCACAGCATCTGTCACCACCTTGGAATCTCCCTCAATATGGAGATTAACAATCCCTAGAGAAACAACAATTTTGAGTCCCATGAATAGTGCACGAGCCTCAACAACAAGAGCCGACTGAACCCCGATGCCATCAGCAAACCCTGCCACCATGTTTCCCAAAAAATCTCTTATAATCCCTCCTATACTTGCCCTTCCTGGATTCCCTTTAGCAGCTCCATCAAAATTAATTTTAAACCATCCTAAATCTGGAGGCTCCCATTTGGTATTTCTCCTAGCTAAAAGTTTCCCATTGTCAAAAGCATTAGCATTTAAATCCTGGTGCCGTTCCTTAGCCATTTTTATTTCAAAGTCCCTGGGCCCAAACTCTAGAATTTTTCCATCAAAGAGGAAGATACTCTCCTCTATGAGCTGAACACCAATCCCAAACACCTCCTTGGGGCTCCGCTCAACATTCTTGAAGATCCGGTTATTCCTCTCCTTCCATAAACACCAACTTATGATAGGGGGGGTCTGTCTCCAAATTTCACTAACCAAAGGATGCAAAAAAGGCCCATTCCAGCCCAAAATAAACAAAATGAGGTCCTTGCTCATAACCCATTGAATCTCAAGTTTCTCAATAGCCATCCCCCACACTTCAGTAGCATACAGGCAGTGTAGCAAGAGGTGATTAACAGTTTCTTCCCCCTCTTTGAAGAGAAAACATCTATTGGGAAAGCATAATCCCCGGATTCTCAAATTGTCTTGGGTCAGAATCCTATTGTGGCAGGTCGTCCACTAGAAAAAATTTATTTTAGGGATCATGCGCCTATTCCAAACCCTCCTCCAGTGTTCCTCCATAGAACTATCATTAGTCAGCAGTCTGTAAGCGGATCTAACTGAGAGGTCCCCCTGTTTATCTAAAGCCCAAAAGAATTCATCCTCTCTATCATAGGAAGGAAATCTAAAACTAGAGAGTAACACCTAGATAGATTTAGCAAGACAACTAAGATCCGACGAGTGGGGGAAACATAGGGATAGCTCTCTCCAAATCCTAGCACTAGAAGGGCCAGACACATAGTCACTGATATAAATCCCAAAGAATCTCTGAGCAACAATCATCACCCCCCGAAAATCAGAACAAGCCAAAGGGAAATCTAAGAGCCAAACATCTTCCCAGAATCTAATTTCGATCCCAGTCCCCATTTTCCTTTTTATCCCTTTTTTTAGCAGGCTTTGAATGTTGCAAATACTTCTCTAGATAACGAAACCAAGAGGGTGGGGTTCCGAAAGATAATCAATCAAAGGCATGTTTTGAAGGTACTTAGCATTCAGGATTTTGTACCAGTCCTTGGAGTTCCTTAATTGATCCCACCCAACCTTGGTTATCAGTGCCCTGTTAGAGGGAGCAATCTTCCTTATTTCGAGCCCCCCATAAATTTTAGCCCGACTAACCTTTTCCCATTTAACCAAGGCAATTTTCTTTTTCTCCTCAACACAGGCCCAAAGAAAATTCCTTTGAATTCTTTCTAACTTTTCCACTATATACATGGGCATCCTAAAGATAGCCAGAAAGTAAGTGGGTATACCTTGTATGGCCACAGTAAGGAGTTGTAATTTTCCAGCATGACTAATAAAGATCCCTTCCACCCAGCCAATTTCCTTTGAATCCTCTCCAAAATAGAGTTCCAAAACTCTGGTTGAACCTCCTTAATCGTAAGTGGAAGCCCCAAATACACTGACAGGAGAGAATCATTGACACATCCGAGAATCATAGTCACCCTATTTTCCAAAGTAGGAGAGCAATTAAAGAAGTAAATCTTACTCTTGTTGTAGTTGATGCACTGTCCGAAGTAGGAGGCATAGCTATTAAGACAAGCTTTCCATTTCCTAGCTTCCACTACTGAGGCCTTCCCAAAAAGAAAAGTATCATCCATGAATTGCTGCAAAACAATTGGGCGAAGGGAGGTAGCCACTCTAACACCAGATATGGAGCCCTCTGATAGAAAACTAGTAAAATTCCTACTAAGCACATCAGCAACCATAATAAATAGGTAGGGGGAAAGAAGATCTCCCTGCCCGAGCCCTCTACTAATAGAGAAAAAACCGCAGGGGGATCCATTAACCAGGATCGAGAACTTAACAGTTCTAACACACTCCATAATGTGCTCAATGGCCAGCCTGTTAAAGCCAAACTTAGCTAGGACCTTTGGAATGAATTCCCACAGAACCTTGTCATAGGCTTTGGATATATCAAGTTTAAGCGCCATTCCCACATTATTACCTTTGTCCATTGAGTGGAATAGTTCATGGGTAGTCAAAGTAGCATCAAGAATATGTCAACCCGGGATAAACCCCTTTTGAGTGTGGCTAATAATTTTATCAAGTAGAGGTTTGAGACAGTTAAAAAGAATCTTAGAAATGATCTTATAGATGGTGTTACATAGACTAATCGACCGGAAGTCAACCATTGAAAGTGGCTCACTAATCTTAGGTATAAGGGCAATGAAGTTGTGATTCATTTGTTTGAGAATCTTACCAGATTGAAAGAAGTCCCTAGCCATGAGCACAAGGTCCCAGCCCACCGTATCCCAAAAAATATAAAAGAACGTAGAAGGGAACCCATTAGGACCAGGAGCTTTGAATGCCTCCATGCTAAAAGTAGCCAACTGAACCTCTTCCATGGAAACACTCCTAAGAATGACCAAGTTATCCTCTAGAGAGATGGATGCAGGGAGGTCCCGGAGAACCAAACAATCTAGTGTTGAGTTGGGCACCCCTGTAGGGGCCGAGAGAGCCTCCTTGAAATAATTAACCACACAGGACTTAATAAGAGCTTGATCAGAAATCACCTCCCCAGAGTTACTTATTAGTTTAGAAATTTGGTTCCTTTTCCGATGTTTTACAACAGATACGTGAAAAAAATACGTGTTCCTATCTCCTTCCTTCAACCATTGGATCCTTGATTTTTGCTTCCAGAATACCTCCTCATTTTTTAGAACTTTTTCCCATTCCATTCTGATATCCTTTTCCTGATTATTAATCTATTGACTGACATCTCCCTCATACATATTCTTCTGCAGAATCCTTAACCTCCCCTCAAGCTATTTTTTTCCTTTGAAAAACATCTCCAAACACATTCCTCTTTCAACCTTTAATCATCAGTTTAATATGTTTGAGTTTATAACATAGCCTAAACATAAGAGACCCTTGGACAGGGATATTCCACCATTCAACAATTTTCTTCTTGAAATCGGGGTGAGAGTTCCACATTATTTCAAAACAAAAGGGATAGGGCCCACTAGAAGGATGAATATTAGTGGTTAGCAGCAGAGGGTTATGGTCAGAAACCATCCTAGGAAGAGCAACTAGGTTGGCTCCTCAGGTATTGGTCCAATGGGGAGAACAAAGGAAATGGTCAAGCCTAACCTAAATCGGATCATCACCAGCCCTTCTATTAGACCAGGTAAAATGATGTCCCTGAAGATCAATATCAATTAACCCCGAAGAACACAAAAAGTTTGCCAGATCAGTCATGCTGTCAGTGTAATCCAAGAGGCCCCCACTTTTCTCAGATGGTAGCAAGGGAGAGTTGAAATCTCTAGCAACAAGCCACCGACCTCCTTTATTCATATTAATTTGAGACACCATGTTTCTCCAAAGGAAATTCCTCGAGTTCCTCTAGTTGGGAGCATAAATATTAATTATAGACCAAACTTCTCCATTTACAAAGAGCAAAACCCCAATGCTATTTTTACAATGAAATAATTCCTGACCCTGTAAACCGAAAGGATTCCAAAGCATAGCCAACCCCCCCGAAGCTCCCTCAGCATCACTGTGAATAAAACAAGCATTAGGCCAAATAAAGCTAACAACCTTTTCAAAATTAATCTTCATCATCTTAGTTTCTTGCAGGAGACAAACATCAATCTTATGATCCACTAAATAGTTCTTCAAGGCACGCTATTTGTGCGAACTATTAAGTCCCTGAATATTCCAAGACATAATCCTCATCTCTAAACTTTTTTTGAGGACACCTCTAATGTACTCTGCTTCCCTAGGGAAATCTCATTTGTCATTTCACGCGTTCTGGTGGATCTTTGCGAGGGCCTCCTAGGCTTGGAATCACCTCCCACATATGCCTTCTTCTTCCTACCCTTCTTCTTAGGTGTGGTCCAGATCCCTTCCTCTTCAACTTTCTCGAACTTTAAACATTCCAAGTTTTCAGTAGATTCTTCAACCAAACCGAAACATTCTTCCTCCCAAATTTCACCCTCTTCAACCGAATCCCCATAGGTCCCGAGAGTAAAAGATAGTGGATCAACAGTCGAAGAACTAGGGCCAAAGCCCTCCTCAGAAGCCCCCATAGACAAAGCAATGACATTCGAGGAACCAGGATCCTGAGGCAATGAGACCTCCCGAGTGAAGGTTCCCAACACTGAAGAGCCACTAGGGTTCAAGACAGGGTGAGGAACACTAGGTGAAAGTGAACGCGGAGAAAACATAGGAGATTGAACCAAATCTGGGGGGACAATCTTCGAACCACTCGAAGGCCTTGAGGCATCCACCATCGAAATCTTGGGATCAGATGAAATCTTGGGGTCAGGCACATCCATAACCTCCCTACTGACTAACGATTTACAATCAGTGATAAGGTTCCTAGCTTTGGCACACCTTTGACAATATACCACTGCGTTTTCATAAGAAATAGGTTGTACCCAGTTTCCCAACTTGGAGCAAAGCTTGATAGAGTTAGGAAGAACTTTATCTACGCAAATATTGATGCAAAAACAAGAAAATACCAACCTTGATTTAGATTTAGTGATAGCATCCGAAGTAATGAACTGACCCAATGAATCACCAATCACCTTGAATATGGCTTCATCCCAAAACTCAAGAGGTAAGCTTGGCAGCCGCACCCAAATAGGAGCCGAAATGTTAAGGTCTACAACAGGATCAAACGCAGGCTTCCACCTACATAAAGCGAGGCTATGCTTCCCATAAACCCACAGGCCCGATGACAAGGTATGCACCAAGTCCTCAACAGTAGCAAATCGAAAAAGGAAGAGACTGCCAGCCATCACATAGACCTCCACACTGCCCTTAAGCCTCCATTTCACGGCCACCCACTTTCTAACCATATCCACCATAGGATGATAGGAGAGGAATCTCCCCACCACCACATTCTCAATGGAGGAAAGGATTCTGTCACTAACCGTGTCAGGAATTTCAAACACATCATCAGAAAACATGACCAGCTCAGGGGGGCCAAAAATGAGGAGGCTAGATTCCCACTATTCAGAACATTCTTCCAACTGGCAGCTGGAGGAAGCTCAACCGTTGGCACAAAAGAGACGCCCGGAGCCGCCACATCCCACAAAATGCCCACAGGAGAAAGCACAGATCCCATAGAGGGGGTACCCACCAGACACATCCTCAAAGGAGGAGAGCACGGGTCAGGGGGGTAGGGGACCCTTGGGTACCCCCACGACAGAGTCCACCATTCGAGTAGAAATTCAAAACTTCAAACGGGCGGGAGCGGGAGATATGATCTTTATTTTGTTGACCACATTAAGACAAGGCTATTAGAAACACTCAAGTTTGGTGCTTAAAACTAAACAAATCCTTTTTGTTTTTCACCTTTTCTATATCTGACTGAAGTCTCAAAACTTTCAGTTTGGTGAACATAAAAAATGAATTGACAAACTTCACACTTCAATTTTTGGGATTAAACATTTAATTTATATGGATTGGATGTTGTGCTTTCTATGATTGGCAAGTTGAGTGTGTATCCTCCCCCCTTGCATTATTTTACAATTTTGGGTGAAGAGAAACACTTTGAGCTTTGGTATTTATTTTGAGTCATCCTTAAAGAGGGGGCTCACTATGAGACAAATCCTGCAATGGATAACTCATAAGTAAGATCTCGAAGCATGTTTACTGGTGGGCTATATTGAAGGTTATGAATTCCTAATAAAGTAGCTTCAATCTCGGGTGACAACATATTGCACCTAATCCCACACCTTAAGTGGAACGAGAATGCTTAAAGAGTCTTAGGTGACCAACAGATAGTAGTGTACATACATTGTTCACATTTTTTCACTAATAACCTTATTTTAGAAGCCATCCATGTTTTTCAAAACATTCTTTGAAAGTGGTGCATCAAAACTTTTCTTTTGAGAAGTTACATACCAAGTCCAATTTTTGGCTGAGGCGTAGAGCTTAAGAGTTCATTCTTAACATACCTCTACACTCCTCCATAAATTGCATGTAAGCTTACCTGAAAGAGTGTACCTATTTAGGGTGACTTGACTAATTCATACCAAAGTTATTTAATTGACATCAAACACTTTGCTTGGTTTAAATATGAACACATAAGAAAAAAAATTGAACTTGGTTATCAAAATCTCAAACCCTTTGGACTTAGTGTGAATACCTTTGAAAAGAGCCCTATATTTGTACCCCTTAAAAAATATCTTAAACAAATATCTCTAAAGGTTTTTGAATATTTAGGCTTTCATTTCAAGTCACATTTAAGCCAAAGTCAACATTGGGAACTATGGTTTTAGTATCTTGACTTTCACAAACTTTGAGCTTTTGTGGAAGGAAACTTGCTTAAATTATAGACATTTAGAGTCAAATTATTTTGATTGTTGTGTTGTCTTGTATCATTTTCCAGATTTTCAAAACAAATTAGATCAAACAAAGACATCAAAATTGAAAACTTGACCAAACTACCATTGAAATAGAAATTGGAAAACAAATTAAACAAAAGCTGTTATTGTTGTTGTTTTTGTTAGTATTGACCTAAACATTATTGTAATTGATCTAAAACGTGCTGCTATTGCTCTCTGGTTTACAAAATTCATTGTCAAAAACTTGCCACTTTTGAAAAACATAACGTGGTTGACCTAAAAATTTCCGCAATTGAGTTGATCTAAATTTTTAGCCGCAGTTGACATAAATCTGGCTACTTTTGACGAAACTACCACTTTTTCCTTCACTATTCACCAGTTAAATTTTTTTTGAAACAAAGACCACTTTTTATAAAAGTTGTTGTAGTTGTCCTTCAAATTTGGATGTTATTGACCTAAAAAGATCCGCTCTTGTTAGAAATTACCACTACTACTTTAAAGATTGCTGCTATTGCCCTATTTTTTGGTGAAAATTAGAGACTAAACTTAAATTGGTTACATCTTTTGAGAATGAAACAATCAGACTTCCAAATCACCTCATAATAGAATCAGTCCATATCTATTTGCAAAATCAAACATTGCAACCTAGGTTTAGGATTCAAAATAAAAACCACAACTTGGATTATTCCTTTACTCTCAACTTTTAAGATATCAACATTTTCTTGCACCTCAAGGCTAGTTCAAGTAGATCTTCAAACATATCCTCTAAAAAGATGAAGTGAAATATTGGTCCAAGATTTCCAACATTTTGAAATCCCAAAGTTAGCATCATTTCCAAAACATTCACCAAAATCACTCACTTTATGACCATTTGGCATCCTACTACCCCAGCTCAACAACCAGATCTTACGACACCCATTATACAACCAAACCTCACGTGAATTAAAGGTAAATAATCAAACATTATCAGTAGTTTGAGAAATTTCATGTTTGAGAAAAATGAAACACCAACTCAGTGGAGAAACACAACTAATATCCTAGACAAAGAAGAATGAAGAGCTGATCTTGCATCCAAAAGGCTAGTATTACCACCTCCTACATGGAAATAGAAGATCTTGGATCACCCAATTTAAAAAAAAAAAAATCTCAAAAAAGAAACATAACACCATTTCTTTAAAACAAAAATCCCAAAAACAATCTATTATTTCATTCCATAAGTTAGAAATCACCAAATTTCACAAAGTCTTGGCCCTTGTTTATGACAACTACACAATCTCAACACAAAAAAAGGATGGAAGACAATAAGAGTAGGTCAAGTGCACCAAAAAAAAAACACTACTAATGAGGAAACTTACGCATGGGGGTATAAACGAAGTGACCTTACAACTCCTTAAAAGGAACTCATGTTTAAAGAAAACTGAGATCAACCCCCTAGTGAGGTAGAAGTACTTCTTAGGCATCAAGAAGGAATTGCAAAAAAAACCAATGTCGTGAGTCTCAAACTTACACTATAGAAGAAGAGGATAGTGATGAGGAACTTACAAAGGAAAGACTCATAGAACATTCCCAAAATCCTAAGATGCAAAAGATTATGGATAAGATGCTTGGGATAAATGCAAACCAATATTTCCTCATGCTCATGAAAAGTGGTGCTAAACTACCCATTGAGTCCAATGTGGACATGCTAAAAGATCCAAATCTTATCCCACTTGGAGATCAAATGGTAGTTAGACAAATTTTGAAACCAACTATGAAAACCAACATACCACCATTATTTTCACAAAAAAATGATCCAACGCAACCCAAGGATAACCCATTATTTAGACCACCATCCCAAATTGAATAAGTAGTTGTGGCATAATAGTATCAAGGGAACACATCTCAAGACATGCCACAACATAACACAATGCAAAACATGTGGAACATTCCAATGGACCAACGAGGTGTTAACCCATCACAAGGGAAATACATGTCCCAACACACTTCCTACATTGACCCTTCTAACAAATTACAATACCAACAAGGTGAAATATCACAAAATCAACCACAACAAAGTTTACCCTCAACAAAATATCAAGGTAACCTTCAACCAGATCAATGACAACAACAAGGTGTTCCACAAACAAACTACTGAGGCAAACTTCAACCAAATCAACCACAACAACAAGGTGTTCCACAAATGAACTACTAAGGAAACCTTCAAAAAAATCCACAACAACAAGGTGTGCCATAAACGAACTACCAAGGAAACCTTCAAAAAAATCTGTAACAAGGTGTACCATCAATGAACTATGTAGGTAACCTTCCACAACATCAAAAAAAACAAGGTATACCATTAACGCAACATCAAGGTAACCTTTCACAACACTCACAACAACAAGGCATAACATCAATGTAATACCAAGGTATCCTTCAACACAATCAACACCAACAAGGTATACCACCAATGCAACATCAAGGTAACCTTCAAAAACACACACATCAACATGGTGTACCACCAACGAACTATCAAAGTACACCCCAAAATCAACAACACTTATTTCACCAAACCCAAAATCAAAACCCTCAACAACAACAAGGATCACAAAATTAGTACCAAGGAACACCTCAAGGCCAATATCAAGGTACACAACAAGGACCCAACCTAACTTATACACTAAAAATACTCAATATAACTTATGTACAAAATGGTCCTTAGAATCCCATGATCACACAATATCCTGTTTAAAATCAAACAAATGTCATGGGACAACAACTCTACAATACCCAACACCCTCAAACAAGCATACCAAACAATGACATAAACGTGCAACTACAAACACTCAATCAGAGGATATCAAATATAAAAATTGGAAAGCCTAAGAAGAGTT
Source organism: Sequoiadendron giganteum (assembly GCA_007115665.2). Lineage (NCBI taxonomy): Eukaryota > Viridiplantae > Streptophyta > Pinopsida > Cupressales > Cupressaceae > Sequoiadendron > Sequoiadendron giganteum. The sequence continues at coordinate 459,019,624 of CM021108.1, forward strand.
ATGCTCTCCAAGATATTTGTCCATATCTGTTTGATAAAAATATACCCATGGTGACTTTTCCCAAAGGCTTAGAAATACCAAAATTTGACAAGTATAGGGGCAATGGAGATCCAATTCAGCATGCACGTGAGTTTTCGGTATCTTGTATGGAAAGATAGTGAACCTACTTGACAATACTTTTTCCACAGAGCTTCAATGGGCCCACTATAGTCTAGCTCTCACATTTACCTCTAGGTTTCAGAATGTTTAATGAGTTGTCAGATAAGTTTTTCAGCCATTTCTCGTACAACATAGAACAAGACATTATGATCATAGACCTTTATAAAATAAAAAAAAGTCATGGAGAATTTTTTGCCTCATACCTACAAAGATGGAGACAAAAAGTGAGAAAAATCAAGTGGCCCATACCAGAGAAACAACTTGTCGATGTCTTTATCTCCAACGTACATCCAAATATCACTTACAACCTTCAGTACTATGTCCAAGAAATTTCGAGGAAACCATTGAAAAGGGTATACTTACTGAAAGAGCCCTCATTGTAAGAGGAACAATCAAACTTTATAACCCAAAAGATCAACCTTCTACTTTTAATGACAAACCCAAGATATGTGTGAAAAACAAGAACGTAACCAATGATGGTTTAGTTGATGCTAAGTTTGTACACAATGTGCAAACACCCAACATGCCATAAAATTAGGTCCAAACAACACAAAAAGGCTATCCATAGAATAACCAACCCAACTATCAACAAAAAAATCAACTAAGTTATCTACAAAATAACCAACAAAACAACCATATAATAAAATCAAGGATAGGATAACGAAAAGAGACCACCAAGACAATATGACCAACCATGAAAGAAATTTAATCTATTAGGAGAATCCCTTGAAGTGATCATGCATAAAATAGTTAATAAGAACCTCATCAAAATTAATGATAGAGAAAATTATGAAGAACCTAACTTCAAGCCCCCTTGGTATAATAAGAACAATAAATGTGAATTCCATAAAATCATGGGGCACACCACTAACAACTACATTAGACTTAAGAATATTGTGCAAGATCTAATTGAAAAAGGACAGGTTGACATAGAACATCGACCTGGAAAGAAAGACCTAAATATTTACAAGGATCCAATCCCCGACTGTTGTAGGGGAAACAACAAAATAAAAGAACAAGATTACCATAAGGTTGCCTTCTCTTATGGCGAGGATACCATTCTAGGATATGTCTCTTGTGAAGATCATACTATCCATGTGGTAACCATATTAGGTGCCAATCCCAAATGTAACATAACTACATGAAGGGGAAGAGTAACAATCCAAGGAGCACCACCTCTAGTAAAAACCACAAGTAACCCATCAAGTGACTATAGCATCGTGGAACAACTCAAGAAAACTTTGACCTTAATCTCCATACTTGAGCTCCTAAAACTATCACCAACACATAAGGAGATATTGGAAAAAATACTAATTGAAGCATCATTTCCAAAAAATGTAATGCCTCGCCTCGCAACCCTAGAGGAACTTGCAATTAACTGCTCAAACAAACTATTTTTTTTTTATTTAAGTAAAATTAACATGCAAGTTCACTACCCATTGCAAACAACCCCTAAGGTTACGAGACTGAGTTTACTTTAAGACCCAAATAAAAAACATGAATTGAAACCGTAACATTCATTTACTTAATAAATTAGAAACACATACATTCCATACATGATAAATTACATCAAAGAATAAGAGATACCATGTGATTTCCTTTAACAATAATTAAACAATAAGATTACATCTCTCATTCCCCAAATGAGGTAAATCCAATAAGCATGATTACAATTACAACTTTACACCTTGATAACAAATGAGGGGTAATAAATCATAAGATACGACTAATCAGAATAAAGCATGAAATGAAAATGGATCCCACGAGCTCTCCAACTAGAAATATCATCCACATGAATAAGAAGAAAGCCCAATGGAGTAAGGTGCACATTCCACCCAACCAAGTGGTACCCGAAGACCCACCCCCCATGCTAGGAGATAGTAACAAGGATTCCTAGCCAAGACCAACTACCTCTAGACACAGGCTAGAACATACTGACTCATACTAACACAACCAATCATAGGTACAACACAAGTACAATTCTAACATGGTCACATTGCTTCCAGATATAAAACAAATCAGGTATGTTAAGAAAACCATACATATAAAATCAAATACCAACTGTTGTCCTAGACAGAGTGTCATCACACAGCTCATCATGAGTTACCCACTGCGGATCTTCATAGGCTCGAACCCCCATTACGGGATATCTTGGTGGCCTCAACCGACCCCCAGCCATCATACTTACTAATGTGGGATCAAATACCTATCATTAAAACTAGATAGATGACCTTGCCATTCCCGACCTTCCCACTCACCCCAAGCCTAAATAAGCACTTGCGACTATGAGTGAGGCTAGAACTTATCTTGATTAGTGTGAAATACTACCTAATATTCGAAATACATTGTTTTAGTTATCACTTTATTAAACTACCTCTGAAGGTTACCTAGTCTTACCTCTTACAGGCTCTGGCCCCTAACGGAAGCCACTCTTCTACTTGACAACACACACACACACCATCCAATCACCAAAGGTACCAAAGTGCATACGAACAAGATATCATGACAACCCCTTTCTTAGGAGACAACATAAGTCAAAATCCTCTCCAAACACTGGAGGTAACAAACATAACAAAGCCACTCCTTACAAGGAGGCACAAATCACATAATCCACTCCTAATCCAAGGATGCACAAATCCCCTATTCGTGGAAACTGGGTAAGTCACTGAAAATGTACCATGCACTACCCAAGGGATTCACAATAGGTTGACAACATAATACGACAACCCCAACTAATTAAAAACCCCATCTGGAAGACTTATCAACTCTTCTAAACAATTTACCCCAAAGTGATAACAGATGAAATCACACTTAAAAGAGCAATTTAACAGGAACTAAATCTACTTTGGATTTCCTAAATCCACTTCCTTTAATAAAATTTAATAGTTTATTTCCGTAATAAAACTAATTAAATTATGTCTCTTTCAGATAAAGGATAAAACTAAACTCAATATCTGATTCCTTAATTGCTTTAAAAAAAATATAAAATAAACATTTATTTCTACGATTCAAAACTTATCATTTAAAAAATTATTATTGGCTCTTTGCAAAATAGATTATTTTAAAATCAAATAATCACGCCACTAAACACATTGCTTACAATCCAATATTTTCCCTTTCAAATATATTATTTAAAATTAAATAAATAATTTGACTATTGCATATTGATTTAAAATTTTCTCAATTATATTTGCATCATACCACTTTAAAATCAACAATTTAAATATACATATATATTTAAATGTGCATATACATATAATAAAATTAATCACTCAACTATATATATAATATATAATATACATATATATTATATATATATATATTTTTAATTATTTAATATTATATAATATAATATTAATTATTAATATATATTTTAATTATATATATATTAATATTTTAATATTATAAAATATAATAATAAAATAATAAAATATATTTTATTTAAAAAAAAAAACTTATGAATTTGTTTTAGGGTGCATTCGCCTCGAGCCGCATGCATGGTTTAGCACTGGGCGACCGACGATGCTTAACACAGCCAACCCCATTGGTGGGTGGTGCGGTTGTGCTTAGCACAACCGACCACCACCGATGGTGGCACGATAGTGCTTAGCACAACCGACCACTACAGTGGGCGTGTAATACCCCTCCGTTTTGCTCTGTTGTGTGAACAGTGTTCTATTTTGTTATGCTTTCTTTTTTGTTAGTACCTTGACTATGGTACTTGGTTTCTATTTGATCGCTATTTGTAAAGCGATGTGAATGTTATATTTTGATGTGATGGTATTTTATTATGATGTTATCATTATGACATGTTTTGAATTAGCATAAGAGGATATTTGAATTAATGATGTTTTATGCTTTCAATTAAATTATTATGTTAGATTTGTCAGTTAGTTACACTGTATTAGTGAAGGGGACGGTATCGCATCACTCGCTTGTGAGCACCCTGCCATTTTGAGATTTCCTCTTCACAGTGTGTTTTAATTATGATATATATATATATATATGCATGTAGATATACTCTTTGTTCGCACGTTGACAAGTACAAGACATCGACTCCACTTGGTTTCACAAGTTTGAGTGTGTCCATTGCTCAACGACATTTGATTGGGAGATAGTAGCTAGGATTTTCGTGCTAGGTCATCACCCTAGTCATAGTGTGTCGTTGGGTCTTAGTCAGGTTTATTGCTTTATATTGTTCCTTCTCTTTGATTATTTAATCACATGTTATAAAGTTAAATAAATGCTTCTGTAGTTAAATTGTGGATTAAATTGATCTAGGATTATGTTAGTAATATAATTTATTTTATTATTAATTTAATTTAATTAATAAATAATTTAATCATGGATTAAATCTATTTTATTAATTAATTAAATTTATGATATTGAAATAAGTTAAGTTATTCATTTTGAAGTTATTGTTATATTGTTTGAAATTGAAAATTAAAGAAAAAGAAGTTAAATTGCATTTTTATAAATTTTGAATTCAAAAATTGAAAATTGAGATATTTGTTATTTTGTTTTTGAAAATTTATGAGGGTGGTTTCATGGATATTTTGGAAAATTTTCTTTATTATTTGATTTTTTTTGGATGAGTTTTTTTTCAACAAGTATGGAAAATGGAAAATAAAGGAGGAGGAAAATTTTGCTATTTGTGGGTTTTGGATTGAATTTGTGGAAATTGTTGAGTTGAAGTTGGAATCAAAGTGGGAGCCTATGCACCATCTGGATCTTCCCAAACTCAAGAATACCAGGTTCAGGCTTTGAAATTTAGTTGTTTTTCAAATTATATTTATATATGTTTTGTTGTTGCAAATCATGTTGATAAACATTTAAATCCTTTGTATGATTTGCAAAAAAAAACCCAGTTTAATTCTTATTTTCTAAAATTTGGAAAAAACCTCTGTTTGAAAGGAATCTCTTCAAGAAATGAAATGAGTTCTTAGCTGTAAATGATTATTTCAGTTTGATTTGCTCAATTTGTTTCTTCAATCTCTTCTGGGGAAGTTTAAATCCATATATATAAATATAAATATATATAAATATAAATATAAATATATATAAATATAAAAATATATATAAATATAAATATATATATAAATATAAATATATATATATATATACTTTATATATATATATATATATATTTGTCCTAAGGGTAGGGGTTATGCTGAATTTTTTTTTAGTTATATAAAACCCTATGTGAAGGTGTGGATTTCCAAAAATCCTTAGGTTTTATTTAAAAATAAATAAAAAATAATAAAAATAAATCAATCAATCAAATTGTTGGGTGTCGCTGGGGGCTCACCCCCACCGTGCTCCCCATGGAGGCACTGTGGGAGGAGCCACGCCCAATGCTCCCCCACACCCCTACGACCGCTAGCGCAGCCACCACCACCAGTGCTGTGTAATGCCCCGTCACGCAACCCTAGAGGAAGTTGCAATTAACTACACAAACAAACTATATATATATTTTTTTAAAGTATAATTAACATGCAAGTTCACTACACATTGCAACAACCTCTAAGGTTATGAGACTAAGATTACTTAATAACCCACAACAATAATTACTTAAGCATTAAGGACACATACATTCCATACAAGATAAATTCATCATAGAAAATTAAAGATACCATGAGATCTCTTTTAACAATAAGATTACAACACTCATTCCCTGAATGAGGTAAATCCAAAAACATGATTACATATTACAACTTCCACCTCGATAACAAAGAGGGGTAATAAATTACAAGATTACTGAAATGAATAAAGCATAAAAGATAACTGGATCCCACGAGCTCTCCAAATGGAAATCTCGTCAACATGAATAAGAAGGAAGCCCAACGGAGTAAAGTGCATGCCACCCAACCAAGTGAAACCCAAAGGCCCACCCCCCCTGCTAGGAGATAGTAACAAGGATTCCCAAACAAGGCCAACTACCTCTAGACACATGTTGAATCATAACTGAATCCAAACTGACACAACCAATCATAAGAACCACATAAGTACCACTCAAGATCAATGTACAAACAAGTCAAAAACATCACAAGTACACTCAATTACAACTCTAACATGGTTACATTGCTTCTAGGAGTAATAGATCAGGTAGGTTAAGAAAACCAGACAATAACAATCAAGTACCAGCTACAAGGGCACCAAAACATATCTGACATGGATTATATTGCTTTAGTTATCACACGAATAAACTCCTTCCAAAGGTTACCCAGTTTACCTCTCATGGCTCTGGCCCCTAACGGAAGTCACTCCTCTACTTGGCAACATACCAAACATAACCAACACCAATGGAACTCAAAAGCATACGAAATAGATATAACCACCATTCCAACACTAGGAGGAAACATAAGTCAAAGCCCTCTCCAAACACTAGAGGTAACAAAGATAACAATGCCACTCCTTACAAGGAGCCACAAGTCCCATAATCCACTCCTTCCACAGGAGGCACAAAACATTCCCATTCGTGGAAACCGGGTAATACATTGTCACAACCTCAAGCACTAACCAAGGAAATTAACAAATGGTTGACCTCACAAAATAACAAATCCCAAACTCTAGGGTCCACTGGAAGACTTACAATTAATGACACTTAACCCACTTCCTCAAACATAAACACAGAGGAATCAATCACACAAGCATTTGCGAGGAATAACCTAACTTTGGATACCTTAAATCCACTTCCTTAATATAACTCAATAGTTTAATGTCGCAATGAAACTAATTAAATAACGCCTCTTTCAAGCAAAGGAAGACAATTTAATCAAAGTATTTAATTCCCTAATTGCTCTTCAATAATAATAAAATCAACATTAACTTCATCCATTCCAAATAGGTTGGTAACCTGATATGACAATCCACATATTTAAGACCTTATTAGGAAGACTTAACAACCCTTTTTAATTGATTTCCCTCAAGTGATGACATAAGGGATTACATTTAAACAAGCAATTTAATCATAATTACATCTTCTTCGGATTTCCTACATCCACTTCATTTAATAAAATTCAATAGATTGTTGCCACAATAAATCAGATTTACTAATGTCCCTTTCCGACATAAGGAGAACTTTAAACTAACATTTAATTCCTCAATTACTTGTAAATATTAAAATAATTATTTACTTTGTTATTTCAACCATACTACTTTCACATCATCTATTTTTTTTTTCTTTTTTTTGAAATAATTCATTTAAACATTAATTAATTTCTCTATTAAACATATTATCTGTAAATCAAATAATTGTTCTTTCTGAAATATAATATTTTAAACTCAATCCACTAATACAACTATTGCACATTGATTTATAATTTTCTCAATTAAATCTACATCAAATCAATAATTTGAACTATTGTACTTAAATTTAAGTTTCCCAATTACATTTAACTCAAACATCATTTAAAACTATATTTTAATATATATATGTATTTAAAAATCTATACACATATATTAAAATAAATGACACAACTAAATATATATATAAAAAAATATATATTAATATTCTATTATTATATAAATATAATATTAAACATTAATATATATATATTAATATTTAAATATTATAAAATATAATAATAATATTAAAATATATTTTTAATATATTGAAAGAATGACATAAAGTCAAACCGTGTTTCCATTGGAAATTGCGCCACGAATTAGGGCAAGGGACAAGGCAAGGGCGGCGGCCACATTCTACTTGGGCGGTGGCCATGTTCAGCCCACAGCCGAACCCAAAACCTTGGGCCGACTGTGGGTAACACAGTCGGCACCCCCTAAAGGGCGCCGACTGTGTTACACATAGCCGAGCCCGTAGGTATAGTGCAGCCGGCGTGGGGCGAGGGAGGTGGGGGGCTGCGTGGAGGCTCTGCCTCCACAACCTTCCCCTGTATGGGGGCGGTGGTGGGGGCAGCACCTCCCACAGCTTCCCCCCCCAAAACCTCCACCATTTTCATATTGTTTTATTTTTTTTATTTTTTTAAAAGAACCTCTGTAGATTTTAATCCAAGCCTCTTTTTTTTTTTTCAAATAACTCTGTAGATTTTGAAATCCGAGTTTTACACAGGATTCCTTTTTTTTTTTTAAATTTATTTTACATTTCACAAAGGAATCCAAAAAGAACAAAAGAATACTTATAAATGTATGCATATATATATATATTTTCAAATATATATACATATACAGATTATTGAAACCAAAGATTCAAAGAACAATTTATGGCTATTTACAGCCAAACTTAAAATGCTCAAATGCACTCATATTGCAATTTTTCTTTTGAAGAACACCATTTGCAAACAATATTTCAAATATATAAATTTAAATCGAATAAAAAAAACTTGGTTTCAGAACTTTTGAAAGGATCCATAAGGGTGTCACGATTCCTCTTCAAAATCCAGTTCCTCCAAGCAAATCCAAAAACCCCAAAACTAGAAATTCCTTCCCTTCTCCATTTTTCTCATTTTTTTCATCCTCTCTCCAAAAATTACCCAACCAACTCAATAATAGCCGAAAATGAAAATATCTCCTCAACCCCAAAGTCAAACTTTTGAAAATATCCCTAATTTCAATTTTGCATTTTCTAATTTTCAAAAATAAAATTTAAACATTTTTTTTCAAATTTTCCAACTTAATTCCAATTCAAGAATATCTATAATTTCCAAAATGCATAATTAACTTCATTTCATCATAATTAATTTAATTAATTAATAAAATAAATCTAATCCAAGATTTAATTATTTTATTAATTACATTAAATTAATCAATAAATAAAATAACATTTTTCAAAATATAACCAGATTAATTAAATCAACAACTTAACTACAAAGGCCATTTATTTAACTTTTCTAACTTGCAATTTAATAAGATCAAAGCAAGAGAACAATAACAAACAACTGAACCAAACCAAAAACGATGACACACTTATGACTAGGGTAATGACTTAACACAGGAAACCTAGCTACTATCTCCCAATCAAATGCCGTTGGCAATGGACATGCTCAACCCCGTGAAATCGGGTGGAGTCGATGTCCTGTACTTGTTAACTTTCGAATAAAGATTAAATCCACATGCACATTTGCATCATATAAAACACACCGTGAAGAGGGAATCACGGAATCAAAGGGCACTTGCAAGTGAGTGATGCAATCCCGTCCCCTTCACTAATACAGTATTACCAACTGACGAATCTAGCATCAATAATATTATCCGAACACAAAAGCATCATTAATTCAAATATCATAATGCTAATCTAAAGCATGTCACAACAATAACATCTGAATAAATCACCATTACATCAAAATATTTCAATCACATCGCATACAAACAATAATCAAAAGTAATTGAGTACCACAGTCCAAGCACTAACAGAAAACAGAACATAACCAAATAGGACACTGTTCGATCCAAAGAGCAAAACGGAGGGGTCTTACATGGTTGGCTGTGCTAAGCACATCTATGTCGCCACTGATGGGGTCAACTGTGCTAAGCACCGCCGACCGCCCCACTGAAAACGCGTGACCGCCCCAACCCTAGCCCTCATGTGCACAGCTCGAGGCAAACATGCGGTCCGAGGAAAATGCGTGGGATTTTTCTCATTCGTGGTTTTAAAAAAAATAAAAATAAAAATATGTATATAATATTTTATATATTATAAATTATAATATTAAAATATTTATAATAATATTTTATATTATATTTTATAATATTAAAATATTAATATATATATCTTATTAATAAAATATATATAATATTTTATATACTATATTTTATAATATCAAAATATGTTTTTGTTTAAAATAATAATATTTAATATTATAATTTATAATATTAAAATATTATTATATATTAATATAAAAAGGTATACATTATAATTGTAGAGATAAATTTAATATGCTTAGGAAAGTGTTGATTTTCTAATGATTTGATTTAAATGTATTTGAGCAATTTTATATTAATGCATGATAGTGGAATCGACGAAATTATTTTAGAATAGTATATTTGAAAAGATAAATATTGAATTTAAAAGAGATGTGTTTAATAGCGTGATTGAATGATTTTAAAAATGATCTATCTTGGGAAAGAGAGATAGTTACTTAAAATAATATGTTTTAAATCGAAGAAGTGAATGCCATTTTATTTTTAATTACAAGCGATTAAGGATTAAATATTTGATTTAAATTTATTCTTATTTCTGAAAGAGACATTATTAAATTAGTTTTATTGTGGCAATAATCTATTGAATTTTATTAAAATAATTGGATTTAGGGAATCCGAAGCAGGTTTAATTCTTGATTAATTGTTCGTTTAAATGTGATTTCCTTTGTTATCACCTTGGGGGAATTTGTTCAGTAGGGGTTAATGAGTCTTCCAGATGAGGTCTTTTAAATATGTGGGTTGTCGTGTCATGTAGTCAACCTATTTTGAATCCCTTGGGTAGTGCATGATGCATTATCAGTTAATTACCCGGTTTCCATGAATGGGGATGTGTTGTGCCTCCTTGGGTTAGGGGTGGATTATGTGATTTGTGCCTCCTTGTAAGGAGTGACTTTGTTATTTTTATTACCTCCAATGTTAGGAGAGGGTTTTGACTTATGTCGCCTCCTAGGAAAGGGGTGGTCGTGATATCTTGTTTGTATGGACTTTGGTACCATTGGTGATTGGGTGGTGTGTATGTTGTCAAGTAGAAGAGTGGCTTCCATTAGGGGCCAGAGCCCATAAGAGGTAAGACTGGGTAACCTTCAGAAGTAGTTTAATCAAGTGATAACTAAAGCAATGTACTTAGAGATTTAGGTGGCACTTCACACTAATCAAGATAAGTTCTAGCCTCACTCATAATCGCAAGTGCTTGTTTAGGCTTGGGGTGAGTGGGAAGGCTTGGAATGGCAAGGTTATCTATCTGGTCTTTATGATAGGTATTTGATCCCGCATTAGTAAGTATGAGGGTCAAGGATCAGGTGAGGCCAAGGATAGCCTATATTGGGGGCCGAAGCCTATGAAGATCTGTAGTGGGTAACTCATGATGAGCTGTGTGATGACACTTTGTCTAGGACAATAGTTGGTATTTGATTCTATGTGTATGGTTCTCTTAACATACTTGATCTGTTTTATATCTGGAAGCAATGTGACCATGTTAGACTTGTACTTGAGTTGTGCATGTGATTGGTTGTATCAATATGAGTCAGTATATTTTAACCTGTGTCTAGAGGTAGATGGTCTTGTCTAGGATTCCTTGTTACTATCTCCTAGCATGGGGGGTGGGCCTTTGGGTACCACTTGGTTGGGCAGCGTGCACCTTAATTCGTCAGGCTTTCTTTTTGTTCATGTTGATGAGATTTTCAGTTGGAGAGCTGATGGGATCCAGTTTCATTTCATGCTTTATCCATTTCAATTAATCTTGTAATTTATTACCCCTCATTTGTTATCGAGGTGGAAAGATGTAATTTGTAACCATGTTTATTTTACTTGCCTCATTCGGGGAATGAGTCATGTAATCGTATTCTTTTATTATGGATAAATGAAATTGAAAGTTATCTCTTATCCTTTGATGTAATATTATCATGTATGGAATGTAGGTGTTTAATTTCTTAATTAAATAAATGACATGGGTTAGATTCATGTTTTTTCTTTGGGTCTTAAAATAAACTCAGTCTCATAACCTTAGAGGTTGTTGGCATTAGGTAGTGAACTTTCATGTTAATTACACTTAAAAAAAAAATAGTCTATTTAAGGAGTTGTTTGCAACTTCCTCTAGGGTTGCATGGCAGGGTGTTACAGGGCTACGCGACTGTGCTTAGCACAATCGACCACCACAGTGGGCGACGCAACTGTGCTTAGCACAACCGACCACCACTATGGGCAGTAATGCTAAGAAACCGCATGGGGGTGCACTGGGCGCGGCTCCCCATGATGCCTCCCATGGGGGCGGCTGTGGGTTGAGCCCCCAACAACCCCAAATTTTTTGGATTTTTTCATTTTTTAATTTATTTTTAAATAAATTAAAAAAAAAAAACGTAGAACAACCCTGGAGATTTCTTTAATCCAAAATTAAATTTTTAAATAGTGTTCATTTCCACAACAACAATAAGGTGCATGTTCCACCCAACAAAGTGGTACTCGAAGGCCCATCCCCCGTGGTAGGAGATAGTAACAAGGATTCCTAGCCAAGACCAACTACCTCTAGACACAAGCTAGAACATACTGACTCATACTGACACAACCAATCACATACACAATACAAGTATAATTCTAACATGGTTACATTGCTTCCAGATATAAAATAGATCAGGTATGTGAAGAAAACTAGATACACATAAAATCAAATACCAACTGTTGTCCCAGATAGAGTGTTATCACACAACTTGTCATGAGTTACCCACTACGGATCTTCATAGGCTCCGGCCCCCATTACAGGATATCTTGGTGGCCTCAACCGACCCTCGGCCCTCATACTTACTAAAGCAGGATCAAATACTTGTCATAAAAACCAGATAGATGAGCTTGCCATTCTAGGGCTTCCCACTCACCCCAAGCCTAAACAAGCACTTGCGACTATGAGTGAGGCTAGAACTTATCTTGATTAGTGTGAAATACTACCTAATCTTCTAAATACATTGTTTTAGTTATCACTTGATTAAACTACCTCCAAAGGTTACCCAGTCTTACCTCTTACGAGCTCTGGCCCCTAACGAAAGCCACTCTTCTACTTGGCAACACATAAGCCATCCAATCACCAAAGGTACCAAAGTGCATACGAACAAGATATCATGACCACCCTTTTCCTAGGAGGTGACATAAGTCAAAACCCTCTCCAAACATTGGAGGTAACAAACATAGCAAAGCCACTCCTTACAAGGAGACACAAATCACATAATCCACTCCTAATCCAAGGAGGCACAAATCCCCCATTCATGGAAACCGGGTAAGTCACTGGCAATGTACCATGCACTACCCAAGGGATTCACAATAGGTTGACAACATAATATGACAACCCCAACTAATTAAAAACCCCATCTGGAAGACTTATCAACCCTTCTAAACAATTTCCCCCAAAGCGATAACAGATGAAATCACATTTAAAAGAGAAATTTAATAGGAACTAAATCTACTTTGGATTTCCTAAATCCACTTCCTTTAATAAAATTTAATAGTTTATTGCCGTAATAAAACTAATTAAATTATGTCTCTTTCAGACAAAGGATAAAATTAAACTCAATATCTAATTCCTTAATTGCTTTTAAATAAATATAAAATAAACATTTATTTCTACGATTCAAAACTTATCATTTAAAAAATTATTATTGGCTCTTTGCGAAATAGATTATTTTAAAATCAAATAATCACGCTACTAAACACATTGCTTACAAATTCAATATTTACCCTTTCAAATATATTATTTTAAAATAAAATCAATAATTTGACTATTGCATATTGATTTAAATTTTTCTCAATTATATTTGCATCATGCCATTTTAAAATCAACAATTTAAATATACATATATATTTAAATGTGCATATACATATAATAAAATTAATCACTCAACTATATATATACAATATATAATATACATATATATTATATATATATATAATTATTTGATATTTTAATATTATATATTATAATATTAATTATTAATATATATATTTTAATATTATAAAATATAATAATAAAATAATAAAATATATTCTATTTAAAAAAAACAAACTTATGAATTTGTTTTAGGGTGCATTCGCCTTGGGTCGTGCACGCGATTTAGGTTTGGGTAGTTGACAATGCTTAGCACAACCAACCCCATTGGTGGGCGACACGACTGTGGTTAGCACAACCGACCACCATTGTGGGCGGTGGTGCTAAGCCACCGCATGGGGGTGAGCTGGGCGTGGCTCCCCACGAAGCCTTGCATGGGGGTGGCTATGGGTTGAGCCCCTAGCAACCCCATTTTTTTTGGAATTTTTCATTTTTATTTTATTTAAAAAAAAAAACGTAGAACAACCGTGCGGATTTCTTTAATCCGAAAATCAATTTTTTTAACAGGGTTCATTTCCACAACAACAATTATATATAAAAATATATAGATGTATGTATATATATTTGTATTTTCCAATATATATATATATATATATATATATATATACACATACATATATTTTTATCCAAATTTATAAAAACTATAAGTCCAGTTGAGCAAATAAATCCCAGAAATGAAAACAATTACAACCATGTTGAAAATTTTCTTCGAAGAACATTATTTCCAAATAGAGGTTTTCATAGTTTGAACCAATATTTCAACATGGGTTTATCTTGTAAATCAACAAAATTTAAAAATATTTTTCAAACAACAATTAAAATTGTGAATCTTTCCCAAAATGAAATTGATTTTATGAAAGGAAAACATGATTCCAAAAGCTTGAGAGGTTGTCAATGGTGTAAAGATATTTTCTCAGAATTCCAACTCCTCCAAGAAATCCAACTTAGCTTCTCCCAAATCCAATCCAAAAAACCCACAAAACCAAAATCCTGTTCTTCCTTCTTCTTTTTTTTCTCCCTTCCATTTTCTTTCAATTTTTTTTCATGCTTATAGCAAAATTCCATGAAAATTCAAGAAATATCTATTCAACAACCATAATAAATTTTTGAAAACAAAAATAGAAAATATCTCCAATTTCAATTTTTGCATTGAAAATTTTCAAAATGCATTTTAAACATTTTCCAACTTTCAAACTTAATTTTTAACAATTCTAACAAAGTAATTTTATTTCCATATAATTAATTTAATTAATTCAATAAAAAATAAATCTAATCCAAGATCAAATTATTTTATTATTTAAATTAAATTAATTAATTAATTAAATAACATCTTCCAACTTAGTAACCAGATTAATTTAATAGACAACTTAAATACTTAATGAAATTTAATTACCTTTTTCTAACTTGCAATTTTAAATAAAATCAAGGCAAATTGAACAATATTAAAGCAACTTAATGTGACTAAAACCCAATGACACACTATAACTAGGGTGATGACTTGGCATGAAAAACCTAGCTACTATCTCCCAATCAAATACCGTTGAGCAATGGACACGCTCAAACCTGTGAAACTAGGTGGAGTCGATGTCCTATACCTGTCAACCTGCAAACAAAGAGTATAAGGAACATGTAAATATATTATAATAAAACATACCGTGAAGAGGAAATTGTGGAATCGTAGGGCGCTCGCAAGCGAGTGGTGCGATACCGTCCCATTCACCAATATAGTATTACTAACTGACGAATCTAACATAATAATTTAATCAAAAGCATAAAGCATCATTAATTCGAATATCCACTTAGCTAATTCAAAACATGCCATAATGATAACATTAGAATAAAATACCATCACATCAAAATATAACATTCACATCGCTTTACAACTAGCGATCAAATAGTAACCAAGTACCATAGTCAAGGTACTAACAGAAAACACAACATAAAGGAGAAGAACACTATTCGATCAAAAGAGAAAAATGAAGGGGTATTACAAAAAACCTTGACGTAAATTAGTTTCAAGCCTTGGTTGGCAATATCATGTCCACCCATCATTTAGTCTTTTCTAAGAAAGACCTCTCACAAAAATATTTCCACAACCAAGCTCTTTATTTAAAGCTAGGTGTCCACAAACATAAAGTCAAGAGGGTACTCATAGATAATGATGTAGGTCTAAACATTTGTACGTTAAAATTTGTGAAACAATTGGGATACTATGATGATGTCATAGAGAAGAGAAAGAGCATCACCATCAAATATTATGATGATATGGAGCATAATTCAGAAGGGACAATCAGGCTACTTGTTCATATAGGACAAAAAATAATAGAAACTACTTATCAAGTATTGGATCTCGAGCTTCCATACGACCTCCTTTTAGGTTGACCATAGATTCATACTTTGAAAGGAGTACCATCTACATTCAATCAACATCTAAAGTTTCCTTATGGCAATAGGGAAATTACCATATATGTTGACCCCAAACCTTTCCACTATTGTGCTAAATTAGAGGAAAAGTATAAAAAGATTCAGTAGATACCCAACAATGATATATCATTTCACTCTTTTTCATACATTGACCCATCATCACTAGTTTCATCCTCAACTACACCATCATAAAATGAAGTACCTAAATATAATGCCCTACCACGTAACCCTAGAGGAATTTGCAATTAACTACTTAAGCGCACCATTTTTTATTTATTTAAAGTATAATTAACATACATTTTCACTTCCTAATTGACAAAAACCTCTAAGGCTATGAGACTGAGATTAATTAAACCCATACATACATCATATGGCATCAATAACATTTACTTACATAAAGGATTAAGTACACATACATTCCATACATAATAAATTACATCATAACATCAAGTGATACATAAATATTCCAATAACATCAACTTAACAATGAGGTTACATCTCTCATTCCCTGAATGAGGTAAATTATACAAATGTAATACATTATACAAATATCCAGCTCAAATACAAATGAGGGGTAATAATAACATGAGCCAAACTGAAATAAATACAATGCTTGATTTAAATACTAGAAACCATAAGCTCACCAACTAGAAATATCGCCATTACGAACTGAAGATCAAGGGGGGACCCAACGGCGTATGGTGCATGTGTCTCCCAACCAAGTGGTACCCGAAGGCCCACCCCCCATGCTAGGAGATAGTAACAAGATAACATGGCCAATCCTACAGCCACTACACATAGGCTGACTCATACTGACTCATACTAACTCAACCAAACACATGAACCATCCAACCATAAGTACAACATTACAACACTAACATAGGTTACATTGCTTCCAGATATAAATCAGATCAATTATGTTAAGAGAACCATACACATAACTATATACCAATCATTGTCGTAGATAGAGTGTCATCACACAACTCGACATGGGATATCCAATGGGAATCTTCCTAGGCTCCAACCCCCATTATGTGATATCTTGGTGGCCTCAACCGATCCCCGATCCCCATACTCACTCATGCGGAATCAAATACCTATCGTAAGGACAAGATAGATGACCTTGCCATTCCAGGCCTTCCCACTCATCCCAAGCCTAAATGAGCACTTGCATATATGAGTGAGGCTAGAACTTATCTTGATTAGTGTGAAATACTACCTAATCTCATAAGTACATTATGTAAGTTATCACTTGATTAAATGCCTTCGAAGGTTATCCAGTTTACCTCTTTAGGGCTTTGGTGCCTAACGGAAGCCACTCTTCTACTTGACAACATATCAAACAAAACCATCACTAAGGGTACCAAAGTGCATACAAACTAGATAAAACAACCACTCCAACTCTAGGAGGCAACATATAATGAAACGCACTCCAAACCCTTGGAGGGAACAAATCACATAATCCACTCCTAACAAGGAGGCACAAATCCCCCATTCATGGAAACTGGGTAAACCACTGACATGACTTCATGCACTACCCAAGGGAAATATAAACGATTGGCGTCACAATACAACAACCCCATCATATAAGGAACCTCTGGAAGACTTACAAATTAATTGAATCACTTATCCCATTTCCCCAAACAAGAACACAAAGGAAATAATCACGGAAGGCAATTGCAAGGAAATAAACTAATTTTGGATATACTAAATCCATTTCCCTTTCATATTGTATTCACAATAAAAATAACAGTTGCCCTATTAAAATAATTGAATAAAATAATCAATTTCCTTTTTAATTACAGAGAAGGGAAATACTAACTTTAACAAATAAATCAGATCCCTTGATTACTTTTAAAAGAAACATAAATTAATCTTCCCTAATACATTAACCTCTTTTAATCTTTCCATTGCATGCAACTACTAAATTAAAACCACTAAATATACATATAAATGTATATACACATGCAATATATCCGTACACACAATTATATCTATATATTTAATTGTACCAATTAAAGAACAAAGTAAATGAAAGTATGGAGGGGGAGGCGGTTGTCATAGTTGAACCCTCCCTCCCCTTACTTCTCATAGCACTGCATACATGAATGGGAGGGGTGTGTGGAGGGTCTCCCTCCTCACAACCGCTCCCATAAGGGCGGCGGTGGGGATTCCCCAATATATATATAAAATGCACAACAACCTTCGAATATACTAACATGCGAATTTTCTAAGATCCACCATTTCTAATTCACCGTACGATGACTTCTCAACACAATTTTAATAATTTAATAACAATTACATATATATATATATATTATATCTATATATGTATATATGAAAATATACATATATATATATATATATATGAAAATATACATATACATATATACATATACATACATATATATATATATATATGAAAATATACATATACATATATACATATACATACATATATATATATACATATATATATATACACATATGTATATGTACATATACACATGTGTATATGTACATATACATATGTATATATATATACATATATATGTATATATATACATATATATACATATATATGTATATATATATATATGTATATATATATATATATACACATATGTATATATATATATATACATATATATATATATATATATATGTATATATATACATATATGTATATATATACATATGTATATATATATATATGTATATATATATACATATATATATATATATATGTATATATATATATATATATATATATATATATATATAAAGGAATTTCAACATAATAATTTAACTAGGGGAATTTTTCCAAAAACACCATTTACAGGCAAAATTATACAAATTTCTTGAAAACACCCAATTTCAAAGAAGATTTCTAAAAACCCAAATTCTGCATAAGATTCCTAATATCTCTATTGTTCCCTCTGGAATTTTCTATTGTTTAAAAATGATTTCCCTACAAAGGTTTTCAACAAAACTTTCAATAAAAATTTCTAAATCAATTAATGTTTTCCTCTGTGTTAATTCAATGTTTTAAATACTAAATCCATAAAGGCTCTCTGATTTCATTGTAAAAGTTTCCTATAGAGGCACTAAATTTACACATGGAAAAACTACCAACACATAAGCCTTAAAATTTTCCTCAAACAAATAAAAGCTTCTACTACAAATCTAGATCCTTCTTACACAACAATCTTTTCTACAACAATTTATTTCCATTTAAAACTTAAACAAAACAAAGAATTTAAGAAGAGAACCTGTTTCCAACAAAGCTTCTGGAGTAAATGGAATTTTTGGTGCCGAGCCTCCTCCGAAGCCTCCACCAAAGCTTCCATGGTTTCTCCCAAGTAATTAATTTTCCTGAGCACAAGATTGACTTCCAACACAACAATAACTTTTCCCAAACAAATCTAAGAATGCAAAATTTCATTAATTTTCTACAATCCAAAATCTCTTTCCAAGCAAATATTCCTCCCCAAATTTTCAACATCCTAAAATATCTTGTGCTTTGCCGTGAAGAAGCTTTCCCCTTCCTCATCCAAAGCCAATATTCTCTTCGGGATTTAATTTTCCCAAGAACCCAATTAATTAACTAAAACTTGCTGGAAAATCTAAAATATCTTTTAACAACCCACAAATATTTTCTCAAAGTAATTTTAATAATTTCAAATCCCAATTTAATTTCAAAATAAATTTAATTCTATTAATCTATTTGCTTAATAACTAATTTAATCAATTAATTTAATTACTTAATAAATAAATTTAACCATAAGGATTAAATTGCTTCACTAAGTAAATTAAATTTAATTAATTATAAAAAGCTTCCATCAATATTATCTAAAATTAATTAAATAAATACTAAAATCATTTAAAGAATTAATTCAACATTTATTTCCATAAAATAAACCTTGCCTAATTAAATAGCAATAGACAAGGCAAACGTAGACATGACAATCAACATACCGAACATGGACTGACGACACACTGTGGCTAGGGTGTAGACCTAACACAAGTTACCTAGTTACTATCTCCCAATCAACTTTACCGTTGGGTCGACACTCTCAAACCAGTGAAGCCAGGTGGAGTCGATGTCATGTACCTGCAAAAACCTGTAAATGAGATATCAAAGTACATGTATATAAACAACATAGTAATACACACTGTGAAGAGGAAATCATAGAATCGCAGGGCGCTCACAAGTGAGTGATGTTATTCCCCTTCACCAATACACTTGTCACGAACTGACAGTTCCATCATAATTAAATAAATCATGTGCAATAATCATGTTATAACAACTAACATTATTACACTAATTAAAGCATGGCAACAAAGCATAAAAGAGATACATCACACAACCACATATAGTCTATGTCGCTCTATAAATAGCGATCAAATACACACACATGATAAAGTATCTCAAAGTATCTGAATATCTAGAAAACAAACCAAAACAAAGCAAAGACACACTGTCTAGTCCAAAGAGAGAAATAGAGGGGTATTACATCCTCCCTCCTAGGGTTAGGCTTACTCCTGGAAGCCTGAAAACAAGTAGGGATATAACTCCCTCATCCTAACTGCATCAAATCAATACCTCGACCCCTGAGGACGAGTATCATGCCCTGCACATTGAACTCCAGAAGTCTTCCATTGCAGACAATTCCTCACAAGGTGGCTCTGTTGGCCGCAAGAGTAACATCCTCTGTTATGACCAAACCCTCTATCTCATAACGGTGCACTAGACTGTCGCATACTACCCCAGTCAGCCGTAGACTATGAACTCTAGGTTGGTTACACCTGACGATTGCGCTTATTGCACCACCAACTCTGATTCCTCCTAGGTGGAGAACCATCATCATTTTGATGCGACTAAGAGTCCTTACACTTTCTAATCACACTCTGCTACTACCCACTTTGAGTAGGCCCTTGCTGAGTGCTTAGTGATCCAACTCCCCGAGTCTGACTCCCATGAGCACTAGACCCTGCTACTAAACCACTGCCGATCTGAACATGTGTGTGGCCTCCCAGTGCCATGGCTAAGTTTTCTATTGACAACACCAACTAGATCAAGGCATGAACTTCATCGCCTTAGCACTGAAGCCAGTGGTCGAATAAGAAGACTTTGAACCTCTCTAAAAACATATCCTAGGACATTGAATCAATATCTAAGTGGAGCTTCTGCTCCTCCAGCATCCACCATGTGGATGCGAACCCCGCAAATGCATGATAGCGCATCACAGTTTGGTATTACTACCATATGGGTGAATAGAAAATCACTGGTCGAGGTCAATGAGCCAAGTCTCAGCCTCTAAGTCACTACCTAATCCATCAAACAATGGTGGTTGTACCTTGAGTAAATCCCTCATATGTGCAGAGGCTACTGCCTCTATCTGAGCTAGAACTTCCCTCACACCAGGATTATCTTGTACACCTACCTGCCTCTACCTAAGGAGCGCTAATGCCTCCTCAAATTTCCTACACAAGGCCTCGATCCTTGGAGGATCCTACTATCGATCACCTCCCCCTGGGGAATTCTGCGATGCTTGCTACTTCTCTTGATCTGGAATATATGGAACCCGAGGAGGGGAGTCATGCTGAATCCCTTCATGAATGCCTACATGGCCATGTCCTCGCCCTCTACCTCTTCCACATCTGGGAGGCATAATCCTACATAGACACATAAAGGTATTAAAAAAGGTAATACTTGAAAACCTACACAACTAAAGCTTAATGGGTACAACATAATCCCAGAGCACCTAGTGTTTAATCCCCAACTCTGATACCATATGTTATCCCCTGCCACATAATCCTAGAGAAAGTTGCAATTAACTAATTAAACGCACAATTATTTATTTATTTAAAGTATAATTAATATACATGTTCACTTCCTAATTGACAACAACCTCTAAGGCTACGAGACTGAGATTACTTAAACCCATACATACATCATATGACATCAATAAAATTTACTTACATAAAGAATTGAGTACTCATACATTCCATACATAATAAATTACATCATAACATCAAGTGATACATAAAAATTCCAATAACATTAACTTAACAATGAGGTTACATCTCTCATTCCTTGAATGAGGTAAATTATACAAATTTAATACATTATACAAATATCCACCTCAAATACAAATGAGGGGTAATAATAACATGAGCCAAACTAAAATAAATACAATGCTTGATTTAAATACTAGAAACCACAAGCTCTCCAAATGGAAATCTCACCATCACAAACTGAAGATCAAGGGGGAACCCAATGACATATGGTGCATGTTCCTCCCAACCAAGTGGTACCCGAAGGCCCACCCCCCATGCTAGGAGATAGCAAAAAGATAACATGGCCAGTCCTACAACCACTAAACATACGCTGAATCATACTGACTCATACTAACTCAACCAAACACATGAACCATACAACCATAAGTACAACATTACAACACTAACATAGGTTACATTTCTTCAAGATATAAATCAAATCAAGTATGTTAAGAAAACCATACACATAACTATATACCAATCGTTGTCATAGACAAAGTGTCATCACACAACTCGACATGGGATATCCAATGGGAATCTTCCTAGGCTCTGATCCCCATTATGGAATATCTTGGTGGCCTCAACCAATCCCCAACCCCCATACTCACTCATGCGGAATCAAATACCTCTCGCAAGGACAAGATAGATGACCTTGCCATTCCAGGTCTTCCCACTCATCCCAAGCCTAAACGAGCACTTGCATCTATGAGTGAGGTGAGAACTTATCTTGATTCATGTGAAATACTACCTAATCTCCTAAGTACATTATTTAAGTTATCACTTGATTAAACTACCTCTGAAGGTTATCCAATTTACCTCTTTAGGGCTTTGGCGCCTAACAAAAGCCACTCTTCTACTTAAAAAAATACCAAACAAAACCATCACTAAGGGTACCAAAGTGCATACAAACTAGATAAAACAACCACTCCAACTCTAGGAGGCAACATATAATGAAACTCACTCCGAACTCTTGGAGGAAACAAATCACATAATCCACTCCTAACAAGGAGGCACAAATACCCCGTTCATGGAAACTGGGTAAACCACTAACATGACTTCATGCACTACCCAAGGGAAATACAAACAGTTGACATCACAATATGACAACCCCATCATATAAGGAACCTCTAGAAGACTTACGAATTAATTGACTCACTTATCCCATTTCCCCAAACAAGAACATAGAGGAAATAATCACGAAAGGCAATTGCAAGGAAATAAACTAATTTTGGATATACTAAATCCATTTCCCTTTCATATTGTTTCATTGGTAAAAATAACAGTTGCCCTATTAAAATAATTGAATAAAATAATCAATTGCTTTTTTAATTACAGAGAAGGGAAATACTAACTTTAACAAATAAATCAAATCCCTTGATTACTTTTAAAAGCAACATAAATTAATCTTCCCTAATACATTAACCTCTTTTAATCTTTCCATTGCATGCAAATACTAAATTAGAACCACTAAATATACATATAAATGTATATACACATGCAATATATCCGTACACACAATTATATCTATATATTTAATTGTACTAATTAAAATATTTCAAAACATTAATCAAAATATAAAAATTTATACATTATATATATATTAAACATTTAATTAATCCAATAAATAAATAATATAATATTATATTATATATATATATATATATATATATATATATATATATATAATATATACTATATATTAGTAAATTTATATTTTAAAAATCAAAACCTAATCAAAATAAAGGTGGATGAAATAAAATCCTCGCCATTGTTTTATTTTTTTAAAAAGAACAAAGTAAATGAAAGTATGGAGGGGGAGGTGGCTGTCACAACCGAACCCTCCCTCCCCTTACTTCTCACAACCCTACATACACAGATGGGAGGGGTGTGTGGAGGGTCTCCCTCCTCACAACCGCTCCCATAAGGGTGGCAGTGGGGAGGAAGCCCCTCCCCATTCCCCAATATATATATATATATATATATATATAATGCACAACAACCTTCAAATATACTAACACATGAATTTTCTAAGATCTGCCATTTCTAATTCATCGTACGACGACTTCTCAACACTATTTGAATAATTCAATAACAATTATATATATTGTATATATATGTATATATAAAATATATATATAAAAACAAATTTGAATATAATAATTTAATTGGGGAAATTTTTCCAAAAACACTATCTACAGGAAAAATTATACAAATTTCCTAAAAAACCCCCAATTTCACAGAAGATTTCTAAAAAGCCAAATTCCTAATAAGATTCCTAATATCTCTATTGTTTCCTTTGGAATTTTCTATTGTTTAAAAATGATTTCCCTATAATGGTTTTCAACAAAACTTTCAATAAAAAATTCTAAATCAATTGATGTTTTCCTGTGGGTGAATTCAATGTTTAAACTACTAAATCCATAGAGGCTCTCTGATTTTACTCTTTGATTTCACTGTAAAAGTTTCCTATAGAGGCACTAAATTTACTCACGACAAAATTACCAACACAAAAGCCTTAAAATTTTCCTCAAACAAATAAAATCTTCTACTACAAATCTAGATCCTTCTTACACAACAATCTTTTCTAGATCAATTTATTTTCATTTAAAACTTAAACAAAACAAATAATTTAAGAAGAGAACCTGTTTCCAACAAAGCTTCTGGAGTAAATGGAATTTTTGGTGCCGAGCCTCCTCCAAAGCCTCCAACAAAGCTTCCATGGTTTCTCCCAAGTAATTAATTTTCCCGAGCACAAGATTGACTTCCAACATAGCAATAACCTTTCCCAAATAAATCTAAGAATGCAAAATTTCAACAATTTTCTACAATCCAAAATCTCTTTCCAAGCAAATCTTCTTCCCCAAATTTTCAACATCCTAAAATATCTTGTGCTTTTCTGTGAAGAAGCTTTCCCCTTCATCACCCAAAGCCAAGATTCTCTTCAGGAATTAATTTTCCCAACAACCCAATTCATTAACTAAAACTTGCTGGCAAATCTAAAATATCTTTTAACAACCCACAAATATTTTCTCAAAGTAATTTTAATAATTTCAAAATAAATTTAATTCTATTAATCTATTTGCTTAATAAATAATTTAATCAATTAATTTAATTACTTAATAAATAAATTTAACCACAAGGATTAAATTGCTTCACTAAATAAATTAAATTAAATAAATTAAATTAAATAAAAAACTTCCATCAATATTATCTAAAATTAATTAAATAAATACTAAAATCATTTAAAGCATTAATTCAACATTTATTTCCATAAAATAAACCTTTCATAATTAAATAGCAATAGACAAGGCAAACGTGACATGACAATCAACATACCGAACATGGAATGACGACACACTATGGCTAGGGTGTAGACCTAACACAAGTTACCTAGTTACTATCTCCCAATCAACTTTACCGTTGGGTCGACATGCTCAAACCTATGAAGCCAGGTGGAGTCGATGTCATGTACCTGCAAACCTGTAAACGAGATATCAAAGTACATGTATATAAACAACATAGTAATACACACCATGAAGAGGAAATCATGGAATCACAGGGCGCTCACAAACAAGTGATGCTATTCCGTCCCCTTCACCAATACACTTGTCACAAACTAACAGTTCCATCATAATTAAAAATCATGTGCAATAATCATGTTATAACAACTAACATTATTGCACTAATTAAAGCATGGCAACAAAGCATAAAAGAGATACATCACACAACCACAAATAGTCTATGTCACTCTATAAATAGTGATCAAATACACACATGATAAAGTATCTCAAAGTATCTGAATATCTAGAAAACAAATCAAAACAGAGCAAGGAAACACTGTCTAGTCCAAAGAGAAAAATGGAGGGGTATTACACTAAATTTGATACCAAGATCCAAGTGCTTGATAAGGGTTGTGAGGAGTACCACTTCAACCAGTATTTTTGTATTGGGATGCTTCTCCCTACACCGAAAATATATAGAGGACCAAAATAGATCGGGCATGTTCAAACTATAATGATGATAGTAAAACCAACCATTTTCACCAAGTGGGGCGATATGTAATATGAGGAAGTATGTGAGGAAGATTTACCTTTGTGGATCTACAAAGAAGAAGGATGAGAATAACCACTACCTCCCCTTCCTATTGATGAAAATAGAAAAGGGTATCAACTAGTGAAAAGCATGGGGTTCACTAGACAAGGAGGCCTTGGTCTACATGGACAAGGGAGAAGGGAACCAATCATCATGGAAAATCACATCAAGAATCTTGGACTAGGTTATGGTTCATCTAATGTGATTACCCCAAATATTGAAAACAACTCCTATGAAGAAGAATCTACTTCTACCATGGTTGAGACATCAAATAGTTGAAAACATATAGAAGATTATTTATATATACAAAACATGTTTGAAAACCTCAACATAAATACTATCATCATTGAACCTACATCTGGAACCACATCTAATGATGACCATGTCGAGATAGATTCTGATGAGTATGAATGGGATTCCTATGACTAGTGAATACAACTTGTTACTAAAATTTCACCTTAGCTCAATTTGGTAGAGTTGGAACAACTCATTATATTTAAGGTGAAAGGTACATTCATTTTATGCTGATAGTTCATTTGCAATAAAGGATCTTAAATACAATTCAGTTGATTATGCAAAGATTCACAACCAAATATTTATCAAAATTTGCATAATAATGATGTATTCTATTCATTTTGAAATTAAAGAACATACAAGATTGCATAAACATTGTTTTTTTATGCTTTGAAGATAGAAGAAATGTTTAAAAGTCCCACACAATTTGTGGGAATTGACTAAATTAGTTCAATTCAATAAGGGATGCAAACCATACATTTGAAGATTAAATAAAGCAAAGAAAACATGAAAAGGAACATATCCATCATTTCCTAGAAATGTTGGCGATGATTGTTGATTCTTTAGTCTTCAGATGGTTCTTCTTGTCTTCAGCTCCTCTCATACTCGATCTTCAAAAGCACCTGCAATTGATTGGAAAATTCCCGCTAGAGCTTCAAATATGAACCTGATGAAATATCCTATTAACAGACATATGATTTATGACCATTATCAGATTAAATTAATTTAGCCATTATCAAAATAAGGATCAAAGGTGCCAGATCAAATCATCAAAAGAACATTGTTTCACTATTTTTATCTAACTTATTTCTTCAGTGTGTAGGTATAGGTACATTCTCATTATTGGTTCATCAGGATTCAACATTTTAGTATGTGGGAAAAAATTGGGCTCCCACAAGGGTTGAGCCTAGCATACTGCAAAGGTACATTATCATTTGAGTGATAGTGAACAAGCATACATATTTCAGGCTCACAATCAAAAAAGTCAACTAAATGCTATTATCATTAGTACAAAGATCAAAGACACATTTTAGTATGCCTGTACAATAGGGATAGTCAATGCAAGGTTAAAATCAACTGTCATTTTGCAAGCTGCTACAAGTAAGAGGATACATCATGGAGGGTTTCATTACAACCACCATAAGATACCAAAGAATCATCAAGGTATCATCAATCATGGATGACAATGATTATTGCGTAAGCATGATAGCCATGCTAATCTCACATGAGATCATACATTCTCATAGAGAAATCATTCAGGGAGAAGCTCTTCTTATGTCAAAATTTCAATATATACTACAAAGAACCACTATTTGAATTGTTACTAACTAGAAGAATCAGAACAATAGATACTCATGTGCAAATTTTGAAGAAACAGTAAAACAATAAATAATACTTCTAAGTGATTAGGCTGGAACAACAATGTCAATAAATTTAATCATTTATCAAGAGGGGCAATCACAAGCAATGCCGGAGTTATAGGGATAGATCAATACCGACATGTAAAACAATCATTCACGAGGTTGTCAAATGATAGTGAAGCTTAAATTAAGGACAATGATCACATAGAAGAGGTAGCTTGAGAAGATAAATTTTAGTGTCAACTAGAAAGAAACCAATGCTTATGCTAAAATAAGGATCAAATAGTGCCTTTCAAGTAAAATACAATGCAAACATTAGTCTTTGGCATTTAGATTTTGTTCTATTCCAATCTTCCCAAACCTAGTGATAAACCAAAAGCAAAGAATGGGAATGACTGGTTACAATGAGAGGACAAATACCATCAATGAAATAATGCATAATAGTCATACAAGATCAACCCAACCATGAAGATAATCTTGAATATCAAAGAATATAGACCAGTTTCAAGAGTAAATAGGGGTATAAGACAATGACAACAACCACGATTCAATCAATTTAATACCCAATGGATGATAGTGCTAAGGAATTCTTAGAGTTTTTGTGAAGAACAATATATGATATTCATATCTTTGTGACTTGATATGAATGATTTACAACTCAGTATATGAGGACAAAGATATGGCAGTGGCAAGTCTCAACTTCAAAAAAAATTCCAATGCTCAGGGAGATTGATATTCATTGTTTAGATGTGTGAGTATGAGTGGTTTTAGCCCTATCAAAGGCACATTGCAATAGTAGCCATATTTTCATGATATTGCTCATTGAGAGGACATTTTTCCCTCATAGTCATTGTTGTACAAAGGAGGTTGATTACACAAAAAATTGCATTGTTTTTTAATAGTGAGCATCCTGTCAAAAGTAGCAATGAAATATAACCAAGGATAGTGAAGATTACTACCTCTATGAATGAGTCTTATGAAGACAATGAATAAAGAAGGTGGAATCCTATGTCCAAGAATGGAAAGTGATAAGGAGTGAAGGCCAAACTCCGCACAGTGAATGAGGTATAATATCATGCTTATTCTAAAAATCTTAGTCACAATCCATTGCCAACAAAGGTCAAGTATAAAGGGCAGTTTAGAAGACTACTGACATTAAGACATGGCTGCGAAATGCATAAATTTGATCACATAAGATCAAGCCGTGGGTTACAAACCATCATACAAAATAGAGTATTAGAAAAGGAGCCACACCCTTATACAATATTGATATAAAAATCAGAAAAAAAAACAATTGAAAATCATTTTTATAATATGGCTTCTTGTGAAAGAATCGAGATCTGTTCATAGTAAATGAAGGCCGCTAACCTATCATAAAGATGGACATGTATGTACTGTGTGTTGTTTGGAAAAATATGCACACATAGAGAAAACATGTAAACTATTTGAAAAAATGTCTGAAGAAATGTAGTCTCATAGGATGCAATGGCACCAGGATATGTGCAAACTAGATTTGTTAAAAAGCTTTAGAAACTTTTATACATGCAAACCTGCGGGTAAAAGCCTCCAATAAGTGTATTTAAGAAATGAAAATGAATGAAAAATAATTATAGTTCTATGTAGGGGCTTACCTGACTCGGGCTCAACCTACAGAAAGCTCCAGATCAAACCCTAATCTCTTCATTGGTGGTGCCCAAACAATTAGTGAATGCTAAGTCAAGTGACATGCAAGTTTTTAGGCCGTGGGTTTCTTTTGACATTAGGGTTTTGTTTACCCTAATATGGTCGACCATTCACTTTTTTGAATTAATTTTAATAAGCTTTGCATTATTTTAAAAACAATTCATTACCTATTCATTATACCTTTTGATATTTTCATGCAAACTTTGAAAATTATAAATCAAACTCCAAAACTCCTAAAATTACCTTGTAATGTCTTGCTATGATTTAAAACTCAATGTTTCCCTTTTTCCTTATTCTCGCATGTTTTCAAAACTAGAGATAACAATGTAAACATTATTAAAGAAATAAACTATAAATTGCTTTAATATATGTCATACAAGTGTGAATAAGGAGGCAGTTATATCACACATATTAAAGTAATTAATTATTGATTACTTTAATATTATTTAAATTTCTTACTTTCACTTAAAGGGATACAAAAGGATCAAGGACAAGAGTAGAGTTGGAGTTGTGATTGAGTTAACTGATCATGTGAAGAAGTGCAACTGAGAGACAATTTCATACATTTGGAGTGAAACTGGACCTTTTTCATGTAGTTTTGAGATCTTCTTTGGTCTAACTGTTTGAAAGGAGGAGTTTAAGCCTATTCTTGCTATTTTTCATGCAATTTTGACTCCTCTTTTTGAGGTTTTTCTCTTTTTCTCATGGGAGAGGATTCAAAGAGATATTTTCTCACTTCCAATTCACTTTCAGTTTCACCATTTGGGCACATTATGCATGCCATCTTTGTATATATTGGAAAAAGTCTTTTTTTTTTCCCTTAGTTCTTGTTTTCTACCTTTGCCTTCAACAAAAAAGACTATCTTGTAACTTACATTTTATAGTTTATAATATATGCATCATTTTTACAGGTTATTCAAGTTTGTTAATTTTCAAAGTTTTCCTTTTACCTTCAGTAAACCAAGTTTTTTCCTTCAAAGTATTAGGTGTCATATTGTATGATTGATCTGATAATAGATTTATTGTGTTTGAATCAAAGAACCTCTATTTTTCTATCTCATTCATAGGTGTTTGTACACAGTTAAGTTTGATTTCATAGGTTATACATTGTGCATGTGGCTTATCTTACTATTTTAGCTATGAAAACATTGTTTTCCTTCAAAGAAGGTAATTCACTTAGGCCTTTGTATAAATCATTTATGTGGTTGAACTGTTCAGATTTGGTTGTGCGAATAGGATCATTGAAGAGTTATTGTGAAATAGATTGCATGCTTTACCATCATTTAGGTGCATCACCGAGTTTAGATTTTAGTTTACGCATTCATTTCAAGCATTCTTCCCTTTTCCATCCAAATTATAGACAATCATTAGAATATCATATAGGAAGCTAACCTATAATCCAGAGGTTTACTTTCAATATAGGGTACCCTCAACCTGAAAGTACTCCAATGTTTCACGAGATTATTGAGCCTTTCAACTTTGCACTCGGGTGTTAATCCTCGTGAGAACACTTTTTGGCACGCTCAGTGGGACCCTAAAGATCGCTTCTAAGAAGGAATTCAAGAGTTTGAAGTTGTTGTTCTAGTATATACAACTTTTTTTTTCCTTTCAGAGGTTACACTTTATACTTGGTGACTTTGAGCACAATCTACTGGTTTTGAGTAGACCAAGTGCTGGTTTTTATGAAAATAGCATGTTTTCACCTCCGTTTCATTAAAGTCTTGCCCATCCACATCCTCATCAGCCATATCAGACTAGTTATGCTACTGGTTTTATCCCAAATAGCCATGCAACAAAAAATAACCAACATCCTTATTATGCTTACCACCCACCCATCCCTGCTCAAGCTTCATATCAATATTTATATGTCCAAAATCAACTCCAAGAGGTTGATGATATGAAGAATAACATGAATGACACCAAGGACATATTTTCAAACATCACAAAGAAGATAAAAGAGTTCAAGAGGAAACACAAGCTTGATATGGAGTGACAAGAGTTAGATTATCAGGCCTACCTTCATGAGCAGGAGTTGGAGACACAAAGAATATTGTTTGAAGAAATGCTTAAGAGGGAGTTAGCTACAAAAGAGGAGTAGATGAAGCTTTTGCTCGCTCAAACACAAAAGCATGTGAACCAAATAAATCCTTTTATTCCAGATTAGTCCTTTCACGATGAACGAGAGGTAGAAATACAAAAAAAGAAATTTGAAGAGAATCTTGCTCAATAGATTGCTACAAAAGATACATAAATGAGGCTAAAACTTTCCAGACATGAGGTTTCCAAGGTTTCTACACAATCCCCAAGTAAGTCTTCTAGATTTGACATTCCAAGTTATAGGGGTAATAATCATGCCAATGTTAAAGATCAACCCCTACAGAAGCCCATGAATGAATAAAATTAGTCAAACTAGTCCATTAATCGTTAGTTTTAGTCATTAAACAAACTTGAACCAAGTCATCAAAGTAATGAACAATTATGGCAGCCTTCTTGGACCAAGCATCCTGACTTCAAAATGCCAAATCTAGTTCAAGAGGCTCCTAGTATAACAACCATCCAAAATCAGGGAGAAGATGAGGTTTTAAAGTACAAGTAGAATACAAGATAAACTCTTCCCACTCCAAGTTTTAGAGATCCTCTTTTATAAAAAAGTCAAGTGCATGTAACAAATCAAGCTATGAATCTTCATGAGTAGTCATCTCAAGAGAAGCAAGAAAGAGTTTTTGAAGTTGATATTCTTACACCTGATGAACAAGATGGTGAAGCACAATTGAAAAAGGAGGTGAATGGACATGATCAATTAGGATAGCAAGTTGAGAAGCTCCAAAAAGGTATCAAAGGCAATGATTTAATGTTATTATTCGATGAACTACCTTCCTTTATTGAGCAGGATGCAAAGGAAAAGATCAAACAATCCGATGAGTTTCTGATTGAAGACCATCAATGTCATAATCAAGTCTTGGAGCAGATGAAGGATGAGAAGGAACATTAGGAAAGGGTAGTTCATGAGGTAAAAATCACTCCTATTTTATCAAAAAACCAACAAGAAGATAGTAGACAAGAGCAGGTTGAACATGTTTATCTAGCTAATTTTTTTGATGAATTACCCGAATTTGTTGATGAAAATGAAGACAACAAATTCTTACTAACATCAACACCCACCTTCAAGCAATAGGGTAATGAGACTCATCTGAATCCATTTCAAGATTATGAATTAGATGAGAACATTTTCTCAAATATCATAGAATATTTTTTCTCTAACATTGATGATAGTTTGATGCCATGTGAACTAGCAACATGTGATCAACCTATTCAGGTCAAAGAGGATATTGAAAAAGAAGAGGAAAATTCTTTTTAGCCTATGAAAGAGTACAATATGAACTTATTTGATGAACTTTCCCACTTTGTAGAGGAGGAGTGTATTCTATCATGGACAAAGAACATAAGGAACAATAGCTTGAGGACTTGTTTTTAGTAATCCAACCGAGATATTATCTCCTTGATGAGGAAGATCCAACCATTTAACACATTGATGGTTTATTTTTAGAGACTATTATAGATGATGCAAAGAAAGAAGATTCCCTCTTCATTGAAGAGTTGAAAGGAAAAAAAATTGGTCCTCCTATAAAAAATAATATGCAAATCATTCAAGAAGATCAACAACTTGCATATCACCTCCAATTAACACCTTTTCAAGGAAAGGATGAAGTTTTCAGAGATCAATAAAGGGGCAAATCAACTTCATTTAATTTTCTTGAAAATGATGAGATTTTTTTTGAGGAAATAAAGCATGAGAATAAGGCTAAAATTTACAAATTGAGTGCCATGACAAGAGGATGTCCTATCAGACACTTGGCATAGTTGGCAAGCAATCAAGAAGAGTTACCAATTGAAGTATCTACTTGGGAAGTATCTACTTGGGAGCACAAGATTGAGCATCAGAAGGCAACAATGCAGGTTGCTCAACCTATTCAAAAAAATTGCGTGCATCTCTTGTATAAAGAAGAAAGGGAGGTGGTTTTCATGATTGCAAAAGTGTTTCTTTTAAGCACACAACATTTAATTTTCTTCCATCACTATTGGACAATTTACAAGTAGGTAGCACAACGTAAGTTGATGAGAAAAGAGAGTTTTTTCAACCAACCAGTGAATGGTTATGTATAAGAACTAACGATGTTGGTTAGTGTAGGGTAGGATAGTTTTCAGCTAATAAGTGCTCTAAGCACACAGTAGTTTTAGTACTATTTTTTTTCAATAAGTGCAAATGTTGCACATGTTTTCTAGCTCCGTCTTAAATAGAGTCATGCTAGTTTCTTTCAATTTTTTTTTTGCTGAGTTATAGAGGTTTTCAATAAAAAAGGACAAAAAAATGGACTCCATGCCCAATGGATTATCAAGGCAATTGATTTGGAATGCTTACCAAGCAAGCATTTAGTAGAAATCACCAGAATGTTACCAAAATTTCACCTCACCTCAATTTGGTAGAGCTAGAACAAGTGATTAAATTTAAGGTGAAAGGTACATTCATTTTATGTTGATAGTTCATTTGCAATAAAGGATCTTAAATGCAATTTAGTTTATTATGCAAAGATTCACAAAAAAATATTTATCAAAATTTGCATAATAATGATGTGTTTTATTCATTTTGAAATCAGAGAACATATAAGATTGCATAAAAATTATTGTTTTACACTTTGAAGATAGAATAAATTTTTAAAAGTCCCACACAAGCTGTGGGAATTGACTAAATTAATTCAATTCAATAAGGGATATAAACCATACATTTGAATATTAAATAAAGAAAATAAAACATGAAAAAGGAACATATCCATCATTGCCTGGAAATGTTGGTGATGATTGTTGATTATTCAGTCTTCAAATGGTTCTTCTTGTCTTCATCTCCTCTCGTACTCGATCTTTAGAAGCACTTGTAATTGATTGGAAAAGTCCTGTTAGAGCTTCATATATGAACCTGATCATATATCCTATCAAGAGACATATAATTTATGGTCATTATCAGATTAAATCAATTCAACAATTATCAAAATAATGATCAAAGGTGCCAGATCAAATCATCAGAAGAATATTGTTTCACTGTTTTTATCTATCTTATTTGTTCAGTGTGCGAGTATAGGTACATAGGTATATTCTCATTACAAGTTCATCAGGATTCAACATCTTAGTATGTGGGAAAAAATTGGGCTCCTACAAGGGTTGAGCCCAATATATTGCAAAGGTACATTATCATTTGAGTGATAGTGAACATGCATAGATATTGTAGGCTCACAATCAAAGCAATATTTCAAACAGTCAAAAAAGTTAAGTAAATGCTATTATCATGAGTACAAAGATCAAAGACACATTTAAGATTGCCTATACAATAGGGATAGTCAATGCAAGGTTAAAATCAATTGTCATTATGCAAGCTGCTACAAGTAAGAGGATACATCATGAAGGGTTTCATCACAACCACCATAAGATACCAAAGAATCATCAATGTATCATCAATCATGGAGGATAGTGATTATTGCAAAAGAATGATAGCTGATGCAGGAGCATCCTTGGTTCTTGGAAATCTTGCATCAACCAAAAATATTTTCATTCAATTTTGTTCTTGTTCTATTCTTGTTCTTGCTCAAGTTGGTAGATTTGGTATTTCTTCATGTTTTCTCACCAGACCTCACAGGTCTATGGTTTCATCATGGACATGTTCAATTTCCTTACTCCAAGTTTTCAGCTCATTTGGATATTTTCCTGACAAGTTATCACTTCTAGATTAAGTGATAGTATTTGGAACTGGCCCCAGAATAATTTCAAAACCTAACGGCTATTTTGATTGATCATAGATCTTTCCCATAACTTGCGGATCCTCACCGTGTGTTTCAATCCATTTCATGGAGTGTCCCCGACCTCAATATTAGGTCCACACTTCATCTTGGCATCTACCATGGAATAAATTCAAATTTGAGGTTGACCTATTCTTGCACACGTTACGTTTCCTTCATCAAAGATTGTAATGATCTTTCACAAACGCGAATGTTTCTTGACCCACAGATATGATATAAAGATTGTAATAGATCTTTAGAATAGAAGAGAATCAAGATAAAGTAGAATAAGATGTATATAAAGTTTGATCTATAAGATTTTTTCTCGCATGTATGAGCACTGTGTTTTGAACATATTGTATCAAGCCTGTGAGTTGAATCTATAAGCCTGGATGTGGCCGACTATATGTAATCAAATTTTTTGATAATAAGAATATTTGTATCTGCATTTTCCTCCAGATTTTGTGTTGCTTCTGTTGTGTTACTCTAGTTGCATGACCTAGATTGTTCTCTTTGAGGACCCTCCTATCATGACTGCACCAGATTGGTATTAGAGTGAGATTCATTCCTTGCGAGATCGTCAGAGTTTGCTCAGTCTTGTTGAAGATTTGTTGTGGGGTGGTAGACTGAGGATCTGACCTACAGCTACAGAAGACTTTTCTAAAGATAGCAGGAAGAAGAAATGGTAGAGGAAATGGAGCGCGTGGAAATGTAGACCCAGCTATGATGGAGATGTTGAGAGGAATTGCTTCTAGATTGGAAGAAGTTGAAACAACCCAAAGGATAGGTCGACTATTTGACAATGTGAGTGATGAAGAAGTAGAAGAACAAGAAGAAGTTGCAAGAGAAGAGAAACCTAGCCTTGATTAGGGAGAAGAAAGGTTTATAAGAGCCCTAACTAGAGTAAACACTAAATCACATTTCAATCCACTGAATTATAATGGTAAGTTGGATTCAGATGAATCGCTAGATTGGATAACAAAGATGGAAAAGTACTTTGATTTTGAAGGTACCCCAGAAGATAAGAAGGTGAAATTTTCTTGTAAAAATTTGAGAGGACATGCATCCCTTTGGTGAGAACATTTGCAGACATATAGGAAAAGAAAAGGAAAAGGAGAAGATAAGATCATGTGATCGAATGGTGAATAAGCTGAAGACAAAGTTCATTTCTACTAACTATCAAATCAGTTTTTTCAAGAAGTTGCAGAATCTAAAACAAAATTTATCAAGTGTGACAGAGTATACTGAGGAGTTCTACAAGTTGAACATCAGATATAGACATTCAGAGGATGAGATTGAGAAATTATCCAGATATGTAAATGGTTTGAGGTCGTCTATACAAGATGAGATCAATTTGATTAAGTTTTTGAGTGTGGAAGAAGCATATCAATTTGCCCTAAAAGAAGAAGAGAAGCTAAACAAAAGACATGAGTAAAGACAGAGAGGAAGAGGTGGAAGATTTCAGAAAGGAAGGATTTTTACTGGAGGAGTAAGATGATCCTTTTCAAGTCAGAATAAAGATAAGGAGGTCAGCAAGAATGAGAATTCATACTAAAGAGATGATGGAAATTCTTACCAAAGAGGAGGATATAGTGGTTACTGAAATGAAGGATATAGAAAAGATGATAGAGGATAGGAGAAAAGAGTATTCAGGGGAACTTGTTTCAAATGTGGTGGAGAAGGACATAGAGCCTTTAAATGCAAATAGGGAGAGACAAGTAGAAAGACTGAGAACAATATAAGAACAAACTTTATTGAGGAGAATCATGTTGGATCACCTAATCAACCAAAAGAAGGAGAAGTGTTGGTGAATAGGAGAGTATTGTGTCAAAGTGAATTGGAGAAGGAACCGTTGTAGATAAAGAATTTGTTTTAGACCAAATGCAAGGTAGATGGTAAATGTTGTAAAGTAATCATTGACAATGGAAGCTCAGAGAACCTGGCTTCTAAAGAAATGGTGATGAAATTAAAGTTGGAAAGATTGAAACACCCAAAGCCCTACCAGATAGCTTGGATTCAAGATGAACATAAGATACTGGTACGTGAACAATGTTTGGTGAAAATGAAGATAGGAAATTATCATGATGAAGTTTTGTGTGATATCATGCCTATAGATGTATACCAAATTTTGTTGGGAAGAACTTGGCAGTATGATAGACAAGCTATTCATGATGGAAAGAAAAACATATACACTATTGTTTCTAATGGGATGAAACAGACTTTGTTACCCTTGGAGGATGTTCCTAAAGTTGAGGTTTGCACGACTTCTAGAATTTTTTTGGTTGATGGAAGGATATTTTTGGATGGAATGAGACATGAGAACATGTGTTATTCCTTGGTGCCTAAGAAGGTAGAAGAATTGAAGCATGTAGAAAGACAACCTGAAGAGATAAACGAATTATTGGTAGAATATGAAGCTATCATTTTAGATAATGTACTTGATGGATTGCCACCTGTAAGGAGTATTAGTCATTGCATGGATCTGCTTCCTAGAGCTAGTTTACCTAATAAAGAAGCACACCGGATGACATCGATAGAGAATGAATAATTGAACATAAAGGTGCAAGAGTTGTTGAGAAAAGGTTTGATCATAGAAATCTTAAGCCCTTGTGCAATACCTGTAGTGCTAGCACCTAAGAAGGATGGAGAATGGAGGATGTGTACAAAATCTAGAGCCATAAACAAGATCACAATGAAGTATATATTTCCTTTTCCCAGGATGGATGACATTATGGATTGTTTGAGTGGAGCTATTTACTTTACAAAGATAGATTTGAAGAGTGGATATCATTAGATTAGAATCAAAGAAGGAGATGAGTGGAAAACAACATTCAATACAAATGAAGGATTGTATGGGTGGTTGGTGATGCCTTAGGGACTGAAAAATGCACCTAGTACTTTCATGAGGTTGATGAATGAGGTATTGAAGAAATTATTGGGTAAGTTTGTGATTGTCTATTTGGATGACATCTTGATTTTCAGTAAGACTAGAGAAGAACATTTACATATAAGACAAATTTTGCAGAGGTTGAGGGAAGAGCAGTTGTTGATAAACATCAAGAAATGTAGTTTTATGAAGGAAGAACTAGTATATCCTAGGTTTGTGATATCTATGAATGGACTGAAGATGGATCCTAAGAAGGTAAGAGAAATTGTTGAATGACCTAAACCTAAAAGCATTGGAGAGGTAAGATCATTTCATGGATTGGCTAGTTTCTACTAAAAGTTCATTAGGAATTTCAGTTCTATTTGTAGCCCTATGATAGAAACAATCAGAGGAGATAGGAAGGATTTTAGGTGGACATTTGGAGCAAACAAAATTTTTGAGTAGTTGAGAAAGAAGGTGGTTGAGTAGCCTGTGTTAGATTTACTAGACATTAGTAAGGTATTTCAGGTAGATTGTGACACAAGTGGAAATGCAATTGGAGCAGTGTTAAGTCAAGAAGGAAGACCAGTAGCTTATTTCAGTGAGAAGTTGAATGATGTAAGGAAAAGGTATTTAGTGCATGATCAAGATTTTTATGCCATAGTTCAAGCCTTGAAGAAGTGAAGATATTACTTGTTGACTAAGGAGTTTGTGGTGTGTATTGATCATCAGGCTTTGCAATACTTCAGTCAAGGTAAGTTAAATAAAAAACACATGAGATGGGTGGAATTGTTGCAGAGCTATACTTTTGTTTTGAAACATTGGAGTGGAAAGTAAAATAGAGTTGTTGAGGGTTTGAATAGGAGAAGGAATTTATTGACATAGATGAAAGTGGAGGTATTAGGCTTTGATGAATTGAAGAACTTGTATGAGGAAGACCTGGATTTTGTAGAACCTTGGAGAATATGTAAATAATCAGTTTTGGAGGATAAAAGTCAGTGGTTGGATTATTTCATTCAAGAGGAAAAGTTGTTAAGAGGAAATCAATTGTGTATACCCTAGAGTTCAATAAGGGAAAATATGGTAAAAGAGAAACATAGTGAAGGATTGGTAGGATACTTTGGAATTGATAAAATAGTAGCAGTGGTAAGTGAGAATTATTTTTGGCCCAAGATTCATAAGGATGTCAAGAAATTTCTGTAGAGTTGTAGAATTTGTCAAGTTGCAAAAGTTAGTAGTTAGAATGTTGGATTATATAAACCTTTGATAGTTCCAAAAAGACCTTGGGAGGATATCAGTATGAATTTCATACTTGGTTTGCGGAAGAAGTAAAGAGGTAATGATTCTATATTTTTGGTGGTAGATAGATTTTCAAAGATGGCACATTTCATACTTTGTAAGAAGATAAAAAATGTAGTACATGTAGTAGACATCACTACAGGATTTGACCCCAATTTCTGATGGCCGTTCGTCAGAATCTCGACGATACATTGTCGACCGACTGACAAATCACAAAAATCAGCGCCGTCGCTCAATTTTTGTCTATATCTTGATGGGCTATAAAACATCGACCTCACGATGCAAGCTCATCGGAACCACGACGTCCACTTCGTCGATTGCGTGACGAATAGTAATTGGATCATGAGAGGCATACCTTTGCGAAACCATCAGATTAACAACATAAGTCCATTGCCATTACGACAAAAGTTCAACATATTGCCAATATCGTTGAGAGATGAAGACTGTTATAGCGATCAAAATTGCCAGAGAAGATATATCAGGAGGACTGGATTTCTATCTTAGCGATGGAGTTTCATCGGTGAGATACACATATTGTCTCATCGACGAAGCATGAGGGAAGCATATCGGCAAGACATATATCATCGGAGTAAGTTCTGAATGTCTACTCGACCAGCTATATGACGCCATTAAGAATACATCGGCAAGATTCTTGGCAACATATTTTAGATTGAAATAGCGGCAAAAGTTTGTCGAATGCGCGATAAAATAGGCAAGTCATTACGACAAAAATTCATCAGATACATTGCAAATTCATCAGACTTTTTTTGTGTTTCGTCATAAATTCGATGAAACATTGCACTTTTTAAAAAAAAAAAACTATTCGTTGAAATGTAGGCATATCGTTGAGAGATGAAGACTATTACAATGATCAAAATTTCCTGAGAAGATATATCGAGAGGATTGGATTTTGTCTCAGCGATGATGTTTCATCGGTGAGATGCACATCTTGTCTCATCGACGAAGCACGAGGGAAGCATATCAACAAGACATATACCATTGGAGTAAGTTCTGAATGTCTACCCAACTAACTATGTGACGCCGATAAGATTACATTGGCAGGAATCTTGGTGACATATTTTAGATTGAAATAGCAGTAGAAGTTCATCGAACGCGCGATGAAATAGGCAAGTCATTACAGTGAAAATTCATCGGGTACATTGCAAATTCATCGGACGCTTTTTGTGGTTCATTGTAAATTCAACGAAACATTGCACTTTTAAAAAAAAAAACTATTCATTGAAATGTAGGCATATCGGTGAAAGATCAAGGCTATCACAGTGATCAAAATTTCCTGAGAAGATATATCGAGAGGATTGTATTTTGGTCTCAGCGATGACGTTTCATCGGCGAGATGCACATCTTGTCTCATCGACGAAGCATGAGGGAAGCATATCGGCAAGACATATACCATTAGAGTAAGTTCTGAATGTCTACTCGACAAGCTATGTGACGCCAATAAGATTACATCGGCATGAATCTTGGTGACATAGTTGAGATCGAAAGAATAATCATCGGGGAGACTCACCACGTCGGGGAAACTATAGAATATCCTAGCGATACATGATCTCTTGTCGATGTTGATACAAATGGATCGAAATACTTATTGGGGTGACTCTGGGCGATATGTAAAAGTAGTCAAGTCGACCAGGCCTTAACTATGCAGGATTGATGATATCATGCCTATTTGTAGTAGCAATAATGATAACTATTTTTTTGGCTGTCATACAAGCCATCTCCATCAACAAAGCTTTGAAAAGTGCATTACTTACCTTATTGAGCTTCTCTTTGTTTTGAGAATAGTTTAATATTCTCTAATTAATAGGGCCAACCATGTGAAGGTGGAAGCTCATTTGGCCCTCCCCCCCCACCTCCCCCACATCACTCTCAATTCCCCATACCCGATCATATAACATTAATCATTCATTCATCCATTAATAACATATAACATTCATTCATTCATCTTGCATTAATAACATATAACATTCATTCATTAACATATTCACATTGATTTATTCATTCATTCATCCATTGATAACATATAACATTCATTCATTAACATATAACATTTATTCATTAGCATATTCACATTCATTCATTAACATATTTCATTTTTTCAATTTTTACATATTATCAAAAATATGGCTGTCATAATATGATTACAATCACTTTTCTTTTTTTTTCTTTTTTGCAGCTAAAAAAAGATGAAGTGGAGTATCATTTTCAAATCATCTGTCCCCCCTTGAGTTGTTTTGAGCTCTGCTTGTGATCTTAATGTATGCCTAGTCATGTACTCACAACGTGGACGCGATTTCAAGGGGGGGTCTGCTGCAATAGCAAAGAAATGTTAAATTGATATGTTTTATTATTATTGTTACACATATTTCATTAATTAAAAGAACATCAGAGTGGTGCTCTTTACCTGATTGGGCCACATCATGTTCCTGATATTGTCTTATAGCCTCATGCTCAACATGTTGAACACCCTCTAAAGCCTAATCTGGAGTTGAAACACGAAAGATTACATTAATTAATACACCAATTGCAATTAAATATGTTTAAAAGAACATTAGAGTGGTCCTCTTTACCTAATGGAGCCACATCATGTTCCTGATCTTGTCTAGCCTGATCATACTCAACATGTTGATCACGCTCTACATGCTCTAAAGTTGAAACACGAAAGGTTACATTGATTAATACACCAAATGAAATTAAAGATGTTTAATTGTATTAATCCATACTACATTTTGTATAGCACATGAATACATCCACTACCGGGATGCACACCATGGACTTCATCAACAGGTTGTGCTCCACCCTCACTAGGTTGCATTCCAATGTCATGTGCAGGATTATCATTGCTTATTTGTGTAAAACAAATAGGCACATTATTATGGTGGAAATTAATATTAATGAACAGATTGCACAAGTATTCAAT
The DNA here is from genome assembly GCA_007115665.2 of Sequoiadendron giganteum. Lineage (NCBI taxonomy): Eukaryota > Viridiplantae > Streptophyta > Pinopsida > Cupressales > Cupressaceae > Sequoiadendron > Sequoiadendron giganteum. The sequence continues at coordinate 459,062,159 of CM021108.1, forward strand.
TTGAAATAAACTTTATTGAGTTTATTTACCTGCGTGTTGGATGCAGTGGAAGATTGTGTTTTCCCAGTCGAGACTCTTAGTTGTTCAGACAGGGCTCCATAGCCTTGGTCAAAGGCAATCTTCAAGTCCTCTTCTATGGGCACTCTATTGAAATCAAAGCCCTACATTTTTGCATGCGATCATGAATTTTGCTTCTATGGTGTGATAAAACCAAAATTGTTTGCAATTTATTATTTGGATGCAATATTTCATTTATTGATACTCACAAATTGTGTGACTACTTTCATATAACCACCAAAGCCAAGTTTGTGCTGCCCATGTTTCTCTAGTCTTGCCTTTGTTGGCTTCGGTGTGTCGAGTAGCCTATGAAAAATTTGAAATACGTTAGATTATGTAAAAAGAAAGATTAATCAGTATATAATTAAATTGTTGATAGTATCACATACCTTCCTTGGCCTAGTGGTATCTTTCCTTTCTTCTTTTCAGCCTTCTCTTTTCCATTCGACACCAAGTCCTTCCACTCCCTTTCTGGAATCATGGGGGGATGCTTGTACTTTCTGTTCTTCTCTAAATGTGACCTATATTGGTCCCTCACATACTTTATATAGGTACCAACTTTATTAAGGACCTTGGTTTGGTTGAATGTTTTATCACCGAACAACACAACTAAATGGTTAATGAGCTCATCTTTTAAATCTTGATTTTGGGAATTCCACCATGTACGTATGGTGGGCCTGAAGAGCTCCAATGAAATATCACTTAGATGTTTATATAAAACATCATTTCCTACAGGAGCAGGATGTATAATTAGAAACTCAGAAGGGCAAGGTGTTTGGGCTGCTTCCAAAAACTTAGATACGTGCACGAATAATATAGCAGAAATGGAGGCGCTCACATTGGGATTGGAAGTTTGTATAAAAAAAGGAATTGATTCGATAGAAATAGAAGGTGATTCTCAAATATACATTCAGGAAATCACATCGGGGAAAACACCAAACTGGAAACTAGAAAATTGGATAGGAGCAATCAAATCACTTCTTCGGAAGTTAAATGAATATACCCTATCACATGTCTATAGGGAAGCTAACAAGGCTATGGGCCTCTTGGAAAATTGTGGAGTAAATCAAGGAAAGGTAATAAAAGTTGAAAATTGCATGGAGCAGTGGTCTGAACTACCAACACTTGTAATCAGTGATAGTTTGGGCGGATGAAAGATCTCCGAAATCTCTAAAAAGCAGTGAGCTAGGACAATCGGATGGGATAATAGATAAGACTCGAGCAACATTTAGCCAAAGCATTAAGAAGTTGTGCCAGATTCACGAGACAAGTGCAAGCATTTATTGGAAGCCGAGGGATAAAAGGTGTTAAGGAACTGCTCTAGACTCAAACTTCAGAAGGACAATGGTGTATAAGTTTGGTGTGCACTGTATCTACTCAAACGAGATGTTAAGAGCCCAGTGCAAAAGGATTTTCTCAGTCGATTCCCTGCAAGTGATTGAAGCAATAGAGCAAATAACCCAGGAGATCCTGCAGAAGGGGAACTACTGGTGCGATGGCAGAATCTATGAGGTATTTCTAAGCCTATTAATAGATGTTCTAGGCGCCAGAGAAGTACTGGTGGAGAAGCTTGTGGGTTTTGTTATGCTGATCAACATTGAAGTGGTGGAAAATTCTATCTTGGAACTGCTCATGGAAGGTATGGTGAGCTCCCTGAAATACATCTTTGGAGAAAACGGGGCAGCGGGAGACGGGAAAGAAGTGGAGGTTGAAGCTGGGGAGGAATGCACTAGCAGCTCGCAGCACTATACCAAGGCAATGAGCTGCTTCCTAGGCAATGCATGGGATGTATATCGGGCCGACATAATCAACAATGACATGAATGCCTTTGCAAGGTTTGTTCAAAATGAGGACTGGTTCAACAAAAGGAGACTAAAACATGCAGTAAAGCTGGGGTACGCACCAGGAGTAGTATATAGCTATGTAGTAGCATAAAGCATGATAAGCATACAGTCAGATATATAGTGGCTATAAACAGGCAATTATAATGTAGGAAAATATTGCCATTTTGTAAATCAATATAATAGGGCGCTATCCCCACTGTTAGCACTTACTTATAAAAAAAATAAAAAATAATTAAAGCTTTTAAAGTACCTGGGACCTTCTTTATCTTTATGGGAAGGAAATCCTCGGTTACCACAAATGTGATTGGCAATGTTCCCATACTAGTAATACGGGAAGATCCAGGAAATGCTGCTAAACATCACCAGTAGTAGTGGCCTCTGCATCCACAGGTACTGACACATGTAGTGGCATGTGTTCGCTGCCAGAGGGTGGACTACCGAATGCCTGCATGGTATGTGTTGCCAACATTTCAGACAACAATATAGGCATAGATGATGGGGTCAGATGATGTGTTGTATGTGCAGGAAGATCAGTATTGACACTTGTACCGTCCCCTACTTCCCAGGAAACACTTGCAGTACCTTGATCATGGCTAGCAACATGATCATGAGGACGCAAATAATCCTGTAAAAACAACACATATTTTAGTTCATGACATTAAAGAGTACAAAATATAAAACCATGAATGATCTTATGTTATAATTAAAGATCTCATGATAGCTTACTTCCAAGTTCTGTGTTCTCTCAGACAATATTTTAACCCTTTCTCTTATCTCATCTGTTTGAGGCACTATGAATACCAACTGAAGGATTTCTTGATTGCATTTTTTTGGGCCTTCCTCATCATATCCATAGGGTTTGTGGAAAATACGATGTCATCATCGCATAATAGTGACTGTACCTCCATATGGATGTTGTCCTGTACTACCGGTGCCTTTCCCCGATCATCCAACTGTAACAAGAATATTAAAAACATTATCAAAATTAACCCAATAAACTCATGAGAAAAACATAATAATAAAACATTTTTCTCATATCTAATTTGTACAATTACAATGAGGTAAACCTGTTAGATAGAAGCGCCTAAAGATGGATCACGATCTGCGCTCTGGGACGGAGCCTTCCTCGTATGATCAATGTTCCGCTGTGACAAAAATTAAATATAAAAAAAATTACCAAAATGAAACCAATAGACCTACGAAAAAAAACATAATAATAAAATGGTATATTGGAGTCATTAATTGGAGGTTGGGTAAAATGGTATATATATAGTACATACCACCCCCATAGTATCTAAGCGATTCAAATTATAATCGATTAGCAACTCTTCCCCTGCAGTTATTGATTTTATCGTACATACGAATACACAGTTTCATGCCTTGAATATACAATTGGGTTGCTTATTTGTTGACCCAGGTCATGTACTATTTATAAACCCTACAATATTCCCTGATGCTTTTGGCCTCCTATCAATGTACCTATCCACTCCTTTATTTTGATCCTTATCTTTTAGTTGTATATAATTTGTTGATAGTGCATACCTACACATACTTCGTGTATATCAAACCAGCTGCATCCAATCTTTGTAACTATAATAGGGTCCAACATACTCCATCAACTCAGTAACTTTTTCATAATAGAATTTATGCCATCCATGCAAAATAGGCCCAAACCATGTAATGACAATGGTGCTATGTGATATATCCTCTCATTGACATAAAGATCAGTGTTTATTGGAGGAAGTTCCTTGGGTACCCATTCTTTCCGTAGATGTTTGTACCTCAAGGGCACCTCGATTTCGCCTATGCTCTCATCATCATAAGAACATGACCCCCCTTCAGCAAGAAAAAATTCCATGCGTTTACGAAATTTTCTTCTAATCTTTTGACCTCTAGTTGATCTCCCTCTTTTAGACCTACTACATGTCTCGCTTTCCTCCTCTCTTCAAGAATTTCCCTCGCTTGAGGAAGACAAATTTGACAAATACCTATTTTGTGGTACCTACACTCATAAGGATGTTGGATGAAGTTCTTTCATGGTGATGTGATCCAAAGGTGACATTATGATTAATCTATCATTTCATCGCTAGAAATTGACAGGTTATAAGGTAATCAAGTCTTGATAGATTGCAAGTTATTGTTACTACCATCCAAATGTGTCCATCACAAATCAAATCTACTTAATGTTTTAACTCCCAAACTTTGTAACAAGTGTTAAATGTGACTATGGTCCACTAGTTACACAACCAAGGCGTCAAATGTATTCTCTAATTTTAATCAAAGGACTTTTGCTCTTCATTCAAGTAAATAAACTTGAAGGGAAACACCACCAAGTGGTTTATTGGACACCTACATGACTAAAAATAGCAGCAAATTTACATTTAATTTCCATATGTCTGAGTGGTTAACAGGGAGGGAGTGTGTACTAGGCCTGGTAAAGTCATCATAAGTTTATGCTTTGGCAATAAAAATTGTTTAATTCATCTTAAATCTTCCTGTGTCTAATTGATAGGAGACTTTTGGTATGTTTTAAGGTAGGATGAATGGTCGCATAAATGTTCTAATTCTCTATGACAAGGTTTCAACATCTTCAAATAGTGAAAGTTAGTGCTTATAGTCATTTGAAACAAGAACATTTTGATTATGTATGATGGTAGGATTTGATAACTTAAAAGAATTGGCTACCCAACAAACTTAAAGTTAAAAGAAACTTTTTCAGTTTAAGTGGTTAGCACTTGGTGCAGGAGCACCCCATAGTTCACCTAGGAAAGTTGACTAGAAGGTTGTGATTTGGCAATTTGTTTAGGCCAAATGTAGAAATCTCTTCCTATTTCTTTGAGTTTGTGCCTTAGAGGCATTTTAGATCATGTATTGTGTTGGTAAAGGTCATGTTGACCATTTGTTAGGTTGAGGTTTGACTACAAGGATGGTTTAAGACCTTTGTAGACCTTTTCTAGGTGTTAGAATCTCTAAAATTTTGCAAATAAGGCTTATTGGAAGCCACAAGCAGCCATGGAGTAGTTAGGGTTGAGCTTAACTACTTTAGTGACCCTATATAAGGGAGACCTTGGCATGGAAGAGAGGTTAGAAGCTTTTACATTGTTTTGAAATTTTGAATTCCAAGTAAAAACAATGGATTCTTAATGTGAATTTCTAGTTTTGATTCAAAAGAGAGCTTAAATGGATTGAATAGGATTTTGTAGGGGGTGTAGAGTGTCATGTGAGTGTTAACTAATCTTTCTGTGGTAGTAGTTTTGATTCTTAATTCGATTGAGTTTCTGTTTGTAGTTAGTTGATTCTTTCTCAGTTGCTGATCTGATAGTTTGTGAGTTGAAAATGGAGTTTTAGATCACATTTCCCCTGTACATAATGTATGGCCTCTTGGGAATTGTTTCTAGACTCCATGGTTGTATAAGGTAGGACTAGGAGTCATGAATAGCTTAGGAAACACTTTGAAAGTCTTCTCCTAGGCGAGCCTGACAGTGTCCGACTAGGAAAGACATGGAGTGCATGGCACTTGATTTGTAGGGGTGATCATTCCCTGTCAAGTCATGATGTGGAGAGGGTAGGTAGTTTCCTTGCAAAGACTTGGCATGAAGGAGGAGGCTCCACCAGTCCATTTGGAGGGAGAACAAATTCACAGTTTGTTGTGCGGTCAGGAAAACCTAAAGAAGAGGTCTAATTTGCCAAAATGAAGGTATAATCTGTGTACGGGAAATTGAAGGTTAAGACCACTACAATATTCAAGTGGTAGGCATGAGGACCAGGAACCCCAAAGAATAATTCAATGTTCTTTGGAAGACCTTGGAGTATTAGTGTGTTCGCTTGGAGAAAAAGGCCTAATTGGAATGCCTAGGACTAGTGGACTAAAACCCTAGATGAGGGTTTGGTGGAAGCGATGAAAAGATGGAGTAAGGAGGATCCTTCAGAGCCATAATGGGATGGAAAGAACATATTAGAAACATCTCCAAACCCCTACAAAGCTAAGTTCTAGTTCTGGAGTATGATAGCCTTTAGGGTAGATTAAGGGCTAAGGAAGAGTTGGAGACATTGCACCGAGATTGAATTGGTAGGTTGAATTGTCATGATAGCTGGGTTGGAAAGGTGAACCAAGGGTACCTAAAAAAGCAATAGGTCCTATAGGTTAAGGTGGTGGAGTGTGACACCATAGGGGTCTTCCAAGTAAGATCCAGAGTAGGGAATAGTGATTGTTCCATCCAACCCTACCCTATCAGCACTTTCTTTCATCTTTGCATATTGGTTTGATGCTTCAAATGATGCATTTTTTATCCCACTTCTATCATATTGTATTCTCATCCTATTGCAATTGTTGGAGGAGTTGATACCAAAATTTCATATCAGATAACACATTCTTGAAGCAATTCTCTGTGTTTTTACAATTTTTCTAAAGTTCTTTTGTGTTGTATGGATCCATACAAGCTTGAAATGCTATGAGATCATTGGTGTAGATAAATATATGTGTTCCCTTTCATTTTCATTTTTTTTGAAGTTCTTAATCACTGTTTTGTGGAATTAAACAATCAAATACAGGGACTGCCCTGTTGTGCCTATGTAAGGGTTTGAGGGGCTAAATAGAAATGACATCCACCAATCCACCCACTATCTTGGAAGTGTAACTCGATGGATTGGTGTGCATCATGGTGGATTTGATGGAGTTTCAAATCTTGTTCTTTAAATTCCATTTATATTTTGCCCTTGTCTTGGCTTGTTACATTGTTTGGGAGGAATTTAAGGTTGGGTTTTACCTTGGCTTTCATATAAATCCTAATGTTCCGTGTAAAACCTTGGGTGAGATATATTCAGCTGTTACCTTTTTGGAGTGGGTATTAAAATGACTTATGTCTCATTGTTTTGAATTAAGGTCTTCATTTGAAGGTCCTTCATGCCAAGGTTCCTTTTATAAAGCATTTTGGACATGAAATATTTAAAATAAAAAATAACTTCATTTGAAAGTATTGACATGGCATCATTTTTGAATGAAGGTTCTTCATTCAAAGGTCATGACAACATCACCTTCAAATGAAGGTTCTTCATTAATTGGTATTTTGTAATTTTGAATGTGTGATAATACTTTAGGGTTGAAAATAAATCCATTTGAGCCTTTTATAAATGAAAGGACATTTGATGCAATCATATGCCTTGTCAAACTTTTAACTTAATAGTAAGGGCATCATGAGTAGTTTGTTGGGCCCATTCAACAATCTTCGATGCAAGGATTGAATAGTATAGAATGTATCTACTATCAAGAAAGCCAATTTGTTTACCTCTATGACTATATCTCAAGCAATAGGTTTAATTGTGATGGCAATGATATTGACAAGTATTTTGTAATCTAGGTGCTGAGAAGCATAATTGGCCACCATTCTAGGAAAGATTCTTCATTCTCACTTTTAGGTGTTTAAATTGAACAATACGTAGATTGATGAAAGAGCCCAAAGAGACTTTCTCCATGTTATCCAAGTACACATAGTAGTGGTCTTCTCTTATATGGTTGGACATTATTTCAAGAACTTAGCTAGGAATTATTCATTTAACCTAAGGTTTTCTCATAAAGCCATCATTGGAAAAGTATGATCAAATTCTTCTATTATGAATAATTGGTCTATGTGCCTCTAGTAATCACTATAAAAATGTGAAAGACTAAGCTATTTTATTTTTTCTATCTTATCTTATACCATTTTATGAGAATGTGGGGGGCCAATGTATGAGAAGATCTTTGGAAACTAGGCATGAAAATTGTAGGTTAAAGAGAATGGGGGTACCAAACTTACAGTACTCATTGTCCCTTGGTCATCGATTTTCCTTGAGTGCCCTCAACCTGGTCCTCGATGCTGGTATTGACCTCTTTTAGCTCCAAACTCTTCATCGGCTCTGGTATTGACCTTGTTTTCACTCCTCCAAAGTCTTCCTCAGCGCTGGTATTAACCTTTCACTTGTCCAATTTGACGAGCTACAACATGCTTTAGTTAGGTTTTAGAGTATGTTAATTAAATTTTAAAAAATTATGGCACCATTTAGAGTAGTGAATATAAAGCAAGCAAAGCCTATTATGGTGCCATTTAGAGTAGTGAATATAAAGTAAGCCAAGCCTATTATAGTCATGAGGGAAATAATAAAACTCCTAGGATGCTTTGTGAAAGCATTTTCCTTGGTTAAAGGGAGGCCATAAAATATACCTTTGGATTTTTTCAATCTTCAAATATGAGGATTTGCAAGATTCTTAGCAACATGAGTAATGGAAATGTGTGCAACAAGAGTTTTTGAACACACATGGAATCTCCTTGCCAAAGAAAGGGGCTTCATAATTTAATATGATAATTTTTCTCAGCTCTAGAAATGATATGTTTCCTTAAAGAGGAAGGAGAAACCTAAAACGTAAAAGAGATGCTTAGGAATCTCAACACTTCCTTATGATCAACTCCCTTCTATCCATAGGAATTGAACAAATTGGGCTTGGCTAAGAATGATTTCCTATAACATTGAGTTTTATGCCACTATATATTTGACCTTAAAGCTTTCCAGAAAATATCTAGGCATTGAATATCCTAAATAATGTCACGTTTGTCCTCCAAGAGAGTGAGAAAGGAGTCATTAGAAAAATGACCATTGAATAGTTGGGCTATAGAGTTACAAAAAGTAGCACCTTTAATAAGTTAGTAAGGTGAATTTATTAATGTTAATCTTAATATTCCAACACCCTCTGTTAAGTTTTACATTCCTCACAATAAAACATGTTGATTGAAACAAACAAATATATATAGTCTAAGCTAACATCATTTTATTTTTCTTTAAGTTCTCCCTCAAGAACATCATTGGCTCGAGTTATACAAGTCCACACTATGTGATCCTTTAACTCTAGTAGGCGTGAATAGAAGTAGAGGAGATTGTTTGGGAGAAGAATTTTTTCTAGTGCTAGGTTATATAGGGTTAGGTTATATAGTGTTTGAGCCTAGCCTCAAACACTACAATTAGGGTTAGGTTATGTGTTTTCTTTAGGGTTAGGTTTGGGATTAGGTTTATGGTTATGGTTAGAGTTTAGGGTAATCCAAATCATAACCTAACCCTTTTTCTCGAAACCTTAACCTTGACCCTAACCCTCACCTTTATCCTATCTTTATAACCCTAACCACAACCAAAACTCTAACCCCAACCCTAACCCTAATTACCTAACCCTAAATATTTTTTATTTTATTAATTAGTTGCATTCACTCTAATAACCCTAAACCTATCCCTAAACTTAACCCTAGCCCTATCCCTGGCCCTAATCCTAACCCCAACTCTAAGCCAAATATAAAAACAACCCTTAATCATAATTACAATAACCCTAAAACTTAATTCTAGATATAACCCTAATACTATAATCCCTAATTGTAATCCTAAACCCTAACCCTAATTTCATATCTAATGCCAACCATAACCAAAACTCTAAATCTAAACCTAACCATTAAACATAAACCCTAATCTAGCCCTAATCCTAACATTATTTTTCCTAACCCTAACCCTAACTCTAAACCTAACACTCACCCGAACACTAAATCCTAACCCTAATTAAATACCCAATCATAACCCTAAATTGTAACATGATCCTTTGAATTGGATACTACATCAAAAATTATGTGTTACAATCATTGCTTCCATTGTTGGCATTTTTACATTGGGATGCATATATATTTTTAAAATCAACAAAATCTTTTAATGTCTTGCCAAAATTAATATTATTAATTTTACTATCAAACTTATAAACATGTATCCAATTTAGAACATAAATAATAAATATATGGTAATAGTTTCTTCAAAAAACAAAGTGATGTGGACTACAAGGACTATAAGATATCCACAAAAGAGATCTACATTGAAAATATTGTAGGGAAATTCAAGAAAATACAATTGGTAGATGCAAAGCCAAATAAATGTGAAATTGTGTACTATAATGATTTTAGAATATACACATAATGGATTTGTTGAAAAGATTTTAGAAACTTTCAAACAAATACAATTGGTAGATGCAAAGAAAAATTCCACAATCTTCACCAAAATCCTTATTGGTTTCCTTAATATGGGAGATTTGGAACAAGGTATAGACATCCATCAAAGCATAATATGAAGATGAATTTTTTCAAATGTTGTGGTTGTAGATGCCCTTTTAAAATTTATACAGAATGTGGAAGGATAGAAAAAGCTTGTGAACTATTTGACAAAATGTCTCAAAGAATTGTAATCTCTCAATTTATTTTAGTGTCTATTTTGTTATACCCCATGTCCCAAATTGGGTATAACACAATAGACACTAAAACAAATTGATAGATTGTTATGAGGGCAGTGATGAGACTTTTCTAATTAGAGTGTATTCCATGAGATTACAATTATTTGAGGCATTGTGTCAAATAGTTCATGAGCTTTGTCTATCCTCCCACATTTTGCATATATTTCAAAAGGGCATCTACAACCACAAGATTTGAGAAAATTCATCTTCATATTATGTTTTCCTTATGATTGGTTGACTCTTATACTAAATTAATATGTTCAATTTATGTTTCCTAATTGATCTAATTATCCAAAAATGGCAATTTAATAGTGGAAAGATATGATCCTACTTTGGTATAAATTGTATATGCAATATCAAGGTATGAATTAATATGTTCAATTAAGAGATTTTAAATGAAATGAATAAAACTAATGTAATGTAAATAAGGGAGACCATTGCCTTATTGGGTAAAACGGAGTCAAATGGAAGCCTTTAATGAATGGTTTCTATCTAACAGGTCCTCTAATTGTTTGGCATATAACTATGAGTTTACAACTGGTATAAACATGCAAGAGTGTAATTGATAAACCCTACTTGAGGCAGAATATCAAATCTAATTATCTGATTCTTCTTACTAATTCAAATGGCATTCCCAAATTACTATAATTTATTGAAAATAATTTTAATTCTTCTTTAAAGAATCCAATAAACCAAATCACATAGAAACAACACGTGTAATGATAAATAAAATATATACTTGATACTTCAATTTAAACAACCAAGAAACATCAGATTGGAGACAATCAAATAATCACAAGAATCCAACAAACAATTGATACCAGAATGAAGCCACTAAATCAACAGTCTTTCATTATCTCCTTCAAAATTCATACATGCAACATAGTCTCCTTGAATGTCATCATTTCTGAAAATTTAATGCTTACAACAGTCTATCCTATTCTAATTCTATCTTCTACCCCTTTACGTTTATCCAACAACGGATACTTATACATTAGTTTGCAAAAGGATGTTCCTTTTCAAAAAGGTTTAAAGCATAAAAGGTTTAAAAAATCCATTATCAACTAATTTCTGTTAAGCCACAAATGGACTGTAGACATATGCACCGTATAATCCTGGCGCTCATGAGTGTCGGCATCTCCCAACGCATCGTGGATCAAAATCTCCATCATTATCATTCACTCATTTTTCTCACATGCTGCATCTAATATCACATCTTTCACAGTGGCTGCCTCCAGCATCCCTTGGAGTATTGTTTCGCACTCACTTTTCCATGTAGTCACTTCCTTTATTTTCCCTTCATCATCACATAACTTGGTCAATCTATCTTCGGCAACCTCTGTCAATCCCTACATATCCCCTTGTAACTCCTCAAAGAAATCCCTGTGCCTATCCATAATACAATTGGCATTTTCAATCTCTTCATTACTAGGAGTGTCCTACTCCAATTCCTCAATTCTTTCCTGAACTTTGCTATCCACTCTCCTGTGTTTCTTTATTGCATCTATGTACTGTGAATGTTTTCCCCAGAGTTTATTTATCCAAGTGGTTAAAACAACCTACCTTTTTTTTTATTATTGCAGCAAATGCATCCATTCTCCCTTGAGAGTATGCAGTTGACCCAACCCAACGGTCTTTTTTCTGTGAACTCTCACCTTGAGTGAGCATCCTTGTTGGTTCTATTACACCACCTACCAAGTCTTTCAAGCGTTCATTCTCTCTCAACATCCTCTCATTATTGGTTTTGTACATCTCCCTTTCCCTTATCAATGCTTGGATTTGGGCTTTATTCAACTTGGCTATATTTATCCCAATATCAACAGTCGCTATAGGATCAACCTCCCCAGCCTTCAGGGTCATGACATGTCTGAATGCCTTTTCAGTATCAATAACAATTGATTTCTTGTGAGGAGGATACAAGGCCCAAATCATCAATGTTTCATCATCAGGATTATATCTTGATCCTGTGTATACCTCCGTCACCTTCTCTATACTGAGCTTGTGGGTAGCATTGTTATCTTTTAAGAAACTATAAAAAACTAATGCATAATTCATATCCAAACCTGGAAAAATCATAACACCTGCCTTTTCAAGCAAATCCCTCCCCTTTTCAAGGGTCATGTCAATCATTTCTTTGTCTACTTCATCCTTTAAGCTTTTTAACAGTTGATCCTCATTCCCTGGAGTGACATTGTCAACCTATCCCCTTATCTCTTTCCCTTTTTGCTTATATAAAAATGTCTTAAACTCCGAGGTCTTTATAAATTCATCATCTGATATGAAAGACCTATAGTCTTCATGTCTTGTATCTACATCCATGGTTTCCTCAACATCTGTTTCTCTGGCAACATAGGCATACTCCTGAGTCTTCATTCTTGAAACTTTCCCAGATGAGCTTTGTGGCCTATCTATTTCTGAAATCCCCTTAATGGAGGATAACAACTCAGCATCCACCAACTCTTGATTATGTTTTTCAATCACAATTTCAGCTTCCTCTTCCTCCAAGTTTCTGATTATGTCATCAGATTTAAAGGGCACATGATGGTACCCTCCGAGATTTACTTTTTGTCTGGTAGAGTGGATATACCCTTATGGATCAAAGTTCTTTCTCACTGGTGCTCTTCTCATGTTGTAGTGCAATAATTTGTTCAGAATTAGATCATAACCTTCCTTGGCTAATACAGTGAAATCACTAAAACACAATGTACTTGGCATAAAAGCCTGTTTCCCATATGAACTTAAGTTCATAACACTAGAGTAATCCATTTGCCTAACAATTTCTAGATATGCAATTCTATCCGGGACAGTTCTGGGCAAAATGAAAGGTGTATCCTCAAAGCCATAAACCCTAATCATTGTGGCATTCTCTAAGCAATACCAATCCCCCCAGTTGTGGTTAATTGGTCTATTGTAATCTCTAGGCCTAAGAAACCTTTTTACTTGTTCAGATAAAGAATAATCACAAGGATGGCTAAAAAATCTATACAAGGGTTTCACAAAGAATTCTTCAAAATGTAAGAAATTTGAATTGGCAAACTTGGTGTCCCAAATAGCTGTCCATAATTGAACAGGCAATGGCCTACCTTCCTTGTCAGATTGTGAAATCCTTAGCTCCTGGGGCCATAAACCTAACTCTTGTCCAAAATACAACACTAAGTGCATCAGCAGTGAGTAATTTTTGAGATGGAGAACAGAAGCACCACTCTTTATCGCCTTCAAACCTGCATCCAACTCCTTAAAAATATGTGTAACATAGTCAAATGATCTGGAATTGTGATATTAAATGTCTGTAGCAATCACCATGGGCACAACCGCCATATGCTTAGGTACCTCCATCCCTAATACCTGTTCCACTGAGTAGTAAGTATATTTTAGGTAAGGTTCAAATAGGTCTACATGAAAGGGTGGCCCCTCACTGTCTTCCATTGGAGTAGGTTTTCCATGACACCTAATTCTGTGCAGAGGTAACCTCCACCCTTTATCAATGGTGTCCATCCTTTTGAACTCAACAATCAAACCTTCAAAATCTTGCATTCTCATGTAGGTGGAGAAGAGCAATGAAGATAAATCAAATCTAGCTTGGAGATCGGTTTGCTTTGCTTTCTTGTTTTGATTTCCATGCTAGTGTGTACTCTATTGTGCTTGTTAGGGTTTTTATATCTTGTTGTTTTAGTTTTATATCTGATTTTCCCTAACTTACATTTGGTGAACCCGACGTGAATCCTTGGATCTAACTTTCTTTTTTGCAGATTTTATTAACTTTTTATTGCAGATCTGCCAGTTTTTAGACAAAACCTCAAGTTTTACAAATTTCATCATATTTTCCAAACTGCTATACATTTTTATACAATATTTTCAAAGAAACTTTTAAATCATCTCAAGATGCTACAATAAAAAAATTGAGGGTTTATCACAAATTTTGCAGGAGTTATCATGATTTTATATTTTTTCATAAAATAGTCTTTTTGGATGCAAATGAACGATTTTTTCAAAAACGTTTACATTTCTGGAAATCTCTTGCAATTTTAATAGGGGTTTGTTTTTTACAGATTTGATTTTGATCTTAAATGAAGTTCTAAATATGCCGATCTTTATTTTTTGTATGTTTTTCACAAATCTACATTTTTGAGTGCAAAACAGGGAATTTTTCTAATTTCTTTACATTTATGGAAAGCTCTCAAAAAATTAGCAGAGGTTCCTTCTTTGAGTTTTTATTTTTCAGATCAATAGAATATTCAAATAATCGAATCTAATTTGGTTATGATAAAAACATGTATCTGAAATTGAAATTTCTTGATGAACTTTTTGTTCTGGCTGCATTCTAATATCATTTTTTTATTTTGCAGGTGATCATAAGGAGCTATTGTAGCAGCAATACCATTCACACACATCAAATTGGAAAGCGAAAACTTTCGGGTGCACTCATTCTATTATCTTTATCTCTCATTTGATCAATCAATCTTGTTTGCAAAACACTTCAATTTGGGGCTTTAAAACAAACATCTTGTTTGCAATCACACTTTAAAATTGGGATTAAAAAAAAAAAAAAAACCATTGTCTTCCATCACAAATTTTGATAACAATTGCGAGTGTGAATCAAGTGTGTGTGATAAAAAACACTTCACTTGGTTCACTTTTGTCATACCCTTCATAGGAGGCCTGATAGGGGATTTCATCACCCCTATGGACGACCTCAATCAAGGTGTGAATCGAAAGACACACTTCTTTGAGAGTTAAAATCTTGTCACTCTTGGCTAAGCCCCAAAGAACTTTATACCTTTGGGAAGTGAAGGTGAAGGGTGGGTTACCCCTTTCTCCCGGCTGTGTGGCAGGATTTTTCTTTCAAATTATCCCTAGTCAACCTCGTGCATCCTAGCTTAAGACTTGATTGGCCATACCCACTTGACTAGTTCTAGGACTTGTTGATGTGTCTTCTTCAAGTGTGTGCTTAATCATCACATTCATAATTTCAAATTAAAACTTGCTTATGTGTCTTGCGTGTGTGATTCATGTGTGTGAATGTGTAATCATTTATTTGCAAATTTCCATATCAAGCTATAAACACCAACACATAAACATATCATTCTAATCATCCTAATCATCCTTTTTCTATTCACATTCAAATCAATTTCATCCTAATCAATCCAAGTCATCCAATCTAATCATTCCACATCATTATCGTCACCCTAATCCTAGTCAAACACTTGCTAAAATGGTCATAATCCTTAACAATTCTAGTCACAAGCCCAAGGTAATACTTCGAGGAGCCCCTTCACCTAATCATGAAGATAATCCAAAACCATATATCCTCCAAGGTGGGTCAAACTTTGCTCCTAATGATGATGAAAACTTTGTAGATCTTAGTGATGATGAAAACTTTGTTGAAATATTAGGTCACCTTAATGATACTATTGACAAGGGAAATAACACCATAAATTTGGAATCATACACCATTCCATCTACTAGTCCTCCATCACCATCTAATAAAATTCCTATCTCAAAGCACACTAGTCCTACACCAACACCACCATCCAACTTCTCAAGCTCTAATCCATCATTTAAAGAATCCTTTAACGGTTTTCTCCAAAGACCACTAGCACGAAATAGACCATCCCCATGTCAAGCACCCATTAATGAGCTCACCAATGAACCTTTGAATGTCATGTCTATTCTTCCAACTCCATCATGTGGTCCACAAACTATTGATCTTATATGTCTAAGTCAAATACCATCATGCCCTCATGTTGTTGATCATAAAGAGCATGCCAAGCCTCTTCTAGAGTCTTCCACTTCCATTTCCACTCAAACCCAAGAGCTATGTCAAGAGTATTATCCTAAGCATGAGGAAACACTAACCTCTCATTCTAATCAAGATCTACGCCTTTCTAATGATCCCACTTATAACATACTTGGTCCTATTCATGATGAAGCTTCCCTCTATGATCTAGATCCTACCTATGATCAAGAAGGCCATGATAATCCTCTTATCCAACTTTATGCATTCCATGGTCAAGATCCTATCACTTCACCTATCCATGAGCAAAACACCTCCATTGCTCCTATATACCCCCTACCTAGTCCTATCCATGATCCTGCATTATCCACTTGTCATGTTGAGACACATGCCTCCCAAGTAAATGTAGAAGATCAAACCATTAGTGCGGATCTAAATGAACATAATCAAGATCCTAATGATCCTTCCACATCCACTATAAACCCCATTTCAAATCCACCAACATGTCCTATTGGTCTATCCATCTTTATTCATGAATGTTCCTCCTTAGAACAACAAAAACCTTTATCCACTTCACCTTCTTCATCTAATAATGAACTCAAGTCTAGTGTCCAAAACACACCTAGTCCCATTGTCCATCGTATGCTTCAAAACATGAACTACCAAGGTAAAGGTTTAGGCCTTCATGAACAAGGTATTTTGGAGCCAATCCATGTCAAGGTCCCTCCACTCTCTTATGGCCTTGGATATACACCCCAAGGACACCAATCTAAAGATGTTGGTACTTCCTCCATCCATCATAAGTTCTCTTTCCACCATAAATCCTATCATATGCCAAAAGCATATGTTGCCATCCCTCATCCATCATCCTACAAATGTCAAAAGCATGTGACCATACACCTTCCACCATCAACTTTGCCACCATTGCTTCCAACTCCTAATATCCATCCATCTAATCTACCTCCACTACTACCAACACCTAATATCCCCATTATCCAATCCCCTTATCCACCTATCCATAAATCCTCTAAAATTCCTAATCATGACCAATCAATGCATAAATTGTCTAAACATGAAGCTTTCACTCATTCCACCATACCCATGGGATTCAAAAGCAAAAAAATTGATTCCTCTAGCTATAAAGAAAAAAATCTGAAGGGTCCTCATGCCCTAGGACACAAAATAAAAGAATCAAAGAAAAATCCATCCAAAAATCAATATAAGCCCATACCTCCAAAAGAAAATGCCAAAACTAAAATGGTTTTGGTCCCTAAGAAAAAGGAAAACAAGTCAAACGAGACATCTACATCTCAAAAATCCCAACGATCCACTTCCACCTCACATTCCCACTCTATTCAAGAATCTCATATTCCATCCCACAAGAAAAATAAAAGTCATAAAAATACTAAATCTATGTGGGTACCTAAAGCACTTCATCACCCATCTCCTAAGCAACCATCTCCATTGCTTCCTACACCCCCTCCACATCAAAAGCTTCAACGTTTATCACAATGTGTGCAACCATTGGTCATGGTTCCCTTCCATTTCACAACGATTCCACATACCTCCATATCCTCACCCTTCACTCATTATCCTACATATCTCCCCCATCACATTCATATGGTCCATGCTTTTGGCTAAGCCTCCCATCCCTCTTCCCTAGATAATCCACATCATAATCCACCAATCCCTCCATAATCCACATCATAATCCATCATCTACCTACTCCATCTCCCTTTCATGTCATCCCTTACCAACATCTATGAGCATAATGACATTTGACATGGTCCATGTGATGACATCCATCTCTAGTGGGACTATCATCTTTCATGGAACTAGAAACTTGAGTCCCTCCTATCCATATTCCCCTTCTCTTATCCAAAAATTAAAAAAAGTCAAAAAAAAAAAAAGAGTAAAGAGAAATCCCTTCATCCAACGGTGAAAACCTGGTAAAAAGGCGCCCTGGATAAGTACCATGATGAAAACCTGGCAAACAGGCGTCATGTGTAGGTTTATCTTCTATGTCACTTACACTTGGGGGCACTTTGTCTCATCTGCACTATCTATCCTATCATGTCATTTCTTATCATATCATTTCCATCCTACCTACCATCTTTATCCATCATACCCATATACTTATCATATTGAGTCATTTCATCCTCTCTTCCTCTTTTTGATCTTGATAAAAATATGGGGCAAAATCTTGAAACATGCTTTGGATATCTTTTGATATACCTCATCCTTCCAAACAAGCCTATCATTATCCTAGTGTCATAAGCTTTGTCATGAAGAATCCTAAGTATTGTACCTAGAATGGGGCATGTTATTCCTATGCGACATAGTCTTTGGAGATCACATCCTTGCCCTCTTATGATGCATACATCCATTTCATTCACTATGACCTATCAGTTTTTATCCATCCATATATCATGATCCTTTTGTCCCTTATCCTATCACCCACCCTTTCATCCATCAATCCTATCTAAATCACTCCCAACTAATATTCATATCTTGTATCTAGACAAGGTTGTATTATGTTGGGGCATGAGAGACAACGTCACCTTGGTCCTTTATACCTTGGTGCATAACATCTAGTGCTATATCAAACATATGATTGCTCACTTTATTGTAGCATAGCGTGTAATTTTTCTTTTTCATCTACTTCTTATCTTATATCATTCATCTTATCCCTCCTTTATCGTCTTATTCATTTCAAGAGAATATTTGTGTTTGTCCAACCCACCTATCCTCTCGAGGGGGCATCATCACCATTATCATATCCTATATCATCATTCTATTTCTTCATCCATTGCAACTTTTTTTTTCCTCTATCCATACCTTAACTTCTTCGAAATGATGTTACTCGACATAAATCTCACCATCTCAAACATCATCTCAAAGAGGGGCAAATTGTAGACACTCAAAATTGTCCCTATCATAACATTACCTAGTCGATACATGACCTTGAAAAACATTTTTAATATTTTACCCTAGGTCATTACATTATCTCACTTATCCCATTTATCCCACTTAATCACCTTCCCAATTAATTAAATAAATCTCATTTATTTAATTAATTCCCCTTTCACATGTCTCAAAAATAATTCAAATTAAATATTCGAATTAATCCCTCTTATTGTCACATTGCAACATGTGTCACATGACTACAACTCTTCACATGCATAAATAATTTAAATAATTTAATTATTTAAATTATGAGATTCCCACTCACATCCTATTTTTACCCTCATTCATTGTGTGTCATAAGCATCTTTTCTTCTAAAATAAATAAAAGAATCTCGATTATTTCCTCACATCTTAATTTGAGTGTCATATCATAAGCCACTTAATGTGCATCATAGACACTAAAATAAACTTTTAATCCTAGCCATACATGTCACAAATTTGACTTTTAATCTTGGCCATCGAATCAAATCAGCCTTGTCCTATAAATCAAGCCTTTCACAGGTCATTTGGGGAATCTTCTTCTAGCATCATTATTCTGCCAAAATTTCTTCTTATTTATCTATTTTCTTTTATTATCTTTCATCTTATCATTATGCTACAAAAATGAGCAATCAACATATCAAATAATTCAAACCTTCAAAATCATGCATGTAATGCCCCGCCAAGTAACCTTAAAAGAAGTTGCAATTAACATCATAAGCGAACCAAATTTTTTTTTTATAAAGTGCATTTAACATACACATTCACTTACTAGTTCACAACAACCTCTAAGGCTACAAGGTTAGGATTACTTAAACCCACACATACATATTACATATAACCATAGCAATATGAACCTTATGATATAAACATCATACATTATAAGAATACCACATAACATAATAAGATAATCAACCAAGATACAATCTCATAAATATTATCTTAATCCAATAGATACATCACTCATTCCCAGAATGAGGCAATAGTACAAAAGATTACAATTACAAAATTCCACCTCATAAACATAAGAGGGATAAAATAACTTATACAAGTTAAAATATTACAATGCAAGATAATACAACAAGAACCGTGAGCTGTCCATCTAGATGTCTCGCCACCAAGTACTGAAGAAAGATGGGGACCCAACGGTTTTGGTGCATGTTCCACCCAACCAATGTGGTACCCGAAGGCCCACCCCCCATGCTAGGAGATAGTAACAAAGTAACATGGACTAAGATCTACAACCACTAACCAAAGGCAGACTCATACTGAATCATACTGTTATAACCAACCAAATGAATTAACAAGTACAACTCATTCACCATACAAGTACGAATCAAGTACAACTCAAGTATAATACAAGTACAAATCAAATACAATAAAAGTACAACTCCAACATCACTGACATAGGTCACATTGCTTCCAGACATAAAGTAGATCAAGTATGTTCAAATAACTATACACATAAAATAATTAACAACAGTTGTCATAGATAAAGTGTCATCACAAGGTTTGTCATGAGATCTCCTCTGGGCATTCTTCATAGGCTCCGGCACAAGTAATCTTGGTGGCCTTAACCGAATCCCGGCACTCATACTCACTCATGCGGAATCAACTACCTCTCGCAAGAACTAGATAGTTGATCTTGCCATTCCAGGCCTTCTCACTCATCCCAAGTCTAAACAAGCCCTTGCGTCTATGAGTGAGGATTAAATTATCTTGATTAGTAGAAGTTAGTCCTAATCTTCTAAGTACATTATTTTAATTATCACTTGTTTAAATCACTCCTGAAGGTTATCCAGTTTACCTCTTTGGGCTCTGGCGCCTAACAGAAGCCACTCTTCTATTCGACAACACACACTCAAACAATCCACCAAGGGAACCACAAGTGCATACCAACTAGGCATCATAATCCACTCCAACACAAGGAGGATACAAATAATAGAACTCACTCCATACATCTTGGAGGCAACAATCACATAGTCCACTCCTTTCACAGGAGGTACAAAAGATCCCACTCCAAACATCTTGGAGGCAACAACACATAGTCCACTCCTTTCACAGGAGGCAACAAGATGAAACCACATCACAAGGTCACTCCATACAAGGAGACACGGATCCCATAATCCGCTCCTAAACCAAGGAGGTGCAAACATCCCCGTTCGTGAAAATCAGGTAAAACTGAAAAGACGTCATGCACTACCCAAGGGAAAACAACTAGATGGCATAAAGATTCAACAACCCTTATCCTCTTAGTTCTTCTGGAAGACTTATAATTTAGGACTAACACTAAATCCCAAAACCAACAATGCAACTTGACGACATAGCAACAAAAGCATTCAAGTCATCAATCAAATCTAATATTTGGATTTCCTAAATCCATACTCATTCAATAGGTAGTGTTGACAAAATCAAAGACACTTTAACTAGATCATTTAAAATAATCATAACCCTTATTTCCCTTTTCATTATTGGAAATCTAAAACAATTAAACTTACTTCCCTTTACTGAATACAAAGAATTAAATCCTTTAAGATAAGCATGAGGAAGATACTACTTTTGGATATACTAAATCCATATCTCTTTCATAATCCAATCACAATGATTCAATTAATCTAAATAGAAATTAATAAATAAAATAATTGATTGCCTCATCAATAAAACAACTTCTTAATTTACTTTTAAATCGACACAAATCCATGCAAGTAAACTCTTTCCATTGCCTAACCAAATTTTACATCTCATTCAATTTTCTATTTAAAACATTCAATCACTTTAATATAATAACATATTGTTTCTCTATCCATTTTTCATACATCCTAATCAATCCAATTTTAAATCTATATTCAAAAATATATTGCATTCTTTAAATCAAATATTTAACTCTTTCAATTAAACTTTAACAAGCCATTTTTAAAATAACAATAATTTCCCATATGTTTATAGTTTTAATTCCACTAATCTAATATACAAATTTTATTTAAAAATAATATAAATAAATATAATACTTTAATATTATAAATTATAATATAAAATATTATTAAATAATATTTTAATATTATAATAACAATACATAAAATATTAATATTTATAAATATCAATTTATTATTATTTTATTTCCAAAGCAGCCATGAGAAAATAATTTAACAGTAGTCTCATGTTTCAAGCATAACTCAAAAACTACGATCTGGGTATTTACGATTTTTGGACAGGGGTTAGAAAATTGCAAAATGCAAAAACTCTTTAAATTTCTTGAAAACACAGTTTATGAAAGTAAAGTTATAGGCGACGCAATCAGACCATTTTACCATGAAAATATAATTATACTGCAGATTTTAAAATCCGTTTTTTTGATAATAAACAGAAGGTATCATTTTCTAAAAACATTCTAAATGCATTGTTCAATCTCTATGTTTAATTTCAATAACAATAAAATCAGTTTCTCCAAATAATTTAAATTCAACTAAGGTTTTCACAATTTTCACTCAAAAATTTTCACAAGCAAAGGCTGTAAATTTATTTAATTCTTTTCTTCTAATATCAAGTTTATTTTCTAAAACATATTTAACAAATAAATCTTTAATCACTACTATTTTAAAAAAAACAATCAAGAACAATAAAATACAAAGAGGAAAACCTGGTACAAGAAGCTACAGGAAGAGATGAATTTCTGATGCAAGCCTCCTCTAAAGATTTCTTGAATTTTCTTCAATCCTCTAAAAAATCCAATCCAAAATCCAACAAATGCAAACAATCTTTCCTTCAATCAATTCTACAATCAAACTTTCTTCAAACCCTTATGCAAATTTTCCAAAATTTATTCCCTGCTGTAAAAAAAGAATTTTCCTAAAGACTTCCTACCCTAAAATTAAAATATATATTCTTATAAATCAAAAATACCTAATACAACCCTAATTCACATTACATGCAAATTAGATATTTCAATTTCAATTTCAATTTCAATATTTACAACCCTAATTCACATTACATGCAAATTAGATATTTCAATTTCAATATTTACAACCCTAATTCACATTACATGCAAATTAGATATTTCAATTTCAATTTCAAATTTCAATTTCACTTTCAATTTCAAATTTCAATTTCAATTTCAATTTCACTTTTCAAAAACTCACTTTCAATTTAAAATGCAATTTCAAATAATAAATTAATTTTCAAAGTTGCAACCAATTTTCCAAATAAACATTTAATTACAATTTCTAATTTAATTCTCACACATTGGAATTAAATTCCAAAATTAATTCTAATTCTTTTATTTCCTTTCATTCTCTTGCATCATGTTTAATTAATTAATTTAATTATTTAATAACTAAATTCAACCCCCATGGATTAAATTTAATTACTTAAATAAATTAAATATAATTAATTAATTTAAATATAAACTTTTATCCACATTGCATTATTTAAGTTAAATAACCATCAACATGATTTAAATGCAATTATTCTAAATATCTATTTCCAAATCAAGAATGCTTCAGAATTAAATAACATCAAAGCAAAACAGACAATGACTCGACACACACAACTGACGACACACTAAGGCTAGGGTATAGACTTGACACATGTTACCTAGCTACTATCTCCTGTTCAACTTAACCGTTGGATCGACACGCTCAAACCTGTGAAACCAGGTGGAGTCGATGTCATGTACCTGCAATCCTGCAACCAAGTAAACAACATCATACGATATATCCAGCATATAATACACACCATGAAGAAGGAGTTACGGATTCGCAGGACACTCGCAAGCGAGTGATGCAAAACTGTCCTTTTCACCAATACACTCATCGAAACTGACACTTCCATCATAATTCCAATAATCTCATAATAACATCTCATGCTAACTCTACAACATCATTAATCCATAATACATGTGAAACAATAATCAGATAACTACATCCCACAATAATGTTGTCGCTCAATAGTAACAATCAAAACATTATAAGAAAATGTATCCAGTATCAAAATAATTGCAACCAAACATAGCATAAAGCAACTTGAACAAGAATCAAAATAGAGGGGTATTACAATGCATTCTCATGCAGGTGGAGAAGAGCAATGGAGATAAATCAATTCAAGCTTGGAGATTGGTTTGCATTTGCTTGTTATTTTGATTTTCATGCTTGCTTGTACTCTATTGTGTTAGTTAGGGTTTTGATATCTTGTTATTCTAGTTTTATATCTGATTTTCCCTAACTACACTCACTATCGAGCTCTTCACTCACTACTTTCTCACTGCATATTCCCTCCATTCTGAAAACCTCAGCAATTGCATTCTCAGATACATGTATCAATGGATTCCCTGACAAATCACATATAGCTTTGTTTTTCGAATCATAGTGTCCAACCAACAATTTTACCAGTTCGACATCAATAAAAACATTAGGGCACACTAATTTCCATAAATTGAGCCTCCATGGATTGCATACTGGCTCAAAGCGATTTCTCCTATGGTAATGGAAATTGAATAACTCATAGCCTCTAATCGGAGTCCAAACATCACCTATAAATTTGCATTTGTCATCCAATTTGTCAACTTCCACTTTGAGCTATGCAGAACGCCTAGCTTTAGGTCTAGAACTAGGTAACTGGTCTATGAGGTCTTGATTTAGCTTCCTTTCAGTACCTTCTGGTTGCAACTCAGTCTTTTTCTTTTTTGCTTTTGATTGTCTTCCCTCCCCGGGTTTTCTTCCCTTTAGTTTTCCTGAACCAGTGCCTTCCATAATTTGAATTTTTATGAACTCTGAGAGGACGAGAAACTTACTATAACTTCTTCCAAACTCAAGCCAGGTGAATGCCTTAATTTCTCTACTGGCTCCCTAGCTTGCTCTCCTTCGCTTTGAATTCTGTGAGACAATGATTTCAATTGATCATACCCTGATATGCAAAATCTTCTACGCTTCATGGCGCCATTAATGTCTTTACCGATCGAGACATGAATGCTGCAAGTTTTTTTTCTGAAATTATCATTGTCACATCAGGGCTCATATTAAAAAGACATACAAAATCTTTGGCCGATCCACCTGTTCAATGTTCACCCATCTGCCAAAACGTCTTGCAGTTTCCTCGACATCACAAGTATCCATGATAGTTTCTTTCCTTTTGCTTTTTATATCGCCATGACTTTCACTGAAACAACTATCACTCAGACTTAATGAATCAAGCCAATGCTTCTTTACCTTACTTCGAAAGTACTTTGTCTCACCGAGATGTTTACTTTATCGACTTATGTCGCTAAGACCAAGCAATTTGTTCTGTCGACAGAATAATACTCGTTGTGATGTCTCTTAGATCTCCCCGCGGTGACATGTCTCACCGATACGCCTCTTCTTCAGCAAGACAAAGAGCATCGTCTTATCGATACCCTTTATCTCCGCATGCTCAATTCTATCGGTGTAACCCAAGGGGTCGGTAAGACTTTTATGAACTCTTCCCGGCATCATTTGTCTTACCGATTGAGTCCTCCTTTTGCTTTATCAGCAAGACCAATAGCACTTTGGCCAGTGTTTTGAAATCTCTCTCCAACGACCAAAGTATCTCCGATAGACTTTACTTTTCTCCAATCGGTAAAAGGTAACTTAGCTCGATATGACCTCACACCATCACACTGATACCTTTTGTCTTGCCGATAAGTAATACAAACCTGCATTCTCCTAGTGTATAACTTTATTGGTATGACCCATTTGATGTCTCACTGATAAGATCACATCGGTAAGAAATTTCAAACCTCTAGCCAATCCGCTTGTTCAACGTTCACCCATCTGCTAAGACTTTATCTCCGCATGCTCAATTCTGTCGGTGTAACCTAAGGGGTCGGTAAGAATTTTATGAACTCTTCTCGGCATCATTTGTCTCACCGAGTGAGTCCTCCCCTTGCTTTATTGATAATACTAATAACACTACGGGCAGTGTTTTAAAATCTCTCTCTGATGACCAAAGTCTCTCCGATAGACTTTACGTTACTCCAATTAGCAAAAGGTAATTTAGCTCGATGTGACCTTACATCGTCACGCCGATACTTTTTGTCTTGCCGATAAGATATACAAACCCGCATTCTCTCTGTGTATAACTTGATTGGTGTGACCCTTCTGATGTCTTGCCGATACATTTAGGATATGTATATTATCATCGATGAGACCTGCATCAACTTATGCCGATATTTTCATATGTAAATATTTTAATGTCAGATGAAATTTATGGGGCGTTATGGCACAATTTTAAATCATATTTTGGTAAAAAATGCTATGTGAGGATTTTTTTGTCTGCATTATGAATCTTTTTTGGGAGACTAATAATCATGAAAAAATAATGAATTTGTCAAAATTTGACAATTCCAACAATATGAAGGTTTGATGTTTCATGACAATACTAGCATTTGAGTTATAATGATATATTTAGAGCTCATGGCTCTCCTTTGTATAAACATATCACAATTTTGAATAATATAATCAAGGGTTATGGTGTTCATCTCATTGTTATAGTGTGTATGATTTCCATTTTTGCTTTAATTCAAAGAGTAAATTAAAATGCTTGGATGGAGTCATAGATGGATATGTTTGTAAAGGGATTTGATAAGAAGTATTGAGTTAGGATAGAAATTGACACTATTGTAATGCAATATTGTCAGAGATCTTATATGTTATGTGTTTGAACCTATTATGGAAATCTAAATATTTGTGAATTCGACTCCCCAACAGTATATGGCACTGGCCTAAATTGTATGTGTTTGTAAGGTTCTGTGTCTGTTTGTCTCAACTTAGAGCTTGTTGCCAAATTGCAAATTAAACGACTATCTTAAGTGGTGAAATGTCGTTGTAATCATCTCATGCTCCAAGTAGTTGATACTATTGATGTTTTTCTGTTGTTTAAATTGATATATCAAGCATATATATATATTCAATTTATCGATACACATTTGCTGTATTTGTGTGATGTGATTATTTGGTTCTTTCAAGTAAAGATTAAACCCTTCTAGTCAATCACAGTAACTAAAGAGTATTAATTGGATCAATAAGAAGAATCACATAACTAGGATTGTCATTCTATCTCAAGTAGAGTTTGTCAGTCATTTACTTGCACATTTATACAAGTTATAAACTACATCTGTGTGCCAAACACTTTGAATTATTGCCATCATAGATTACACTTTTATAGATCTTCATTAGACTCCATACACCCAACAAGGCAATGGTCTCACACTTTCATCTTTTGGTTTATCCATTTTATTTTTTACATCTGTTAACTGAACATATTCTAATATAATTCAAATATAATTAAAATTAAAAACATCATAAATTAATTATGTAACCACATAAGTCAAATATAATTCTATCAAGAAATTAATATCAAATAGATAATACAATCACGTAACTCGTACATTTCAATGCCATTGATCTTCTTCTTCATCCAACTCTTTGTCTGTATCATCCGATCTAGATTCAACATTGTAAGGATTGGTCATATCATCATCATCATCATTGATATCAGTTTCGATAATGTCATCATCCACATAGATATCATCTTCATGAACATTAACTCCTACATCATCATGATCTAGTTCCTCCTCTTTGACATCTTTGTTAGGCACATCATCAACTAACTATTGATCCTGATCATCATCTACATCATCTTCTATTTCTTTAGTATCCTCTTCTTCCACCACATTATACTTTACCAGCCTTTCTCTTGGATCATGTCTAACAACATATGACCAACCCGCTTTACCTAGAACCTCTGAGTAAAATACCTGCTCACATTGGCTTGGAAGAACATAGGGCTCATTTCCAGCTTGCTCAAAATACTTTGTATTAACCATGGTAAATCCATTATCATGTTCAATAACAATTCTCTTGGGATTATTTTCATTCAATCATAGCCTGTACCATAGGACAACTAACATAACTAATTTGAAGGACTTAAAGTCACACTCAAGTATATCATCCAAAATCCCATAGTATTGATTTTCTAAGACTTCTGGATGTATGTCGCTTCTAGATGAAACATTAGTCACCTGGAAGACTGCAGTTATCCTAGAATCACAAGTTTTCTTCGTGTCATCCAACTTTTTGATTTGAAATTTATGACCATTGCACCACATAGCCTTGTGGTGTTTCACCGATAATATGTCAAACATGCAAAACTTAATTATTACAATATCATCAGTTGATAAACATATTTATTCTTGGCCGAATGTATGCAAAGAAAAAAATCTCAAAATATATATACATCATTATAATTCAAAATAATTAAATAATATGGGTGATTAATATATTTATACATACCTGTTTATCTTTTAAATCATATGCTAAATCAATTTCCCTTGGTGTAACATTGGAATCTCCATTACGATGAGCTTTTTTAACCAATGAAGCCACACTTTCCCATGTTAATGCGCGACCAGATTGTTGACATCGTTCAATCCATACCATCATCCAATTAAGATTGTTTGCAACGTACAAATGTAGTGCATCCCACTCTCGACCGACTATATCAAAAAAAATTGAAATTCACAAACGACGTATAATTAGTTAATTACCACAGTATACGACCTTAATTTATAATTGATCAATATTGAAGATTAATAATTAAATAAGTACAATAGACATAAAACCAAATGTAAAATGTATTCTACTTAATCTCCATGACCATCTTATAATTACCTGACACTTTCCTCAATCTACCTTTCCCCATCAGGTACTCCCCTTAGAATTTGTTAATGGAGTTGGGATCCCAAATGCGATCTACATGGATCTTTGTTGCAAACTTAGGAAGATATTTAGTAATGTACACCATGGTCTGGTATACCATGTATCCCTCCACCATAGAACCCTCGGGATGTGCTCTCAGTCTAACCAAAGCCTCTCAACCATCCACATTGACCTTGTGTGTACAGGTCCACACAATTCAATCTCCTCAACTTGGTGTATGAGCTAGTGTTCTTGTGCATTGAAATTTTTTGAAGGTAGACACTTTTGCATTTCACACATTAGATGAGGAATTCTTCTCTTCCAATAATTTATATCTTCTTTATGGATTGCTTTAGATGACAACCATCTACAAGTGATTCAAGGCACAAATATATTAATGAGATTTAACAAAAATATACAATGAATTGAACAAATATCGCTACTTACCTCATGTATTTTCCAAGATCATATATAACTTGCTTGACATTGTTGTCGAAGTTGTCTGGGAGAGATAGAGGTAGAACGTACTACAACAATTATAAAATGATCTTTTCATTAATATTTTTCCAAAAGTAGTAAACATAATACACTGAAAAGTACATGCAGTATACAAATATATATATATATATATATATATATAATATACCAGAATAATTACCTTAATGAAGGTATGCCAATCATGCATTTTCATCCCTAGCCCAAATTCACCTTTCTTTGTTATGATATTGTTTATGTTCACAACAAATCCTATGGGAAATCGAATTTTTCGTATGACTTGTTTTATAGCATTGCTTTGCTGCTCCGTTAATAACCAAGGAAGGACACTTATATTAATTTGGTCTCCATCGCTATTTAATTGAATGACATTTTTCATTGCATGATTGGCTTCTTGAATGTCACTACAAATTTTGATAATTTTTTCTTTGTCATGCCTTCCATACAATATTTTCCATAACATTTCTGTCATATTCTTTCTGATATGCATTGTATCAAACAAATGCAGAATTTGTAGCTGCTCATAGTAGGGCAACCTACTAAATTGTTTGGGATAACTTTTCAATCCTTGTGGAATCTGACCATTAATGCCTTGACGACCTTCATGAAGCATATAAGTTAAACAAATTAACAATGACAATCATTGTCAATTACAGCATGAGTAAACACAACACAATATAAAAATATAAATTTAAAACATATCATAAATGATAGATAAGCAATTTGATCCGATGTATAACCTTAATGATTAATTCTATTATATTCCAACTTCCATAAGCGAGGTGTCATTCTTCATGGTTTTGATGTAGTCTCTTCTTTCCCATTGAAAAGATGTTTTTTAGTAGTTCAATACTTATGGTTTCTATGGAGGAAGTGCCTATACTCATCAAACACCTACTTTTCTAAACTTGTTGAATGACGAGATTTCATCTTTGGACCACAAATTGGACATGCAAATTTTTTCTTTGTTTGAAGACCTGCAAATCATATATAATTGGATTAAATATGTCAATTTTTATAATTATATATAATGAATAGATCATTTAAAAAACATGCATGATATCTACTTCATAAAATTAAATATCATTAAAGTCATGCAGTCGAAAGTCATAACATACCAAAAAAATGTGTTAACCCTGGGGCATCATGAATTGTCCATACAAGCATTTCATGGAATTGAAATTGTCTTTGTCCTATTGATCTAGATACGTCATACATAGTGACGCCATTCCATAACTTTAGTAACTCGTCGATAAGAGGCTCAATATATACATTCATATCTTTAACTTGGTACTTACCTAGTTTAATGAACATAAACATTACATAATTATTATAACTATTTTACTACAATATATATAAATTCATGTACATGACTATTAAATGAAAAAACATATAAGTCATTATGCAACAAATAAGAAAAATGAGATGCTACTATGTTAAAGAAAATTGATGTAAACAAATACCTAGAACAATCATTGCCAACATTATGTGCTGCCTCTTTATTGACATCCATGGAGGAATGTTATTATTGATAACAAAAATAGGCCACACTGAGTAAATAGATCTCAGCTCTCCAAATGGATTGACACAGTCCGCTGCCAATGAAAGCCTGAGATTATGAGGTTATTCTTTAAAGTGTGGTCATTTTTCCTCCATGTCCCTAAATGTAGAACCATCTATAGGCATTTGAAGAATCTCATCTCCACTTCTATTACGTGCATGGTAATCCATACATTGCGCTAAGCTTTCGCACCTAAATAATTATTGCATACATGGAATAATGGGGTTATAATGAAGAACCTTGTGAGACACCTTTTTTGTTAGTTGATCTGTTCAATATCTACTGATATGACATTCCAGACATTCTGTTGCAAATTCATGTTGTTTATGATATATAATATGATCATTGGGACATGCATCTATTGCTTAATACTCCATTCCAATATCTTTCATAATGCTAGATAAATCTCGGTATGAGCGAGGTAAAATATTTGATGGTGGTAATAAAAATTCACCAATCAATCTATAACAAAAAATAATTTCTTAATATAAAGAATATCAAAGGTACATACTTCATCCTTTATTTACTAGAGATGAACTGACAACAATTAAAATAGATGAAAAAAGATGACATATATGACATACCTTAACATCCGTGAGATTGCTATGTTGGATAAACCATTCATAACCTTCAAGTTCACCAGCAACAATACAACAGAGAGAAGAGTTGTTTGGGAGCCTTCATAAAGGGGCTCGTATGCCTTCTCAAGTACAGGTAAATCATGAACATCATCAAAGTCATCTTGATCAACATGATTAGATGTGCCACTACATGTGTCATGGATCAATGTATTTGTACCATCATTTTCAATTGTGTTTTCTCATGCATGATCATCTTCTTCCATAAGATCATTAACTTCATCTTCGATATTCACAGCTCCATGTTCCCCTGCTTGCAAAACCACATTCTCTAGGCCGTGATAATTCATATCGTCTACCCTAGGGTGCCCCACCTTTATAATAATGACAAACACAAATAAACTATGATCATGATCAAGTGATTTTTTATATATATATCAAATTTTAAAACAATATAAACACATATAATGAACAACTTACCAATGGACGATAATCATGCCCCCCTTCAACGTGACCATGCTGCCTACAATGTTTCTCAGCTGTTGTGATTAAAAGTATTCTCGTCTTTAAGCCCTTGCAATTATTGCAAGGACAATAACATTTCCCATCACCCTTTCTTTTCAATATAGCCCACAATCTAGCAATTGTCTCTTCATTTTGTTTTGGACTAATATTATCTGACATAATTTTTCTTTACCAAGCTTGAATATTTAGATCTTCAAAAAATATCAAACTCACACGTACTCCAATAATTTTTAATCATACACAGGTAACAAAATATAATAATTATGATATTTTACACCAAAAAAATTTGGCATGCAACCACCCCTGCAAAAGACAAGATAGTCTGAAGTTAATGACCCCAAAAAACACTTTCAAATGCTAATTCTAGAAATTATTAAATTTTGAGTTTACAATGATTTCAAACTGTTATACTCCTAAAATCAGAATATTGAACTTGCACAACAAAATCTGGAAATGAAATTCTCAAAATGCAGCTAATAGGCCTCAACAATTATGGCCTACTCAAGACTTTGTGAAGTCATTGCAAGGTTTCCAGGCCTTACCTGATGATTTCAGCAGGAGGATTAAAGAGTTGGTAAAGATTTTTGATGATTGGAGTGACACATCTTTACCAGACATTGTAGATGCCCAAGGAAATGTTAGATCACTACAACAATGGCAGGATAGGGTAGATGATATCATCAATGCACAAACCAAATTGATTTGTGATGACTCAGATTATGACATGATGATGAGTAGTATGGATCATATCAGCAAAAATCTTTTGAGGAAAAAATCAGCAAACAAAAAGTATAAGATTTTTTTTGAAAATCATGAAAAAATCAGATTTAAAAAAAACATAAAAAATTGTAGAATAAGAGATAAAAACTTTTAAAAAAAAATTGAAAGCGATTTCCATAGCATAGAGATATAGAGAGCGAAAAAAAAGAGAGTTTAACTAATGAATTGTAGAAAATAGATTTTTGAAATTTATATTCATATTGTTGATTACATTCTTTGCATTGCACATCTTTCAAACTCAAAGCATTACTTCACATTGCATAACTAATAACTAGGAGCAGCTGCCAATTGTAATAGCTTGTCATGGCATTCGATGAGACCACATTTCTTTGAGGTATTTTTTTGAACAGTTCATTGCCTTGTCTATGCTTCAAAATTTCCATACATGTCTACCAATGCATTTTATCAAACAGTTCACTGCCTTGCAACTATGGCTAAAAGCCTAAAAATAGGTGCTTTCAAACAAACTACGGATGCCTGGAAAAAATCTATCAAAGCATAATAGTAAGCAATAGCATAGACAAGGCAGTGAACTATTTGAAAAAATGCCTCAAGGAAATGTGGTCTCATGGTGATGGAATGCCATGATGAATGCCTATGGCCATGGATTCTCATGGCATTCCATCACCATGAGAACACATTTCTTTGAGGCATCTTTTCCAATAATTCACCGCCTTGTCTATGGTACAACATTTTTCATACATATCTACCAAAGCATTTTATCAAACAGTTCACTACCTTGCTGCTATGGTTAAAAGCATAAAAAAAGTTCTTTTGAACAAGCTATGGATGCTTGCAAAAAATCTATCAAAGCATAATAGTAAGCAATAGCATAGACAAGATAGTGAACTGTTTGAAAAAATGCCTTAGTTAACAACTCAGCAGTTATGGTTATAAGTTTACAACAAATTTTGGCTATGTCTTGGTGGTAGTTTTGGTGCAAGTTTTTAAAGTTTGGCAAATGCAACAGTTATTCTCCAGTGGACGGGATGAACAAGAAGATTCTCCAGAGACTCAGCTGTTGTAACCAATTTTTGAAATGTCATAAGGTGTTCCAAGTGACCAGTGACAGGTGTATTTTTGGTCTGATGCTTGTTGCTCCTTCATTTTCCCTATAAGAAGGATTTCAGGACTAGAAATACGGGTTAGCAAGTTAGATATCTTTAGGTCAAGTCTAACTAAAGTTGTAGAGTGAATTTGTAAAGAGCCTGATATTGTAGTGAAGATATTATTCTTAGGTTTGGTGTCATTTTGTTGTAGGTTTTAGTTTCATGGGTACTTAATTTTCAAGATAGTACTAGCATCTGAATGAAAATTACTCATTTCAAGGTCATGTATCTCCATTGTATGAATATATTATTATCTTGAATCAAATGATCAAGGGTTATTCCATTCATCTCACTGTTATGGTGTGTGTAATTCTCATTTTGGCTTTAATTCAAGGAATTAATTAAAATGCTTGAGTGAGGTTATAGGTGACTATGTTCATATAAGGATTTCATAAGTAGTATTGGGTTAGAATATAGATTAATGGTATTGTAAGTCAGTATTATCTGAGATTTTATATGCTATGTGTCTAGAAGATAAACTTGGTTACAGTAAAAAAACAACCAACACCTTTGATATTATCTAGCTATGGCTCCCAAATCTATTGCAAATTGATCATTAAAGTTAAAATTGGAACCTTGCAAATATAATCTTTGTCCAAATCCATCAAGAATTTTCCATCAGTTATAAAAAATTCTCTTATAAAGAATTTGTGAAGCCAGGTCTAAAATCTGGAAATGAAATTCTAAAAATGCATAAGACTAAAAATGAAATCTGATGAGATGTTGCTTTAAAATATGATTTTCAAACCTAGAAGTACAAATCTGACTTCACAAATGAATTCTAGAAAAAGACAATGACTACCCTCAACCTGGCGATATCTTCTTGAGTTTCTTCTGATTTTCCCCAAGAAAACCATTGAGCAGAACCCTGTCGCAATAAATAGTTCATAGGTTAAATTCTGATTTCAATTTATGCCCGCCACAATTTAAATTTGCAGGTTGAAACGTAGAAAAAAATCAACTCGTCGAAATTCCGACGAATGTCGGGGTAAAAATTAAAAAAGAACAAAAATTTGCACAAGTGCCAGATGATACATCTAATTATATAGGTTTCGTCGAAAATTGGGGTCAAATGAGTTAGTGCATGTTTTTCAAGGAAGTGGTCAGATTGCATGGATTACCTAGGAGTATTATTTCAGATAGAGATACAAAGTTTATTGGTTACTTTTGGAGGACACTTTGGAAGAAGTTGAAGACATATTTGAAGTTCAGCTCTACTTTTCACCCACAAACTGGTGGATAGAAAGAGGTAGTGAACAAGAGTTTGGGAAATTTTCTGATATGTTTGGTTGGAGAGAAGACCAAAAGTTGGAATTTAGCCCTTGCACAAGAAGAGTTTTCCTACAATAATTCAGTGAACAATAGTACATGAAAGACACCTTATGAGATTGTTACTGGAGTTCATCCTAGAGGTATACCAGAATTGTGAGACATAAGTAAAGAAGATAAAAAGAGTGTAGAAGTAGAGGAATTTGTAGAACACATGAAGAAAGTGCATTCTCAAGTAAAGCAACATTTGGAAGATATGAACCAAAAATATAAGGAGCGAGTAGATGAAAAGAGGAGACATAAGGAGTTTGAAGTTGGAGATAAAGTAATGGTATATTTGAGGAAGGCAAGATTTCCAGTTGGTACATAAAGTAAGCTCAAGATGAAGA
Organism: Sequoiadendron giganteum; assembly: GCA_007115665.2. NCBI lineage: Eukaryota > Viridiplantae > Streptophyta > Pinopsida > Cupressales > Cupressaceae > Sequoiadendron > Sequoiadendron giganteum. The sequence goes on from CM021108.1 coordinate 459,097,437, forward strand.
AGTTTGGACCCTATAGGATTTTGAAGAAGTTTGATTCAAGAAATTCATATGAAGTAGAGTTACCAAATGACATGGGTATATCACCTATATTCAACATTGCCGATCTACATTAGTACCATGAAGAAAAATTTAGTGAAGAAAGTAAAGCCAAATTGAAAGAAAAACTTCCTAAACAACAATCAGATGGGATAAAAGAGATTTTGGATGTCAGAGATGGGAGAAATACTCGTGGAAGATAGTACAAAGAATATCTGGTGAAGTGGAAAGGTAGACTAGTGGAGGATTCTTCTTGGATTTCTCAGGCTGAGGTAGACTGTATTGGTTTCCCTTTGGCCCCAACAAAGTGAGGGACTCACTTTTCACTAACACCACATTTTTGATGCAAGAGCATCCTTGGTTCTTGGCAATCTACCATCATCCAAAAATATTTTCATTCAGTTTTGTTCTTGCTCAAGTTGGTAGATCAAATATTTCTTCATGTTTTCTCACCAGACCTCATGGATCTATGGTTTCATCATGGACATGTTCAATTGGATCATTTTCCAACAAGTTATTGCTTCCAAATTGAGTGACAGTTTTTGGAATTGGCCCCAAAAAAATTTCAAAACCTAACGGCTAGTTTGATCGATCATGGATCCTTTTCGTAACTTTTGGATCCTCACAGTGTGTTTTGATCTATTCTATGGAGTGTCCCCGACCTTAATATTAGGTCCACACTTCGTCATGTGCATCTACCGTGAAAGAAATTCAAATTTGAGGCTGACCTGTTCTTGCACACATTATGTTTCCTTCAACGGAGATTGTAATGATCTTTGGATGATGCAGATGTTTCTTGACTCATGGATATGATGTAAAGCTTGTAATAGAGCATTAGAATAGAAGCAAATCAAGATCAAGTAGAATACACTGTATATAAAGTTTGTTCTATATTATTTTTGCTCACATGTATGAGCATGAACATGTTGTATTAGGCCTATGAGCCGAATCTATAAGGTCGGATGTGGTTGACTATATATAATCAAAATTTCTTATAATAAAAATATTTGTATCTGAATTTGCCTCCAGATTTTGTGTTGCTTCTATTGTGTTACTCTAGTTACATGACCCAAATTGTTCTCTTTGAGGACCCTCCTACCATGACTACACCAGATGGGTCCTCAAAGAGAACAATCTGGGCCGTGCAGCTAGAGTAACAAAACAAAAGCAACACAAAATCTAGAGGAAAATGTAGATACAAATATTATTATTATCAAAAAAATTGATTACATATAGTCGGCCACATCCGGTCTTACAGATTCGGATCACAGGCCTGATACAGCATGTTCAAAACATAGTGCTCATACATGCAAGTGAAAATATTATAGATCAAACTTTATATACATATTATTATACTTGATCTTGGTTTGCTTCTATTCTAATGATATATTACAAGATTTATATCATATTCAGGGGTCAAGAAACATCTGCATCGGTCAAAGATCATTACAATCTCTGATGAAGGAAATATAATATGTTCAAGGACAGGTTGGCCTCAAATTTGAATTTATTCCACGGTAGACGAACATGATGAAGTGTGGACCTAAGATTAAGGTAGGGGACACTCCATGAAATGGATCGAAACACACCATGAGGATCCACAATTTACGAGAAGGATCTGTGATCGATCAAACTAGCCATTAGGTTTTAAAATTAGTTCGGGGCCAGTTCCAAAAAATGTCACTTAATCCAGAAGTGATAACTTGCTAGAAAAAGATCCAATCGAGCTAAAAACATGGAGTAAGGAAATTGAACATGTCCACAATGAAACCATAGATCTATGAGGTATGGTGAGCAAACATGAAGAAATACTAGATCTACCAACTTGAGCAAGAACAAGAATAAAATCGAATGAAAATATTTTTGGTTGATGCAAGATTGCCAAGAACCAAGGATGCTCCTGCATCAACAACCAAGCTAATCTCACATGAGAGCATATATTCTCATAGAAATCATTCAAGGAGCAACTCTTCTTATGCCAAAATTTAAAGATATACTACAAATAACCACTATTTGAATTGTTACTAACTGGAAGACTCAAAAAAACAAATATTCATGTGTAAATTTTGAAGAAACGGTGAAACAGTAAATAATACTTACGAGTGATTGGGCTGGAAAAATGATGTCAATACATTTAATCATTTATCAAGAGGGGAAATCACAAGCAATGTCACAGTTATAGGGACAGATCAATACTAGCATGTAAAGCAATGATTCATGAGGTAGTCAAATGATAGTGAAGCTTCAATTAAGGACAATGCTCACATAGAAGAGGCAACTTGAGAAGATAATGCTTAGTTTTAAGTCAAAAGAAACCAAATCTTATGCTAAAATAAGGATCAAAGAGTGCCTTTCAAGTAAAATACAATGCAAACATTAGTCTTTGGCATTTAGATTTTGTTCTATTCCAATCTACCCAAACCCAGTGATAAACCAAGGGCAAAGAATGGGACTGACAAGTTACAATGAGAGGACAAATGCCATCAATAATATAATGAATAATAGTCATACAAGATCAACCCATCCATGAAGACAATCTTGAATATCAAATAATATGGACCAGTTTCAAGAGTGAATAGGGGTATAAGACAAATATAATAGTCACAATTCAATCAATTTAATACCCTATGGATGACAGTGCTAAGGAATTATTAGAGTTTTTGTGAAGAAAAATATATGATAGTCATATCTTTATGACATGATATTAGTGATTTACAACTCAGTAAATGAGGACAAAGATATGACAGTGGCAAGTCTCAACTTCAAAACATTTTCCAATGCTCAGGGAGATTGATATTCATTGTTTAGATGTGTGAGTATAAGTGGTTTTAGCCTGAAGGCACATTGAAATAGTAGCCATATTTTCATGATATTTCTCATTGAGAGGAAAATTTTCCCTCATAGTCACTGTTGTACAGAGGAGGTTGATTACATGAAAATTACATTATTTTGTAACAATGAGCATCCTATCAAAAGTAGCAATGAAATATAACCAAGGACAGTGAAGGTGATTGCCTCTACAAATGAGTCTTATGAAGACAATGAAAAAAGAAGGTGGAATCCCACATCCAAGAATGGAAAGTGATAAGGAGTGAAGGCCAAACCCCACATAGTGAATGAGGTATAATTGTTAGAATCCAAGATCACCTGCATGCAAATGGATACCTGTCACATGCAAAAGACATGCAAAACCAAGAAGATGTTCTGCAAACCTCAAAGTGTAAAATGCATTATCAAAATCTCAGTTATTACAAAGAGATCAATCCTTATGAAGGAGATCAAGAAACCCTAAAAGGGAAACCCTAAATGAAACCCTAGTGTGCACACTTAATAATTAATAAATAATTATTAATGCGCCTAAGTTTAGCTTAAGCAACTAGAGGAATAAGTGACTTAATTAATTAACCAGTATGATGTAATTAATTAAGCGTAATAAAATTATTACTCTAACACCCCCCCTTAAGATGAACTTAGGAAGAAGCTAAAACACTAGAATAAGATGCATGCAAGAAAAGATGGGTCCCGGCAACTAGGCCTGATCAGGTACCCATTTACAAATGCAAGAAAGAGGTAGAGGAGGAAAACCCAGTGGGACAAAACCCCCCTACAATGATATGACATGCTGCAAAGAAGCACTGGAAGAACACTGTAGAGTAACACTGGAACCGCAATCTGGCAAGCAAGGAAAGATACTTCTGTCTACAAGAAACCATATCGGAATCATAATGATGCAACAGCAGACCCGATGCCACGGAACACTCGAAAACTCCAAACGGGAACAACTCTGGAATCTATGAAGCAGCAGTCGATTATTAAATGATGTATCACTGAAAATGAAGTGCAAAGATGCAAGAAGCACTCTCCCAACTATCAAAATATCCAAGTAATCTCCAAAACACCCATCGGGTCAAATCTGGAATAACGAAAAACTTGTGACAGATACAGAAAAAAGTGCATGGACAGCAACATAGAGCTCCTCAATACCTTTCCAACGCCGCAAAGATAGTGAAAATCGGAGATCGTGGCAAAAAGTTATGAGCTTGGAAGCATAAAAAGTACATCTGACTTCAACCAGCAATAAATGCAGTAAAACAGGAAAATACTGAAAAATAAACTGTACCAAATGAAAGTGCTCGGAACCAGCTTTCCGGCGATATCTCGTTTGCCCAATTTCGATACCGTATGCCCAAGTTATGCAAAAGAGAAAAAAACTGCTTCTTTAGAGAAAGGTTTGCATGTCTGATCTAGGGTTTCTAACATGGTATCAGAGCTCCAGACCTGCCGCTGCCTGTTCGTGATCTGAAGATATGGCTTCTCAGTGAGTTTCAAGTGCAAGGGTTTCCACAGGCATCATTTTTTGCAAGATCTGGGGGTAGCCAAATTTTCGGGACACTATGGGCTCAAACGGACGTCGCCATCGCGTTCGCAGCGCCCCAAAACCCTAGAAACGCCTGTCAAATCGTCCATTTTCGAGCAGTTGGTTTCTGAGGCAAAATTTTTTTGTCAGGGAGGCCGTACGGCCTCCCCAGCACGCATTTTGAAGCGAAAATGGCACAAAAATCGAGGAAAAGGTACGAAATCAGCTTTGGTTTTCGTGCCTCCAGTTTTGCAAAAAAGCACCGCCCGGCGGCCACCGAGCGGCCACCGCTGAGCGGCGCTCAGCCCACCCGCCACCGGGTTCGCCCAGCCCCCGAGGGCTTCTCATCCTCGGCTGCCGGTCCCATGGAGAACCACTTGCTCCGCCCCAGCCCCTTGCTCTGATACCATGTTAGAATCCAAGATCACCTACATGCAAATGGATACCTATCACATGCAAAAGACATGCAAAACCAAGAAGATGTTCTGCAAACCTCAAAGTGTAAAATGCATTATCAGAATCTCAGTTATTACAAAGAGATCAATCCTTATGAAGGAGATCAAGAAACCCTAAAAGGGAAACCCTAAATGAAACCCTAGTGTGCACACTTAATAGTTAATCAATTATTAATGTGCCTAAGTTTAGTTTAAGCAACTAGAGGAATAAGTGACTTAATTAATTAACTAGTATGATGTAATTAATTAAGCGTAATAAAATTATTACTCTAACAATAATATCATGCCTATTCTAAAAATCTTAGTCACAATCCATTGTCAACGAAGGTCAAGTATAAGGGGTAGTTTAAAAGACTAGTGACATTAAGACATTGTTGTGAAATGCATAAATTTGATCACATAAGATCAAGCTATGGGTTATAGAGCATCATACAAAGTAGAGTATTAGAAAAGGAGCCACACCCTTATACAGTATTGATATAAAAATTTAAAAAAAAAATGATTGAAAATCATTTTTATAATATGGCTACTCGTGAAAGAGTCCAGATATGTTCATAGTAAATGAAGGTCGTGACCTTTCATAAAGATGGAAGCATATGGACTACATGTTGCTTGGAAAAATACACACACATAGAGAAAACATGTAAAATATTTGACAGAATGTCTGAAGAAATGAAGTCTCATAGGATGCAATGGCACTAGGATATGCACAAGCTAGATTTGTTAAGGAGGCTTTAGAAACTTTTATTCATGCAAACCCATAGGTAAAAGACTCTAATAAGTGCATTTAAGAAATGAAAATGAATGAAAAATCATTATAGTTTTGTGCAAGGGATTATTTGACTCGGCCTTGATCTACAGAAAGCTCCTGATCAAAATTGAATCTCTCCACTAGCGGTGCCGAAACCATCAGTGAATGCTAAGTCAAGTGATATGCAAGTGTTTAGGCCGTGGGTTTCTTTTGACATTATGGTTTTTTTTACCCTAATATGGTCGACCATTCACTTTTTTGACTTAATTTTAATAAGATTTGCGTTATTTTAAATTTTTTCATTAGGTATTCATTATACCTTTTGATATTTTCATGCAAAATTTTAAAATTATAAATCAAAATCCAAGTTAACTCCTAAAATTACCTTGTAATGTCTTTCTATGATTTTAAACTCAACATTTCCCCTTTTCCTTATTCTCACATGTTTTCAAAACTAGAGATAATAATGTAAACATTATTAAAGAAATAAACTATAAATTACTTTAATATATGTCATACAAGTGCGAATAAGGAGGCAGTTATATCACACATATTAATGTAATTAATTATTGATTACTTTAATATTATTTAAATTGCTTACTTTCACTTAAAGGGATACAAAAGGATTAAGGACAAGAGTGGAGTTGGAGTTGTGATTGAGTTAACTGATCATGTGAAGAAGTGCAACTGAGAGAAAATTTCATACATTTGGAGTGAAACTAGAGATTTTTCATGTAGTTTTGAGATCTTCTTTGGTCTAACTATTTGAAAGGAGGAGTTTAAGCCTATTCTTGCTCTTTTTCATGCAATTTTGACTCCTCTTTTTGAAGGTTTTCTCTTTTGCTCATGGGAGAGGCTTCAAAGAGATATTTTCTCACTTCCAGTTCACTTTCAGTTTCACCATTTGGGTGGATTATGCATGCCATCTTTGTATATATTGGAAAAGTCTTTCTTTTTCCTTAGTTATTTTTTTTTTGCCTTTGCCTTCAACAAAGAAGACTATCTTGTAACTTAGATTTTATAATTTATAATATATGCAATAGTTTTACAGGTTATTCAAGTTTGTTAATTTTCAAAGTTTTCCTTTTACCTTCAGTATACTGAGTTTTTTCCTTCAAAGTCTTAGGTGTCATACTGTATGATTGACCTGATAAGAGATTTATTGTATTTGAATCAAAGAACCTCTATTTTTTTGTCTCATTTATAGGTGTTTGTATATAGTTAAGTTTTATTTCATAGGTTATACATTGTGCATGTGGCTTCTCTTACCATTTTAGCTGTGAAAACATTGTTTTCCTTCAAAGAAGGTAATTTGGTCAGGCCTTTGTATAAATCATTTATATGGTTGAATTGTTTAGATTTGGTTGTATGAATAGGATCATTGAAGAGTTATTATGAAATAGATTGCATGGTTTATCATCATTTAGGTGCATCACCCTATTTAGATTTTAGTTTACACATTCATTTCAAGCCTTCTTCCCTTTTCAATCTAAATTATATAAAATCATTAGAATATCATATAGGAAGCCGACCTATAATCTAGAGGTTTACTTTCAATATAGGATACCCACAACCTGAAAGTACTCCAATGTTTCACAAGATTGCTAAGCCTTTTGGCTTTGCACTTGGGTGTTAATCCTCGTTACAACACAACTTATATACCTTATGGAACATTGAAAAAACAAATGTCCCTAACCTAACTTCAACATCCATAAGCTTTGTCAATACCAACAAAAAAATATCCTTACATTATCCACAACTGATAGATCAGGACCAATAACATCATACTATGATTTTGGACACATTCCAAAATGAGGAGGCTATTGTGGAGTTCATGGGACTTCAAAGAAATATACTGCAAGGAGATCAAAAAGTAAAGTTTGTAATGGAACTAGATAAAGGAGCATATTTTAGAGGGGAGATTGTGTATTCTAGTCACAAAAATAACTTACAAAATTGAAAAACAAAAAAGAGATCCCCTAAAGAAAACCACAACGTAGTTTTATTAGGTCCAAAAATAGAAAAAAAGGACACATCTAAAGGTAAAAACCTCTTTGAGGTGCCCGAGGATGGAACATTCAATTTCCCCACCATAGAATATCAAGAGAAATCAAGACTCCTAGTTGAAGACGTCGAATTTGTCAATGTTGACACAAGAGAAACACCCAAGATTACATATCATGCAACATCACTTGATCTTGAATAAAAAGTGAACTTCTCAGTGTTTATCAATGAAAGGAAATTAAATTTTGCATGGACATATGCTGACTTGCCAGGTCTAGATCTCAAATTGGTTGTACACCACCTAGCCATATTCCCTGGAGCGAAACCCATCAAGTAGAAGCTACAAAAGATGCATCGATAGATAACAATTTTGGTAAAAGTAGAACTACAAAAACTATTAATTGTGGGCTTCATCAGACCAATTGATTATCCTGAATGGGTGTCGAATCTAGAACTAGTATCAAAGACCATTGGGGACGTAAGAATCTACATGGACTTCCAAGATCTAAATAAATATTTCCCAAAGGATGACTTCCCTCTTCCTAGCATAGAAACGATTGTAGATCTAATTGCAGGGCATGAAATACTATCACTGGTGAATGAATTCTCCAGATACAATTAAATTAAAATATTCCTCACGGACCAACATAAATATAAGAATTGTCTATGAGGTTAGCCACCCTAGATCAAGAGGCCTAATAGAAAGCACAAACATAAGAGAGATAGAAACAATATGATAAGAATAAACTGTATTTTGCCAATGATGCAAAAATAGAATGAGAAAAAGTACATAGGAGACCCCTTGGTTATATAGCCAAGGTGAGTACATAGAAGGGCAGAAGATTATGCCAAGTGTTGTAATCTTATGACATGAGACAATTGAGAAAATATATCACTCCACCTAAAGTGGAAAAGTGATAATGTGATAATCACCACAAATGGTGGATCACCCACAAAAGGTGGAGAGGTAATCACATGATATGTCCACGAAAGGTGGATGTGATCAAGTAATAAAATGATAAGTCCACCAAAAGTGGAAATTCTCCAACTACCTCTTATGTGGTCCCTAAGTAAACTTAACTAAGGTGTAATTATGACCTAGGACAAGGTACAACTCTTTTAATTATACCAACACCCCCCCTTAAGTGAAAATTAGGGAGAATGTACACAAAATAAAACAATGCAAGATGGGTCTCGTCAACTGGGACATGTTAGGTACCCATGCACAAATGAAATTCAATCTCTCATAAAGTGGAGAAAAGGAGAAAACCACATGGGAAAAAACTCTCCCCCAAAAGAGAGATGAAAAATAAGAGAAAAAACTCTCAAATGTATGAGAAGGACAAAACCCCTAGAAGAGGAAAAAAAACTCCATAAGAGAGAATGGAGAAGTGAAGAGACCTCCTCAGATGAAACATCCTACACCCCCAAGAGAGCTTGTAAATGATGATATATACTCTCAGTGAAGGGTTTGGTGAAGATATCTACAACCTGCTATGCTATAGGAAAATACTGCAAATCAATGACCTGCTCCTGTATCAGCTCCCTGATGTAGTGCATATGAATATCAATATGTTTGGTCCTCTCATGGTGAACCAGACTCTTCAAGATCTGGATTGCACTTTGATTGTCACAATGAATGACTATAGGACATGGAATAGTGAAGCCAAAATCAATGAGAATATTCTAAAGCTAAATAGCCTCAGTAGTGGCATTAACAACCCCTCAATAATCAACCTCAATCAAAGAAAGAGAAATAGCATGTTGCTTCTTACTTTGCCAAAAAATGGGTCTAGAACCAAGATGAAAGTTGTAGCTAGAAGTGGGCTTACAATCATCAAGATCGGTAGCCCAATCAAAATCTATATATCCCACCAAGGTAAGTCCTATACCTTTTGCATTATGAATCCCATGATGATGTGTACCCTGTATGTAATGCAAGATGTGTTTGGATTCTTTCCAATGAAGCTCATGTGGTTCCTGCATAAAGCGTGAAAACATGCCAACTACAAAAGGAGATATCTGGGCATGTGTGAGTCAAGTAGATGAGACTCCCAATAAGCCGATGATACAAAGTGGCATCAACAAGTGGAGTGGAACACTTAGCCTCAAGCTTGACTCCTGAAAGAAATGGAGTCAGAGCAGGCTTACAATCAACCATGTGACATTGAGCTAGAAGATCAAGATCATACTTGGGTTGAGAGAGAGATATCCCAGAAGCTGACTGTGTGATCTCAAACCCTAAGAAAATAGTGCAAAAGGCCCAATTCAGTCATAGAAAATCTATCCTGCAAAGAATATTTGACATTGCCAATGATGGATGAGGTACTCCCTATAATGATCAAGTCATCAACATAGAGCATAAGTAGAAAATGAGAGTCATCCTGTCATAAAATGTAGAAATTTGGATCTGAATGACACTTGGTGAATTTTTTCTGAGAGAAGAAAGGAATCCATCTTGGAATATCAAGCCCTAGGGGCCTATTTGAGGCCCCATAGATGAACTTCCTCAATTTGCAAACCAAAGAATAATCTTGTATGAATCCCTATGACTACTCCATGTAAATCTCCTCATGAAGATCCCCATGAAGAAATGCACTCTTCACATCCATCTAATGTATAACCCAACCATGAGCTACAATAATAGCAAGTGTCAAGCGAATGGAGTTCATCTTAGCAACAGGTGCAAAGGTATATGTATAATCAACACCTGGAACTTGTGAGAAAACTTTTGCCACAAGCCTAGCCTTGTATTTATCCACACTTCCATTTGCTGCATACTTGGTCCAATAGATCCACTTACATCAAACCATCTTTCTCCCCTTAGGGAGTCAAACCTGTTGGAAAAAAGATGCACTAAGAGGGGGGGGTGAATCAGTGTTGTGTAAAAATTAACATTATTAAACTTTATCTTCAAAGTACTTGCAACATTCAATGAAAATGCATGAACAAGAAGAAAACAATCACAAAACCATAACACAAGAATTTTTATGTGGAAACCCTGTTAGGGGAAAAACCATGATGGATGGCCAATCCACAATGTGATCTGAGTATACTCAAATAAAGTTTACAATATGGTGAATGCACTTGCATTCAGGCGCATTGCCTAGAGCTCACTGCTCAAAGGGAAGGCTCACTACCTTACAAAGGGAATCAAATTAAAACCATCTGAGAGTTTGAACTGAGAAAAATAACATCTACATATGCTTGATTACAATTCTCGTTAGGCACAATATTCAATCTTCTATCCTACAGAATGATTATGTACTTCTACTTTGTTCTGCTCACACTCGCAACACAAATCCTTCATGCACAAGTGAAACTATGCATTATCGCTCTTTTGCTCTACTCTTATTCGCAATTCACATCAACACACTTCATACATCCTTCAAAATGATGTGAAAAATATCTTATATATATCCATAACTTAGAATTCAATTACAATATGTTAGCTTCAATAGAAAAAAAGAATATTTACATCTGTCGGCTCAAATCATGAATAAAGTATAATGCACATCCACAACGGTTGGCCACAACTTAGCTAGGACCCAAAAAAAGATGCATGAACACAAAAATAATTAACTGATTACTTCCCATACATCCACGACATGATACATTCATGAAGTTGGCTCTAGTACTGATAAACCAAAGAATTAGCCAACTAGATCTTTTAACTCCCACACAAATCAATACAAGGCATTGATGTTTATGGATAACACTAAGCATACATTGATCAACCTTCATTGAGATACGCAACACAAAATATTAACTGAAAATCTATATGTGAATCGATGAACCCAAAACTGTTGGATGCTCTGTTCTTCCTTAATTGTTTGCAATCTGACTATCGGCAGGATAAAACTGATGATGTGCAGATCTAATCACCAACTAGGGTTGCAATCAATGACAACACCAAATGATAGTCACAGTGTCTCTTGCCAAAAATCTCCCCCTTTGGCATTGATGGCAACACCTAGTGAAAATGACTAAGTGTCAGTTTAGTACCAACATTAACTAAACTTCCAAAATTTCAAAAACCAAACTCTTCTCAAAAATATAATTCTCCCCTTGAGATGATTATGCATTTTTCACTCTATTACTCTCCCCCTTTGACATCAATGGAAAATGAAGGAATCTGAATGACAAAAATCAAACAAAACTATTATGAACAAGTTGCTTATGTACAAAACATGCTTCATAAACTTACATAAACTTGAAAATGTCTACAAAATATTTCTTCAGTAGAGCCAAATTCGTGTCCCAGACTCTTTTAAGACTCTCCAGGATTGTTATATGTCCACAAGCAAAATAGGATTGTGTCTCTATAGACTGCAGGTTTGCTGGATCACCCACTACTTCAACTTCTTCTACTTCTTTCAATGCACTTGACATAATTTCTATCTTTGGGCCAATTAGACCTCTAAGTTCACATGCTCTTGCAATAATTTTGTCATTTTCATGTTTCAGGTTGTTTATTCTATCAAACATAGATATCACTTCTCCTTCTAACTTTCCAACACTACTAGTTAAAAGATCAAACACATCAGAAATAATGGCTAATTGTTTTTCCAAATCCTTAACCTTTTTCTCATTTTCATCAGTAAATTTTGATAAAGACAAACATGATTTGTAAATATTCCCACCTTTGGATAGAGAATTTTGGATATTTTCCACATAGGTGGCTAGCAAAGTTTTATCCTTAGCAATCGTTTCCTTCAACCCATTTAATCTTTTAGCATCAAATTCCTTTTGAACATTGATCATAGAAGATTTCTCAAGTGACTCAAAGTGAGTACTTAATGAGTTGATGAGCCTCTTTAATTCACTAGAGGAGGATCTGGTTGGATCTTTCACATGAGTGGGCATTATCTTTTCTAGGACTCCAGATGCAAGATTTAGAAGTTCACTATCCTCAATATGGGATTTTAGCAGTACTTCTCTAGCTTTTTCTTGGGCAAATGATGCTACTTTCATTTTCTAAATTGGATTTAGAGTAGATAGGTCAATCAGACCCTCAATCAGTTCAGGATCAAAATATTCTTTCTGTTCTACCAAGATTTTCTTCACCGCCTCTACAATGTCTCTTGCTTCTGCTGGAATTTCCTTTACATCAACTTTCTTCTCTTCAACCATTGCTTCCTCAGTTTTAGGTTTTGACTTATCTTCAGGGACCTCTACTTTCTCAACTGATACTATTTCTAGAACTTCAATTTCCAGAGGCATTTCTACATTGTCCACTTTAGGAGGGATCTGAATATCTTCAGTTGAATCTTATTTCTCTTCTTCTTCTTCTTCTTCTTCTTCCAGACTAGATGAAACATCATGAGTTCCTTCAGGGATAAAATTAATTCTGCTATTTAACAAACCTTTTCTCAGATTTTTTTTTGTTTCTTCAACTACTTCTTTGGTTTGACCAATCATCAACTTATTCACTCTTGTTTTTCTTTTGAATTACTTCTTGGATTTATTCAGAATTTACTTTATTTCTTCCATAGATGCTACTCAACATAATTCAACAATAATTATTTCTCTTATCTACTCTTCTTCTGATCTGGCATTAACTCTTCTCATCTCCAAAATATCATATAAGCTTTTGGGTTAATTAGGCATTATTTCAATCAAAACTTTATTGAAAATATTCAAATGTTTTATTGTTGCCTCTTCAAGAATTCTCTTATCAGATTTACCAAAAGACTCATACCATTTGCAAAGTGGCTTGAGATTTCCATCCTTAACCAAATCTTTTTCAACTTCTTCCACTGACATACCTGGATGGTCAGTTTTTGTATTCTTCTTTTCTTGAACATCTCCACCAGAGGGTTTACTTTTTATAACAGTTGTTGCCTTGGTGCCTTGATGCTTGATTTCTTTAACACCTTCATCAGAATCTATTTCTTCATCATCAGAAACTGCTACATAGACTCTTTTTCTCTTATCTTTCTTCCTCTTTCCTTCTTTACCAGATCCCTTAGATTTAGTTTTCACAGGGACTGATTTTGTTGCCGGGGCAGAATGGGATGCAAAGCTTCTAGTTGATCTAGCTTAGGTAGATGGTGCTGTCGGACCAACTAATTCAGTTTTTATTGATTCTTTTTCTTCTTGAGCTTCTTCTCTTTTCCTTCTATCTTCTTTCAATTTTTTTGCTGGTATCCCCATGCTTTCTGTTAAAACTTCCACCTCTTTTCTGACTCTTTTAACATTACAGGTTTTACGAGTTCATTGTGAACTTGCATGTCCTTTTCAACATAAGTACCGAATCTCTCTTTTTATGGGTCTAGAGGTTTTCTCAAAAAATGTTCTGCATACATTTCTAGAATGCGCTCCTCAACTTCATATCCCATCGACATGATCTAGATTATTCTGGGATCAATAGCTTCCATCATACATTGATCAATATCTACCATGAAGCAAATTGTATCCTTGTATTTCTCTACAATGGAAGTGGGAATCCTCTCTCTGGCTTGCATCATACTCTAAAAATTTTTGAAGTATCCATAGATAGTGGCATTCTTTGTCTTAGTGTTTGCAAATCTATGAAAGAGATCTCTGATCTAAGCAACTACCGCTTTGTCTTTTTCCCAATGGATCTTTCTAAAAACCAAAACCCCATCCATGAAGTAAAAGAATAAGAATAATAGCAAGTTTTCATACTTAAAATATTTTTTCTTATCCTTCTTGATCTTCACAAGATTTACCATTAGTTGACTCCTCAACAATTCACAAAGATCATAGTTTGCATTTTCTTTCACCATCTAATAGGTGGCATAAATGGTTGTACCAGACACAAAGTTGTCTCGGCTGGAATGATAAATATTGTACCTAATAACCATAGATGCAAATTTGAAATATACATCAACAATGTCATCAATTGTCATTTATCTTCTATCATACTTAGAACCTGTAGCATCAATGACCGTTTGATTCTTCATTGATTCCAAAATCGGTAATCCACCAGAATAACTTAGACCTATTACAACACTGATAGCCTCCTTTGTGATTTTGAATGGTATTCTTAACCACATGAATTCATCATGGACTCGACTTAGAATGTAATGAACCCATTCCGACTCTTCAAAGACGGGAAATTTGACAATCTGTGTAAATTTATTTTCTTCTAGGGTTTTATATTTTGGCTTCACACATAAATCTTCACCTATGATGTGATTATTATACAAATTCAACAGTTGTGAGATTCCTAGTTCTTCAATATTCACATGAATATAAGCCCTAATATCTTCTATGTGTAACACACAATAGAAAATAGATAAAAATTCTCCTAATAGATCGGTCTGAACAGACTTGTAGGGATTCCATTTGAAATTTGGATGGGGTCTATCCTTAACTTCAACTACTAATGGAGAATCCATTATCAATTAAAAAGTTCACAAAGCTTTACCAAAAAGTACCTTTCTGTCAGATCACAGTTTGATTTATGAAAGATTCTTCACACCTAAATTTCACCTCAACTAGCCTTAATTCACCTTAGAGCTCTCAAAACTTATTTTCTTCAAAATGCAAAGTGACAAATGAAAGATAGAAATGATTTTATTACTTGCATACTTAACCCTTTTTGATGAAATGAATGATTTTACCTTAACTCATCCAATTACACTATTTTGATGCACTGTGATAGATAAATCTTTTGCGGACCTTCGACATTGTATAATACTTTCTCTAATAGGTTCTTCTATCAGGACTATATTATCTCTAGTAAGATTTTCATGTTCTTCTATATTTTCTTTTAGGGCTTGACTAAGTTGTTGTTCTTCAATGCTCTTACCATCATTCTGCTTAATCTGATCACATAGTTCCTTTGTCTTCTCTATGGACTTTTTGATTTTTTATTTCAAAGACTTAATGAATTTCTCATCATCCATGAGGTTTTCTTGTAATTTATGAACTTTAGACTTTGAATGATCAAGATCATCTAGGGCCACCAAAAGATGTTGTTGAATACTGCTTGAATCCATTGAAACACTTTCCAAGATCTCCCTAAGTTGTTAGACTTCTTCTTCTGAGGAAATCACTCTGATACCAATCATTGGAAACAAGCTACACTGACAAGGGGGGGTGAATCAGTGTTGTGAAAAAATTACATTATTAAAATTTATCTTCAGAGTACTTGCAACATTCAACCAAAATGCATGAACAAGAAGAAACAAATCACAACACCATAACAAAAGAATTTTTACGTGGAAACCCTGTTAGGGGAAAAACCATGGTGGATGGCCAATCCACAATATGATCTAACTATACTCAAATAAATTTTACAATATGGGGAATGCACTTGCATTCAGGTGCACTGCCTAGAGCTCATTGCTCAAAGGGAAGGCTCACTGCCTTACAAATAGAATTAGATTAAAACCATCTGAGAGTTTGAACTAAGAAAAATAGCATCTACATATGCTTGATTATAGTTCCGATTAGGCACAATATTCAATTTTTTGTCCTACAAACTGATTCTATACTTCTTCTCTATTCTGCTCATACTCACAACACAAATCCTTCATGCACAAGTGAAACTGTGCATTATCACTCTTCTGATATGCTCTTATAAACAATTATCATCAACACACTTCATACATCCTTCAAAATGATGTGAATGATCTCTTATATATATTTGAACCTTAGAATTCAATTACAATATGTCAGCTTCAATAGAACAAAACAATATTTACATATGTCATCTCAAATCATGAATAAAGTATAATGCGCATCCACAACGGTCGGCCACAACTTATCTAGGACCCAAAAAAAGATGCATGAACACAAAAATACTTAACTAATTACTTTCCATACATCCACGACATGATACATTCATGAAGTCGGCTCTAGTGCCGATAAAACATAGAATTAGCCAACCAAATCTTCTAACTCGCACACGAATCAATACGAGGCACTGATATTTATGGATAACATTAAGCATACATCGATCAACCTTCACTGAGATACACAACAAAAAATATTAACCGAAAATCTGTATGTGAATTGATAAACCCAAAACTGTTGTATGCTCTGCTCTTTCTTAATTATTTGCAATCTAACTGTCAGTAGGATAAATTGATGATGCACGAATCTAATCACTGATTGGGGTTTCCATCAATGAAAATACCAAATGATATTCAAAGTGTCTGTTGCCAACATAAATAAATCCCATGTGTGGTTCCTTAGCAAGGAACTATACTCTACATCCATTGTTGAATCCCACTCAGGAACTCTTGATGCTTCCTTGAAGGACTGTGGATTGGAAGAAATAGCAATAAAAGCATGTGGAAAATCTTGATATTGTGACCAATTCCTCTGAGTATCTAAACGATCCCCAACAAGAGAACCTACTTACTCAATATTTTTTTGAGCCCAACAAGGTCTAGTAGGAGATGAAGGACGAGGCTCCTCAACTGCAAGTGGACCCTACGAAGGTGTGATCCTACAAGTTAGAGTTGAGGGAGAATCATCATCTGAGTCACTATCATCACTTTACACTATGGAGGAAGGAAGAGGAGGTTTAGAGGCCAATATAGGAGATATTTCCTCAAATTGAACACTCCTCTCAATGAATAGATCATGTGTCTTTGGATCCAAAATTCTATATGCCTTAACACCTTTAGGATATCCAAAAAATATGCAAGGCCTACTCTGAGGTTCCAATGCCTTGTGCTTCTCTAGAGGTATGCATGCCCAAGATGGACAACCAAAACCTTTGAAGTGTCTCACAACTAGTTTTCTACCACACCAATCCTCAAAAGGAGTCATACCCTTCAAAGCCCTATGGAGAACCCAATTTTGGATGTGTGTGGCACAACTGATAGCTTCTCCCCAAAATTGAGGACCAAGAGAATGAGCATGAATCATGCAGCTATCCATCTCCTTAAGGGTCTTATTCTTCCTTTCAACAACACCATTCTGCTATGGAGTGTAGGAAACTAAATGCTGAAGATCAATCCCCTCAAGAGTACAAAATTCCTCAAGTTTATTGTTCACATATTCCCTTTCATTGTCTGTGTAGAGAATCTTGACTTGATTCCCTAATTGCTTCTCAACATGAGCCTTGAAGGCCAAAAATCTATCAAACACTTCACTCTTGTGAACAAGAAAATAGACCCATGTGAAGCGAGAGTAGTCATCAATGAAGGTGAAGACATAGCAGGCCTTGCTAAATGATGGCACTAGAAATGGACCTGCTACATCACTGTGAACTAATTGAAGAACTTCCAAAGCTCTCCAAGACTTCCCTTTGTCAAAATTATCTTTTGGATGCTTACCCAAGGAACAACCCAAATATACACCTTCAGAAAAGCTGATTTGAGGGAGTCCTGTAACAATATCCTTTGAGCTAGGCTGCTAAAGATAGTGGTAGTTGAGATGTCCAAACTGCTTATGCCATAGCTTACTTTCTAAATTTGAATGATCAAGGTAGTAGAAGTAGACTTAGGAACAAAGTGGGAGAATGAGTAAAGCCATGTGTTGTGATTGGCTTGTCCCACTGCAACCAAGACACCATCCTTAATTTCTTTGACCACAACTGAATCTGGTAGAAACTCAACTTTCTTGCCATCTCCAAAGTGAGTGATTTGGTAGATTGAAATAAGATTGTTGCTCAAGTTAGGAACATAGAGAACATTCTCAAATGTTCCATCATCCATGAAAATCAAACCTTTTCCTTCAACTTGTACTTGAGTATCATCTCCTATGAAGATGTGAGGTACCTTAGATGGCTCCAAAGAAGAAAATTGCTCCCTTGTAGAACTCATGTGATAAGTAGCCCCCGAGTCAAGTATCCATTGCTATGAAGAACCTGTAGTAGCCACAAATTCTTTCCCTTTTCCTTTTGATTGTGAGGAAGTGGAAGGAGATGAATCTTTCTTCTTGTAGGTGGATGGAAAATTGATGTTGTTTTTCTTGATGATGTTTGTCAGCTCATCAATTTTCTTAGTGTGGCAATGATGCTCATCATGACCAAATCTCTTGTAATATGAACAAGTTGTTCTCTCCTTCTTGCTTGAATTTCCCTTCTTGGGAGAAGATGAAGAATTCCCTTGTTGTGGAGAGGATGATTGTGATTTATCTTGTTGTGTCTTTGGCTTAGATTGCTTCTACTTCTTGTTAGAACCCTTTCCTTGAGTTCCTTGATTCCCTTGATTAGCCACCAAAGCTTTTAAGTTTGAAGACTTGATAATCCCTATGCTTATCAATTTTTCTTGCTCTAACATCAACATTTCTATGAATGCATCAAATGATGGAATAGTGAAAGAACTACCTACTGTCATGCAATGGGTTTGGAAGCTAGAAAAAAATGTTGCATATTCTGATGGAAGCTTTCCCAACAAATTATAGACCAACTGTGCATCCTTCTTGTCAATGCCACAATCCTTAAGCTATGATGTCTTAGCTCATTTTCCTTAGTGACATAGTCTTGGATTGTATCAAAATTATTGGTATCTAACATTGTGAGATCATTTTCAAGCTGATAACATCTAATCTCATCAACTTGTCTATACAATTGACCAAAATTCTCCCAAGCTTCTTTAATTTTTTTACACTTTTCAATTTGAAAGATTAGATCTTTTGATACATATTTCCTTAAAGTTCCAAGATCTATAGTATTTTTAGTGAGCCAATCCATATGAGAATTAGGATCATTTTTAGGATCAGATGGTGCAACAACAGTTCCATCAATATAATGAGTTAATCCTTTTTTCCATTAACTTACTCCAAGCATCAATTTTCCAAGAAGCATAGTTATGTGGAGTTAACAAAGGAAACTTTGGAGAACCCATAGCAAAAGAATGAAAGAGAACAAGATAGAGAGAGAGGCACAATCACACAAGACACCCCCCCAAATTCACTCAATCAAAGAATCCCCCCAAAAAATGATTTGGCACTTTATACTTAGTGCGTGTACAATGGCCACTTGCAAGCCAAGCAAACTGGACTTCTATTTTTTAATGTTTCTCAACAACCTAAAATTAGGCAACAACAGACTCAAGTGACTGATACAAAAGACCAAAGTGAGATATTAGCTTTACAAATTCGAAAATGGGCCAAAAAAGACCATATGCTAAAAGTATAATTCCTAATCACAATTACTACAAAATGATAACACCATTGTGAAGTTCAAAAAAATCATGTGCTTTCAAAAGAGCAACACCTAAAAAGGAGTTCGTATGAGCCTGAACGAAGCCCCAGAAGTTGCAAAAATCAGGATTGGATAGGTACAGTTTGAAAAAACTAAAATTTATAGAAAATATGTCCACCAAAATCAGAAAATAATTGCACCACTGTGAAGTACATGAAAAATTATCCCAAATTAAAAAAAAATTGCACTGAAAAAGGAGTCAGAATGACCAAGATATCAACATTTGAAAATGAACTCCAAAATTGAAACTTGCAACCATGAGGCGAAGAAAAAATTCAAAACCCTGCCGATGTCATGTTGATGTCATCCAACGATGAGGCTAAAATTGACAGTCTCTCACCCGTCATGAAGGAATATTCCCTCTGATCAAATATTTTGTGATGCTCTAGCTTAAAACTGATGGCTAACAAGCCTTCACTGTCGTCGTCAGTTTACGTCAGAATATTCCTTGGTTCTTGCCATTGACGAAATATTTTGGTTATCAGAATCTTTGCAGACTCTGCGGGGAATCTTTGTCTTTTCTGTTGTTGATTTGAAATTCCGTCGATGATTTTTCTTTTATGCATCAGGTATTTTTGCCGGCCTCTTGCCAGTGGTGGATTTTTCGCCGCTAGAGTTAAGTGGGGCCGCGTGGGGTGTGGACAAGTGGCTATGAGCCACATGGTAGAGTGTTGGTTGCTGGAGTACTGCCACAAGTATGGAAGAGTGGTACGCTCTTTGGACTGTACAATCCATAGAGTGTATTTTTTTTAAAAATAATAATTTAAAAAAATTTTCAATGCAAAAAAGAATTCTATGAGTATTTTTTTGATTTTTTTTTTTTTATAATAAATTTATTTCACAGAAATATAAAAATTTATTTCACAGAAATATAAAAATTTATTTCACAGAAATATAAAAATATATTTTTTGAAAAATAAATTTGTACTTGATTATAATGATGGCTAGGCCATACGACTTGGACAATAATTTTTTTTTTGTCTCGGTGAACAAATTTGTCCAAATTCGATGATTTAGCAGTCAATTTAGGGGTTTTTGGCCCTTTTGAATGCGATGGTGATGCCCTTTTTGGTTGAAAATGCTCTGAAATGTTAGCTAGCTCTTGGATCTAGCAACCACCTCCAATATTCAAACCCTTGTAGATTTGGCCTCCAATGTCCAACTAGGATGAAACAAAAGGAAAATATGAGTATCTCGGATACTCTAGATGCAATGGTGAGCTCAGATATGATGCAACAAGCTCCCAAAATGCACCTGTAATACAAGGCCAAAAATGGAACCCCCCCATAATTTGGTATTTCTATCAATAAAATACAAGATTGCACTCAAGATCTCCCCAAAATGACAATCCAAAGGCACTCCAATAGCTTTGATTCCATGTAAGAATTGGCTATGAAGGTAGCCACCCTAGATCAAGAGGCCTAATAGAAAGCACAAGCATAAGAGAGATATAAAAAATATGACAAGAATAAACTATATTCTACTAATGATGCAAAAATAGAATGAGGAAAAGTACATAGGAGACCCCTTGGTTATATAGCCAAGGTGAGTACATAGAAGGGCATAAGATTATGACAAGTGTCATAATCTTATGACATGATACAACTGTGAAAATCTATCACTCCACCTAAAGTGGAAAAGTGATAATTTGATAATCACCACAAATGGTGGATCATCCACAAAAGGTGGAGAGGTAATCACATGATATGTCTATGAAAGGTGGATGTGATAAAGTAATAACATGATAAGTCCACCAAAAGTGGAAATGCTCCAACTACCTCCTATGTGGTCCCTAAGTAAACTTAACTAAGGTGTAATTATGACCTAGGACAACATAAAACACTTTTAATTACAACAACAATAAAATAACATTCACTTATGCGTGGGGGACCTTATTGTGGAATGTCATGCTAAAGAATGTAGGGGAAACCTATTAATGATCAATGACTACCATCATTCATGATATTCTACATACAACTATGGAATATTATGTGGATGACATACTAGTGAAGTCCATCAAAAGAGAAGACCATTTGACCAACCTAGCAAAATTATTTGGCAGGCTCGAATAATACAACTTGAGGCTCAATCTTGAAAAGTGTGTATTCAGAGTAACATTTGGAAAAATACTAGGGTACATAGTATCAAGAAGATGCATTGAGGTGGATCCTACCAAGGTGAAGGCTATATTAGACATGCCTCCTCCAAGGACATTGAAACAATTGAGAAGTCTACAAGGGAAACTATAGTCCATCAAGAGATTCATTGTGTAGTTGGCAGATAAGTGCCATACTTTCACTTGTCTGCTACACAAAGATATAACATACAAGTGGGATGACAGATGTGATTAGGTGTTCTAACAAGTCAAGGAACATCTACTCACTCCTCCAGTATTAATACCACCTATTCTTGATAAATAAATGATCCTCTATGTATCTACAACACAAGCAAAATTAAGAACTCTCTTAGCATAACTAGATGAAATAACAAGAAAAGAGTGGTCTATTACATTAGCTGAACACTAGTGGGCTATGAATTGAACTATTTTCCTATAGAAAGAGTGTGTCTATCTATCATCTTTATCGCATAGAAGTTGAGAAACTACATATTAAACAAATAAGTAAAGATGATCTTAAAAGTAGACCCACTAAAGTACCTATTGGCAAAGGTAGCTCTAACAGGCAGGATTGCTAAATGGGTAATCATACTAAGTGAGTTTGACATAGAGTATATAGACAAAAAAGCTATCAAAGAACAAATCATATTAGATCAACTAGGAGAAGAACTGATGGAAGATCACTAGCCACTCAGAGCAAGCATCTTATTTCTCACACCAAAGGGAGATAGTATACCTAAGGCTTATACATTTTCTTTCTCATGTATAAATAACATCTTAGAATATGAAGCACTAATCACAAGACTCAAAATTTCCATCGAATGGAGGATAAAATAACTATGGGTTTATGGAGACTCTCAATTGGTAATCAAGAAAGAACATGATGAGTATTAAATAAAGGATGAAAAGATGATGCCATATAAAAGAATGGTGGATAGTTTCAAACAATATTTTATCATCATCACCTTTGAAAAGGTTCCTCAAATCAAAAACAAAGAAACCGATGCTATGGAAAGAATAGGTTCACTCCTCGACATTCCACATAACTTTCCAAAATACGAATTCCTTATGGAGCAACTACACATACCGACATTTGATATCCGAGAATTAGAACTAGTTTGTGATATTGTTAGCGCTAACTCACCATGGTACCAAGATACATTTTACCATATTCAACATGGTATCATACCCCTGATTAAACAATAAGAAAAAAAAATACCTTTATTCGTAGAACCTCTCGATTCACTATCTTAGGAGATACCCTATACAAACGTAGTCTAGAAAGAGCACTACTTCGATGTCTCAATGTGGAAGAAGTGCAAACTTCTTTACAAGAAGTGCATGAAGGTATTTATGGGTCTCACGCAAGTGGACCTAATATAGTACAAAAATTTCTAAGAACATGATACTATTGGCCCTCCATGGAGCAAGAATACACTCAGTACTCAAGAAAATGTCATCAATGTTAACTACACAGTGACCTTATTCATACACTGGCACAAGAACTAAGACCTATAACAATACCATGGCCTTTTTCATAGTGGGGATTTGAATTGATAGGTAAGATCTCTCTCACTTCATCTGATAGGAAGAAGTTCATTATCATTGCAATTGAATACTTCACAAAGTGGATAAAATAAATTCCATTAACATACATTACAAGGAAATGAATATCCAAGTTCATCTTGAATTATTTGATCTGTCGATATGGAATTCCCCAAACCATCATAACAGAAAATGAAAGCTCATTCAAAAACCAAGATGTCACAGATATTTTTTCCAAGTTTTCTATTTAACACATATTCTCCATGCCCTACTATCCCCAAGGAAATGGTCAGGCTAAAGAGTCCAATAAAACCATCCTAAAGATACTGAAAAAGATTGTTAATGATGTTGGATGTGATTGGAATTTGCAACCAAACCCAACCCTATGGGATTATTGAACCAGTATTCATACACTTATAGGTGCCACACCTTTTTCCTTGGTCTATGGATTTAAAACTGTCCTACCTATTGAAGTTGAAATCCCCTCACTACGAATATCAATGAAAGGCATGGTCAACAATGAGGAATATCGGGTGTCTAGATTGAATGAGTTAGAACTCTTATATGAAAGGAATTTGAGTGCATTAAACCATCTTTAGGTTTATCAAAATCAACTCCAATGAAGCTACAAAAAATAGACCAAGAACAAAATCTTTCAAACTGGTGACTTAGTACTAAAAGAGAATCAAAATATCCAATTGAATCAAGATGGGAAGGGGAAGTTTGAACCTAACTATCTCGGTCCACTCATCGTCACACCAAGCTATGGATCTGGAGCTTATCAATTGGCTACTCCTGAAGGAGAAACTTTAGCTAAACTGTTAAACAACAACCTTCTTCAAAAGTTTTATACTTAAACACATTAGAATATCTCAAAAAAAAGCTAAAAAATAAAAAAATAAAAAATCAAGAAAAATAGTAAAGAGAAACCAAACATTCTTTAAGTGAAAACCACTTTGTGGCACTTCTAGGATAGGCACAATAGTGAAAACCTAGCAAATAGGTGCTACATTTGAATAAGACTTGCATCATTATCTATCTGCACTATCTAAAGCATCCACCCATCTGTCCCATAATAAAATATCTAAACCAACCATGGCTTGATGACTGATAAAGTGTTGAACCTTGTTGCACCATCAACATCCATCTCCCCTAATGAAGGAAATATTTTCTCGAATTGGGGGAAACTTCCCAAAACTAGTAGCAGATTGGATCCTTGTAAATCCCATCATGGTCGAAAAAATATCAAAATAAAAAACATCCAAAAAACAAAGTCTAAAAGATCAAAATCCCAAAAATCAAGTTATGTTTTGAGTCAACATTAGTCAAACTACATGGTATTTGTGTGTATAATTTAGGCAAGGATTATCAACCCCTGAGGCCTTAGGTCATTCCCTTAGGCATTAATAATATTCATTTAACTTAATCAATAAATTGAAAATCCAAAAACATTCAAAAAACAAAAAAGTTAAAAAACATGTTCTTTTCAAAAAAGTGAACTATGAGCCTCTACATGGATAATGTAGGAAAGGCCATCATAATTGATGATCCCTTGAGGCCCTAAGTTAGTACCCTAAAATTTAAAAAAAAAAACATTCAAAAATCTTATCAAAATCCAAAAATATTTGAAAAACATAAAAGTCAAAAAACATGTTCTTTTCAAACAAGTGAACTATGAGCCTTTGCATGGATAACATAGGAAATACCATCATAACTGATGAGCCCCCTAGGCCCTAATTTAGTCCCACAAAATTAAAAAAATAACATTCAAAAATCTTATCAAAATCCAAAAATATTCGAAAAACAAAAAAGTAAAAAAACATGTTCTTTTCAAACAAGCAAACTATGAGCCTCTACATGGATAAAATAGGCAAGGCCATCATAACTAATGAGACCCCAAGGCCCTAGGTTATTCCTCCAAAATTTCAAAACAAAAAATTATAAAATTCAAATATCTTTTCAAAATCCAAAAAAAATCATAAAAGTTAGAAAAC
The DNA here is from genome assembly GCA_007115665.2 of Sequoiadendron giganteum. Lineage (NCBI taxonomy): Eukaryota > Viridiplantae > Streptophyta > Pinopsida > Cupressales > Cupressaceae > Sequoiadendron > Sequoiadendron giganteum. The sequence goes on from CM021108.1 coordinate 459,122,831, forward strand.
TCCAAAAACAATGTTAATTAATACAGTCAAACTACATTGTCTCTGTGTTCATCACATAGGCAAGGTTAATCTCTGTTCAGCCCCTGAGACAATAGGTCAGTCCCTTTAGGTCCCCCTATATGTTTCAAAAATTATCAAAAACAACAACAAATACTCAGAAAACTACACAAGGTCCAACCTCCATAATCACATGACCACAATAAAATCATCACTCATAATACAAAAATAACATCATCACTCATAATAAACAATCATCACACTCACCCTTTGACAACGTAAACAGAAAACAAAACAAACATAAAAAATAAAAAATTCTAAAGTGAAGATCGAAATGAGTGGATAACTATCAAGTGAAAACAATTCCTAAGTATAAACTACCATACCTCATTTGAAAATCATATCAACAATCCTAAATATGAGCCTTAACAGATAAAACATTCCCATAATAGAAATCATCAATGGATTTCATCATGAAACATAAAAATAACTATGGCGAGTGATACTGCAACATTTTTTATGTTTTTAAATAGTCTTATCTTTTTGATTTATCATAATACCACATTCCTATGATCTCTTGAGGATGTCCATAAGGTTTTAGAGAAGAAGAAATGGTGGCATTAACTATTGATTTATGTTTATTTTGTTTGTGAGATATTTTTATGATACTACCATGATGAACACTTTATTTTTTTTGTGGAAGTTGTTTTGAGACAATTCGTGTAGCAGTTGCATGTTAGGTATTTTGTACCTCTCTATGTAACTAGTTCAAAAAGTTTTAACACAACCCAACCATATACTCTAATAGGGTTTCCATATGTCTAGTATGAGTAAGAATATTCTTTGTGTGTTGAATCAAAGTCCATGCAATGGATACAAAACCACCTTGGTTATTAATACCCTAGTGCATCATGTTTGTTTGCTACATCAAATGGATTGTTAAAGATACAAAGCATCTATGCAAGAAAAAATAAAAACTCACCAATAACTAACAACATCAAATTTCTATCCATCTCAAAAATCATCCAACACTTCTTCTAACTAACATAATCCATCCCGCATCACAATATCATTAGTACCACATCCATCTCGCATCCACAATTTCATCAATAAATATCATGCTCATAATAAAGAAATAAAATATCGCACATCATGTATAACCATACATCACATATGTAAGATATCATCATCCATCACATACATAATAAAACATCATCTATCATATATGTAATAAATCATTCATCCATACACATCATATGCATACATTAGAAAACTACATAAACATGAACATCCATACATCATCATCTATAATCATCACATAGCACATAATAAAGCCGAATCAAACTATGGTATATCTCATATATATCATCAAAATTAAGAATGTCATGTACATCATCAAGTCACATGTGTGAAATTATAACATAAAATACATGTATACGAGCCCTCAGCTAGGCCAATGAATGTATATACAAATCATGTCTACAAAGTCTCTGATATAATATACATCACAAAAGATCAATATGTCTCAAATCTGATGGCCAGCCAAAGGTGGGGACCTTTGATGATCATCTCTGATGAGGTGATGGTTGTTGCATAACAAGAGACTGATCAAGCTACCTAATGGAGTTACCACCTAAATCCTCCCCTATCTGAGTGCTAGGCTCCCCAAAATGAGGTCATCGTTGAGCTCTAGATACAAAGGCCTCACAGAGAATCTAATAATATGTAACCCATTGAACAAGATTCTCTTGCTTAGATTGATGTTGAGCCATAGGAATAGATGAAGCCAATGAAATATCTGTAGATAGTCTAAGCTTCCTATTTGTCACTAGCTCCTAGTGAGTTGTATCCCTCTCCTACCTAAAATAATTTCTCTCTTGTCTCACAACATCTTGCTCCATAGTCAAAGTTGCAACCTACACCTCTATAACCTATCCCTTGAAAATCTCTATATTTGTGGCAGATGTCAATTGGGTGATCTGGGTTGCTGTCGTTGCATCCCCAGGTGGGGGAGGAGGACCTTGTGCCACTAGATGATATTGCTATATAGGATCATCCTGCCGATCTTGCTTCCCATATTGTCCATCTCTATCTAGCTACTCAATAGCGATATTAAGTTGTTGTCTCTCGCCCCTATGGTCGGTCACACTTCTTCTACCTATAGCTAGCCCAATTCCAGTAGGATTTGTAAATTGAAGAGGAAGCTGATGAGACCACCAATGATCATAATCAAGTGTAGTACTTGGGTGTGCTAGTCCTACAGGCCATCCCCATCCAAATGGGGCAAGTTAATGAAACTTGAGAAAAACTATCACAGGAGCATGGAGTCCTCACACCTTGAACTCTCAGGTGGTCCTCCTGAATCGGGCATGATAAACATCAGAAAAATATGTCTAATGTTCACCAAACTGGTGAAGAACTCAATCAAGTAAATAATTCTCAAGCAAAGAACTAACACGACCGATCAACCAACGAATCTTCCAACAAAATCGAAGATGCTCCTGATCATCATGACACACATCACAATCTAACCATGGCCTCCAAACAAAACTAGGCATATCATTGATAACATGAAACCATCTTTCTCCTGTCTCACAACATCTCGCTCCATAGTCAAAGCTACAACCTGCACCTCTGCAACCTATCTCCTAACAATCTTTGCATCTCTAGCAACTGTCAATTAGGTGATGTGGGTTGCTGTTGTTGCATCCCCGCATGGAGGAGGATGACCTTGTGCCACTAGATGATACTACTACATAGGATCATCCTATTGATCCTACTGCCCATCTTGTCCCTCTCTATCTAGCTGTGAAATAGGGATATTGAGTCATTTTCCCTTGCCCCTATGGTCAGTCACACCTGCTCTACCTATAGTTGGCCCAATTCTAGCAGGATCTGTAAACTGAAGAGGAAGCTGACAAGCCCACCACTTATTATAATCAAGTGTAGTACTTGGGTCTACTAGTCCTATAGGCCATCTCTATCTAAATGGGGCAAGCTAATGAAACTAGAAAAAAAAATCTATCGCAAAAGCATGGAGTCCTCACACCTTGTCCTCTTAGGTGGTCCTCCTGAACCGAGCATGATAAACATTAGGAAAATGTGTCTGATGTTCACCAAACTAGCAAAGAACTTGATCGAGTAAATAATTCTCAAGCAAAGAACTAACATGACCAATCAACCAATGAGTCTACCAACAAAATGGAATATTCTCTAGATCATCATGCCACACATCACAATCTAACCATGCCCTCCAAACAAAACTAAACATATCATTGATAAAATGATATGTGTAAGATAGCTGGCCAAGCCAAGTATAGTGTAGAAAACTACCATATATATAAGAATATGAATCCTCTAGATCCCAATCTAGGACACCATCATGTCTCATCACTAGGATGTTCTCCCAATCCCATACATGTAGCAATGTGAGACAAATAGAGATGGAACTGCCTCCCTAATAGGAAACCTCATGCATGTCTCTATATAGATGTGCAAGGAGACACATGCCCCATGTGTAACTCATGCCATGCTCAAAAATCTACTCAATACATATGCCCCAAAAAACTAGAAACTATATACCTTGTCGATCAAGAATGACGAGCCCTGAGACCAAAGCACATAAAACCAAAGAAACAAGATTTGCACTATCAATGAACAGAGATAGGTCTATCTTTGACTCCACAACTCAAAAATGCCTCACACCAAGAACTCGTTGCATAGAATGTGTAACCTATCTAATAGAATAGGTCATGAGCTCCCCATAAATCAAAATACAGAGAATCATCCACGCATCCTTCAAGGTGATGGTAGCCTCACTAGTCGGTAAATGAAAAGGCGATGACTCAGAGTGCCATCTCTCCACGAGGGTAATCGTCATCACTTTATGAAATCTAATCGTCGACATGTAGTAGATATGTCATAACCCCACAATTTCTAGAAAATCTCACTCAAGCTCATGTAAACTATTAATTAGATCAAATAATTGGTGTGATCCTTTCTCCTTCGAGTAAAACAGTTTGAGAACCGCATGCAAACATTCAACCCACAATGTTAAAAATTTGATACAAAAACACAAAACAAACCTAAGGTTGCAAACAAACTAGTTAAAACTTTTAAAAACAACAAAATCGATTAATTTTTTGACAAAAGTGGTCAAGAAAGTCAAAAGCTGATCTTTTTTTGTCAAAAGTGATCATAAAACTCAAAAGCAGTACAAATAGCAAAAGTGAATTATTTTCTCAAAAGCGCAAAATTTTCACAATGGTGGCCATTTCACATAAAGAAATTCAGTAGAAAATATTTTAAGTGAAGGAAAAAACACAAGCGAATATCTAGAGTGAAAGTGAACATGTAGTGCCTCTTGTGTTATTGTTATTCTCATGGTACTTTTTTGTGTGTGGTTGATACTGTTTGGATACTGTTTATGTTTTGATGCATACTTGAGACTATGACTGCTGACTGTTTCACCATGTTTTTTGGTTGGTGGACAACTTTGGTTGTTGGACTTGGTTGTTTATCATATTGCTACTATTGTTTATGATATATGGAGATATGTGTGTTCGATGCTATGCATATGCTGTTGTTTACTTATTGTTTAATGACGATGTTGTTTAGAATATGGTTGTTGTTTGAGGTTCGAGTGAGAGAGACAGTGCTGCGTCGCTCATCCGTGAGTTCCCTACTTCATTGCAATTCTCTCTCATGGTTTGTTTGACAATGAATATATATTGTTTTGACACTTGGTTTTATGCAGGACTACAGGTACCGATCACCGACTCTACCTGCATTGTCGGGTCTGAGAGTTCCCTACATACCCAATGGTTATGATGTGGTTAGGGAGTTGACAAGAAAGTATCCTCATCCACGTTCGTTGTTTCATCATTGTTTGAATATGTCATTTGTTCATACCTCGTTCTTGTGGGTATCATTTTGTTTCGAGTTGTTTATTTCAATTGCATTATTAATGTTGTTTTAATGTTCAGATATAGTTGTTTTGATGTCGTTAAATTATTGTTTTAGTTTAAACAATACTCTATGAGTATGTTAATTTAATTAATTGAACTTTATTTGATGTGAATATCATTATTTAATTAATAAATTAATTCACTAAGATATTATAATTCTACAATTATAATTTATTACTATTATTAATATTTTAATGGGACGTTATTTGTTTTATTAATATTATGTATTTTAAATTAATGATGAGAATATCATTTATTTTAAATATATGTAAATTGATAACTTTGTCTTAATAAAATATTTAATTAAAGCATTAAATGTTATTATTAATGTGATTTGTAAAAATGTCAAGTATTTAATTAGATATTAAATTAGTTGTAAATTTAAATGTTTTGTTGATTTGAATGTATAACGAATTATTATTTTGTTAATATTAAATATTTCAATTGAAGATGGACTAATATTTTAATTGCCATATTGTTTATTTATTTATTATTCAGGATTTAGTCAACAGATAAATTAAGTGTTATTTTCTAATTTGAAATTTGGAAAAAGAAATAGAATATAGAAGTTAATTTCATGTGTAGAAAATGGGAGGGAAACTTTCTAATTGTTGTGTTCTCAAGATTTTATATCCGAATTTGTTTTAGAAAATGGGGAGAACTTCTTTATTGGTGATTGGGTCTGCACGAATGGTCTCTCTACAAAATCATTTCTCCGTTATTCAAAAAAAAAAAGAAGACAAGAAAATAGATTTGCTCTGTAAAATTCTTTTCTCAAGAAACTGATTATGTAGAAGTGGATTTTGGAGATTCGTGGAGGAACGAAGCTTGATTGGAAACGCTCATTCCATATTCCATCTCCGATTGTTGAGAAGCGTAGGACTCCAGGTGGCGTCATTTTACCTTTGTTTCAATGTTTGTTACCAATGAATAGTTTTTCTTTAATTTCCGAAAATGATTGTTGTTAGTTGATTATAAGGGTATGTTCTTAGAGTGATTTTCCGGTTGAATTATGAAGGTGCTTGAATTTTTCTTTAACCATTATTTTATGTTCTCAACCTCAAGCTTTTATTTGGGTGTTTGGATTGTTGTTTTCATGATTTCATTTCATTGTTTTATTGCATCGATGTTTTCTTTCTCCCATGGTTGTCCCTGAGATGGCATGCTTTTGATTACTTTTGTTTTTGTGCTCTTGATTCCCTTTATTCCTTCGATCATTGAGGGCATCCCTTCTACAGTAGGTGAAGTTTGTGATTAATGTAATTATGTCATTATATTTATTTCCAACCCATGTAAGCAACAAATTCCTCATAAGAGACTCGATGCTAGCATAATCCTTGATTGTTTTATAGCCATATCAAATGGAGACACTCCTTGACATCGATGGTTTTCTTTTACTCTAGGTTTTTTCTCTAAGTATAGTTTTCCTTTTTCCTTTCATAGAGTAGAGGGTTCTTGCTTTGCTTGTTGTTCATATGTTTGATGGAGAGGGAGTTCAACCTAAGTTGTGCCCCTCCACTCTCTTCTTTTTGGTTGTTGCGCAACATCATGGTTATTGTTGTGTACAACAAGAAAAGGCCACGACTCTTTGGTTTTAACTACTTTGGATATATATATATATATATATATATATAATATTTAGTTTGTGTTTTTCTTTTTATGTTGTTAAGAAAAGAACATTGGGATTTGTAATGGGGTATTGTTATGTGATAAGATTCTTATTAAAATATATATATATATATATATATATATATATATATATATATATATATATATATATGTATGTATTTTATAGGAGTTTAGTTGTTAAATATTTTTATCTTTGGTTGTTTTAATCTGATAATTTTAATATTATTGTACATGTTTATATGTTGTCTTAGATTTTAAAGGAAAACATATTATTGGATAAACCATATTTGAAATATAACTATTGTGAGATCAAAACTCCGAAAAATGAAATTAATGTACATGAATATATAAATAGCAAAAAAGTGTTTTTATTTAAATGATGTGATAAAGGAATAATATAGATTTATGTTTGTAGAGTAAAACGTAATATTTAATATTGAAATGGTGGAATTTTTATTTTGGTGAATTGATATAATTTCTTAGGAAAAGTATAAATTGATGAAGTAATTGTGATAATTTATCAGTCACGTATTATTTATTCAATTAAAGGTCTAAATTAAATGCTTGCATGTTTAAGTAGTGTGATTTTATTTATGCATTGAATCAATTGATAAATCCTAGTCATTACTTAGATTAGAAGATGTATTTCTTTGAATACATTTGTGTACAAGCAATGTTTTTGAAAAGGAAAAAACAGGTTTTATAGGGACCTGAAACCACAAAGTTAAAACACCAAAAGATAGAGCAAAACAAGTTCAAACAAACAGACAATTGTCCCAAAAAGGAAACAAGAACATAAAGAGACAACAGGGTCCAAAAAAAGGACCGCAAAAAAGCCAGAAACAAACACCACAACACTACTCCAAGGTGTTCATCAACTCCTCGGCTTCCTTTTCAGCATCCTTCATGTCCTGTAACCCTTGCTTAAGGATTTGAACCATATGTGAAGAAATCAGGGTCTTCCTCTTCGTATTAGCTCGGGTGCGAGTCGAAATCCCTTCAACAGCAGATCTACTACAACCTCTGTCCACATCCAAATCCACGACCAGTGAACCCTTTTGATTTTTTTTGAGCTTTTCCACCATAGCATTGATGATAATGGTGTTATGCCTGGAAATTTTGTGATTATTCTCCATAGTGGCCCTAATATTTTGGCCAATCTTGGACAAATTACACTCGAGCTTGGTCAATCTTTCCTCCTGCAAATGTTGTCTTTTCCTTGGTAAGGGGGTTTCCTGTCCCTCATTCTCATTAGAACTCCAGCTAATCTTCTGCTCCAAATCCATGACTCTGTTGCTGAGATCTCTATTATGGCCTTTCAAATCACAGACTTCCTTCTGGGTCCACTTGAGAATAGTGAAAAGGCCATCCGTACTTTTTTCTGCCACACTCACAATGTCCTCAGTCTTGAGCTTATTCAAGGTAGAATTAATTTCATCCTGATTAGGGGAATCATTAGGCGTATTCCCAAAACCTCCAGATGCAGGGGCACTAGGGGCCAACTCTTTACTGACCATAGGTTTATCAGAAAAAGTTTCCATAGAATTCCCAGAGTATGAGACTAATTTCATAACAGAGGTACCTTTAAAACTAGAGACCAAACCCGGAGTAGGGCATCAGGAGACGGCTAGGGATTAAGACCCGACGACGAGGCAAAACCCGGGATAGGGAAATCGTGCAAAGGCTACAGATTAGGACATGAATGTGTTCTTTTTACATTGATAATCTATTTATTCAAAAAGAAGTGTCTAATGAGGTTTAGTATGGGTTGGTTTATCATTGTGTTGACTTTGAGTCACAAGAACCCATGCATTTATTCTTATTCTTGGTAGAGGTTTTTTTTTTTGTAACTTCAAGAGGATATGGGGAAAAACTTGTTTGTTTGGGCATTCTGTTGGTTTTGTGCATTTGTTGTCTTATGATGTTTTGTCGGTGGGTAGTACCTACTTTGTACTTGGTTCAGTGATATGGTTTACAAGATGATTCATGCCTCACATATTGTGTGTTATGTACACCTTTGATGTTTATGTGAGATGAGGTACACCCCTTGCTTGATTTTGGTTTTGGGTAACTGTAGGGAGAGTTGCTCTTCATGGGGACCGGTGCACAAAGGGGAAGTCAAGATAACCCATAGAAGAGTTTCCTAAACAAGTGATAATTTAATTAAAGTACTAGTGGGCTTGGATAGTTAAACACTAAACAAGATTAACTATGTACCTAACCCAAGTCATTAGTGCTTCCTTAGGCTAAGGATGGGATGAGAAGACTTGGTTGGTAAAATCATTGTCTTGTCCTCATGAAAGGTAAGTGATTCCACATAAGTCACCCTATGGATCAACGCCTTGAGATAGGCAGTCAGGATAACCATAGATGGAGACAGAACCTTGTGATAGGTTGTTTGGACAATCCATGTAAGGTCATGCGATGACACTCTCCTATAGTGCCTGTTTATCTTCCCTTGCTTTGGTTGCCTCTAGGAGTGTTGTTGCTTTAATTTTAAGTTGTGATGTGTTGGGTTGAGTATCCTTGTTTGTTTGAAATTAATTGGATGTGGGTCCTTTCTTGTCAACTCCTAGCACGGGGGGTGGGCCATCGGGTCCATAAGGTCGGGTGGAACATGCGACGCTCCCATTGGGTTCCTAGGTTGTATTCGTGATGTGGAAACAAATGTAGAGATTTCAAAGATTCACTTGATGGAAGACTGTTCCATGTTTTGTACCTTATTCTTCATTGATGTACTCTTCCCGTTTATATAAAGGAAGCAATTTGTAATATATTATTGTATCCTTGATGTGTTGTATCTATGGAAATATGCTCCACAATTGTAAGATTGAACTATGAATTGAAAAGTAATAAAATTATGTATGTATCTATTCATCTCTATTGATTATGGATGGTTGTATATTATCATAATGTCATATTGTGAATGTAAGATTCTATTGTTTATTTACTTTGCATTTAGTATATAATGATGTTATTGGTTGGGAAAGTTTTCAAGTAATGCAACCATGTAACCCCATGGGACTAGTTAGATGTTGTTATGTAATTATCATAATGTTGATTAATTATTTAATTAATGGTTAGTGCATAGATGTTATCTTTAAAAAAAAAAATATTGTTGCATGGTGGTTAGTTGGTTGTTGTCTTGTGGAGTTTGCATGGCAGGGCATTACAATTTTTTTTAATCAAAGGCGGTAGAAAAATACAAAAGTTGTACATTCAAAAAAATCAAAAGTGATCAAACCGATGCAAAAGCGTAAAAATCATGATTACTACTATCACTTGAAAAAATTTCACACGTTAATTAATAAAAAATGAAAAGATGAAAACAGTAAAGGAGAAGGTACATACCGCTGCACCGACACCAACAGGCCTCCCAAACTCATAAACTGCCTCTACACGATGTGGGGCTCCTACAATCCTCAACATCATGAATCTATAATCACCAAATCAAGGAATCTAGAGACAAGAATTTACTAAGTGCCAAGAATGCAAATGAGGTAAATTGAACCCTAATTACCTATTTTAACCCCTCAAACCCTAATTGTTTACCTAGGAACCTTCCTAGGTTGAAATTATGAGCCCCCGAGAACATCTGAACTGTCAACAAGGGTCCTATTAGCTTAATTTTTAATACTCTACATATCTGAGTTGAAATGAAACCTTGTCATGAGCCTGACTTTAAAAAATGATTTTTTCAACCAACCTCTCAAGGGGGCAACCTAATGTCCTACCATCTTTTCGCTAATCGTAACATTGAATTATTTGAAACAAAGCAACCAATACTTTGTCTCAAAGAGGGGAAAAATATAGACATGTAAAAATGACCTAACACTTATCACACATTATAAATGAAATTTTCTCATCATTAGAACCATTAACACTTAATATCACTACATTTCACATCATTTACATAAAAAACCCTAATTTCCTCTATTAATTAAATAATATTTAAATTATTTAATTAATTTATTTTTTCATCATTTTTTGACTAATTAAATAAATTTCATTTATTTAATAAATTCATAATCTAACTTTATTCCTCTTTATTAATTAAATAACATCAATTATTTAATTCTGCTGGAGCCTATCATGTCTTCTTTTGGATAAAAACTTTGGGGTCTCCAAATTGTGGCTTGAAGGGGACTCTCTTAATATTATTAAATGCCTTCTACTTACTAGCTCCCCTTCTTGGTCGATTGCTCATTTTATTAATGACTCTTTGTCTCTCATTAATTCTTTTGAGGAGATTAAAATTTATCATGTCTTTAGGGAAGCCAACTCATTGGCTGATGGGGTGACAAATATGGGTGTGGTTTCTCATAATTATTGGGATGAATTTTAAACCTTACCTCTTAATCTTAAGACTATCTCTAATAATGACCATATGTCTTGTCATTAAGCTTATGAAGTTAGGGGGGTGGCTCGTTTATTTTGCTTTGCATTGGTTCTTGCACATCGTGGTTTGGACTTTCTCTTTTCATAATTTCCTCCTTGTAATATGTGTTATGATGGTCTGGCAGCATAGCTATGATGGTACTTTGTTCAGTAGGCTTACACACTTTCTGGGTATCTTTTTCATTCCTCTGTGCTATTCTTGTTTTATCTTTTATGTGTAGAAGGTTAAGGCCTTAGAGGATTACTGTTTGCTGCTTGCTTCTATGGGTGGTTCCCATTGTAGAGTGGAGCTGAACTCCTATGAGGAGTTTTAGACTAATGGGATTGTGTGGGATCACTTGGAGAAGGGTGGGGTCTGCTCCTATTTGCTCAATCTTCAAGGGCCAAACCTTGAGGTGACAAAGGTCTTTGTTAAGGGATGGAATGGGAGGATTTTGTGGTTTAGAGGTGTGGAATTTAATATCAATGAGGAATTTGTGGTGGAGGTTACTGGTCTTCCTATCTTAGGAAGGAAATTATACTGTGAAAGAGGTGCGACTAAGAAAGCCCTAGCTAATTTCTTCAAACATGATGAAAGGAAGAAATTAAGATTGGTCAGGAGTGGTGGGTATTCGCATAAATTTCTCAAGCCATTGTGGAGGGATATTGCATTGGAAATTATGCATTTCTTCACTCTGGATGGTAGGTTCTCTTTGGTCTATAGTTACCATTTTATGTTGTTAAATCATTTCTGACATAATGCTCTGGTGTCATTTCCCTTTTATATTCTATCTTCCATGGAGCATAGCATTGAAGATCACCGCAGGAACCCTAAGAAGATCATTCTCCATGAAGGGCTCATGAATTTGATGGTTGAACATATTAAGTTGAAGTTAATCTCAGCCTCTCCTAAGCCCAAGAACCGTAAAAAGGCTAGTAAGAATTCTAGGTACGAGACTGGTGATTAAGTGGAGGAGTGGGATGGAAATGATGAGGATGATTCTGAATTTGAGGAGCAGTAAGAGGAAATTAGTGACTCTGTTGAGGGTTTTGAAGCCTCTAATTCATGGTTGAAGGGTTATGCAATAGATTTTGAGGAGAAAGAAGCTGGTATGATTTTTGGGAAGAAATGTGTGAAGGGGAAGAAAAAGAGTTTAAGAAAAGAGAAGAAACAAGGTAAGAAGAAGGTTGAGGATTCAAAGCCTTTGGAGGAAGCTCTTGATTCCGAATTCAATCAGATGCTGGATGCTAGAAATATGGGTGTCTTGGAGCCCCCTATTCTAAAGGATGGCGTGGAGGATGGTAAAGGTTTCTTTGGGGCTGAACAATTGATGGAAGGTATTGTGCACAAGTCTGAGGGTTTGTTTTGTTATAAGGAGACTAGCCCTATTTTGGATGCCCATGACTCTCCTCCACTTTCATAGTAGGTTAAAGGGAGTGTTGTGAAGGCGAAGCGGTTGGAAATTTTTTCCAACCTTGAGAAATTGCCTGATAAGAACCATGTTAAGGTGGATGTTATTAGGGTGGAGGATTCCCTTGTGGAGGATGATATGGAGGATAAAGAGGAGGTTCGAGAGACTCCCGCTGATAATCTGAGCTCTCAAGAGATTGCCCCTGTGAATTAGGATGAGGTTAATATGAATATATTTTGGAGGATGGATGAGGATGGTACTCGTAACCTATTGTCTCTTGTTAAATGTCTCTTCTCGGAGGTTAAGGAGCTCAATGTGTAGCTAAAAAACTAGCAGGATGTTTGTGCGGCGTTGGTGCACAACAATAAGGAGTGTGATATCAAAGGTAAAGTTAAAACTATGAATGTAATTCTTGATAAGCTGGTGGTGAATTCTGATCATATTGGATCTTCCTCTTTGGAGGTGGTGATGCAAAAGACTTATGAAGAGAGGTTTAATAATATGGAGCATAAAATTTCTAAGCTATCTGAGGATTTGAAGACGATGATCAATATCAACAATAATTCTTTGAAGACGACTGCTAAGAGCCTCTCTGTGTTGAATGAGATGGCTATGAAATGGACTAGGAATCCCCTTGAGTTGGCTGATATTGTGACGAATTTGGATGAGGTTTGTCCCAATAATTTTATGGATAAGAATGATGGGTTAGCTCCTGCTGCGTAGAAGGTTGCTGATGTTGGTCTGTACTTGAGGCCGAGGAGTAAAACGAAGAAACAAGCTGCTATCTCTTTTGACGAGCTAAAGGATGTAATGGAAATGCATGAGGGGGTCATATAGGAGAATTTGGCCTTGTCTAATGAACTAGATAAAATGTTGAAGCTTTGTTGTGTTGTTTGATTGGATGACTTTTTTGCTGATGTTCTACTTTCGGGTTGTTGACGGGTTTTATTTATTTATCTGTAGTCAGCTTTTGGGTTTCCTTGTGTTGTGGGTTCTTATGGCTCTATCTTTTTTGTAGCATTTTTCCCTGTAAAGGGTTTCAGGGTCCCTTCAAAACTTGCTTTTCCCAATAAAAAACATCAATTATTTAATTATGTCACTAATTTACCCTATTTCCCTTAATCAATTAAATTATTAATACTTAATAGTTTAATTCAATCACTTTCCCCTAAACTTGAATAATTAAATAAATTATTCAAACATTATTCAAAAAGTTCAAAAACAAACAAATGCAATTTTGTTTGTGAAAAGTCAAACATGACTTGCACGTTCAACTCAAAAAGCTTAATTAATTAATTATCTTCAACCCTTTTGTGATTGAGAAAATTATGATCCAATGATTGCTCACTTTGATTGGCTAATTGATTCATCTATTTCCTAACTAATCCATCTATTCTTCAATCCCATTGAAAGCTCAACATGATTTCCTCAATTCCATTGATTAGGCAATCTATTTCCTCTAATTGATCAATTAACACCCTTAATTGATTCGATCACAGAAGCTAAATGAGCAATCTAATTCTTCTCAAAAACTTTCAACCATTGATCTTGATTCAACATTGTTTAATCTTTTACATTCATTTTGAATCATAAAATCTATAAAATAACCTTTAATCCTCACACAAATCATCTAGAATTTACATAAGTGAAGCACTGCACAATTATCTCTTGAGCATGTTACGATTATCCTCACATTTCTATTTCAATATTGCACACATTGAAGCTTTTGCAAAGCAATATGAATGATTCATATTGATACACCGCAATTCAATATCATTGCAAATACACTTTGACATGAGATAGATAACAATATTAGTTAATTGAATTCATTGTATGTTTTTTGTTTGCATTATTTGATTTCATTGAATTTGATAATTTATATTGTTCATTTCATGAATAATGGTCATATGATAATATGACCATTTTATAATACCGAATATAGCTTCATCACTATATCCAAATAGAGTACCTTTTTTAATTTTTTGAACCCTTAAGATGCTATTTATAGAGTCAAATCAAGTTCCACGTGGAAGGATTTGTTTGGAATCTTATCCAATTATCTAGAATAATTTTATATTTTTACTTCCTTCAAACTTTCACTTTTTATGATAGGAAAAAATCTCATCCTTTTCATTTTAACTTTATTTTGTTTAAGATAATTCCTTAAAGCAAGTTCTATAGTTTTGATTATTCTTATTTTCAAAACCTTAAAACATACAAATCAATGCATTATTTTTCTATATTATAATTTTAAATAAAGCACTTAAAGAATAATTCATAGAAATGTGTATTCATTGGATATTTTAAAAATTTATTTTCTATGTTAACTGATTGTTTTAGTTTTATATATACATTAAAATTAAATAAAATTTTAATGGTTAAAATTACATAAATATATCCTTTCTTATAATTTTTTGGGATATTTTGGTTAGGATTTATTATATAATAATAAGAGTATATGTGATATATATATGCATGTATTCAATTCATAAAATTCTCATATTTCAATATTATTACTCATTCTTATATATTTATTTACAATCATTATATTCACTTTTTTTATCACCTGTAACTTTTTAATTGACCTATGTCATTTATGTGATCACAATTTTGAACTTGAAAATTTTAACTTTAAATTTCTTAATTTGGACACATATTTTCCTATATTACCATTCATTATGAATCAACTTAGCATATGTTATTGTTGATTTATGTGATTTATTATTATATTTAAGGACATCCATTCAATCATTTGAAATCATCAAAAAATGTGAGAATAACATATAGATTAAATATTTTAAAGAGTAAAGGGGTGGGGCTCTCATTTGGTTAGCTAAAGCATCTTGTTGTAGGAAAGAGGTCACAAGGTCTAGCCTCCCCCCATCTTTGTGGTATCAGAGGGTGTGTTGTGTAGAAACCCCTATACTCACTGTTTTTGAAACTGCTTGTTTTTGCTTGTTTTTGAGTGTTTTGAGTTTTTTTGTGTTTTTTTGCATATAGAGATAAAATGCGATTTTTGAAAGAAATGATATAATATTCTCAAATAAATACAATAAGGGAAATACTAACATAAATAGACTGAGTAAACGATTGCTATTGATTGTATTATTCTTCCTCAACAATTACAATATTAAAACCCTAACATGCAGACCAAATCACAAAGCTGATTTGTGTTATTCAAAAAACTTGGTTTGCTGATTGCAGCCGCCTGGAATGGTGATAAATTGGCATGGCTACCAATAAAAAGTAACTTCTCCCTTCATCTGATGCAGGCAAAAGACTCCAGTGATATTTGCACCCCAAATGGTGAAGTCAGAACACAAAAAGGTGAGGCATTTTGTCTCAGAGGAAAAGTACGGCTTGTACTTGGAGGTACGGCCCTAGCAACAGCAGCAAGGTATGGCCCCCAGCAACAATAAAGAAATCCTTACGCCTTTAGATGAATACGCCAGATGTGAATGATACAGGTGCCCCTGAATATCTTTTTTCTGTTGCTTTTCGGATTCAAACTCTGATGATATGATCTTTGTATAAGCTCTGTAATAACTTCTGGATGAAGCTATTTTTCTGACAGGCAATAAATCAGCTGATATTTCATAGGCTCTAAACAACAACACTGAAGATGGCTCGTTCTCCAATGCAAAACAGATAACTGAAACCCTTGGCTCCGTTCTCTGAAGGAATAAGTGATCAAAGTCGATTTTCATAACATAATAAGCTCTTTTCCCAATGAAACCCTTATATCCTCAAGAAAGTCGACTTTTCTCACAAAGGCATCATTTAAATAAAGTTCGAACTTTTCTTTTAATTTTTCAATAGTTTCGAACGCACTTTAATTATAAATTTATAATTGAAAAGTGGCCCCTCTTCCATGTTGGTCGACCCCTTCAAGAAATCACTTAAGTTATAATATTAAATTATATTATAACTTTATAATATAAGCTTCAAATAAATTAATATTTAATTTGACAATTAAAATATTAATATCTCTCTCAAAATACATCCGATTAACGAACCGTCTAAAGCTGGAGGATAAGTGATTGATTTTGCACATGACCAAACCATATTGCTAAAAATAGCAGGGGTGCTCCGCTGAATGACCTAACTTACTAAAAATAGCAAGTCAAGTAAATGATGTCTGAACGACCCTGAACGAAAGCCAAACTAAACAATCCTGCAACTAGGCTAAGCCAAGCCTCGACCAGACCCTCTATCCACCCTATCAGCCTACGAGGGTCACATAATAGGCTAATCATAAACACTGAGAGATGTCAATTGGAAGGGGACATTACATTTCGCCCCTCTCGAAATTGCTTTTCCTCAAGCAATCTCAACTTCGGATGCTGCAAAATATCCTCACTCTCCCACATAGCATCCTCTACTGGTAAATCCCTCCATTTCACCAAATATTCCCTGATAGTCCTCCTGCACAACTGTCTCTCTCTGTACTCCGAGACTGACTCAGGTACTAAGATCAACTTTCCCTCATCATCTAAGGGAAGTAATATTGCCGAAGGCACCACACGATGTCCTAACACCTTCTTGAGATGTGACACATGAAAAACGCTGTGGACCTTACTATCCGCCAGAAGCTCTAGCTCATAAGCCACCTCTCCAACATGCCTCAGAATCCTGAAAGGACCATAATATCGTGGTTTGAGCTTCTCTGAACCACTCTTCCTGAGAGTAGACTGATGGTAAGGCTGTAGCATAAGATATACCATGTCTCCCACCTCAAAAGACCTCTCTATCCTCTTCTGATCTGCGTACCGCTTCTGCTAATTCTGTGTCTTAGCAATATTTTCCTTGAGAGCCCTCATAGTGTCCTGAATTTCCTATAATAAGTCTCCAGCACTCGGCACTCTATTGTCACTCAGTAGCAAATCCAGAAAACTAGGCGCCTCATAACCGTACAATGCCATGAAGGGGGAAATCTGAATGGTCATGTGATAAGTAGTATTGTAACAATACTCGCACAAATATATCCACTTAACCCATGCCTTTTAATGCCCTACAATGTAATTCCTGAGGTAACCTTCCACCCATTTGTTTACTATCTCTATCTTACCATCAGTCTGCGGGTGGTAATTGGTGCTCGGTGTAAGCTCGGTCCCACAAAGTCTGAACACCTCCTGCCAGAAGTGACTCAGGAACTGACTATCCCTGTCGCTAACTATACTCCGAGGCAACCCATGTAATCTGAAAACCTCACGGAAGAAGACCTCTGCTACCTGTGTAGTTGTGTAAGTGGTGGTAATCGAAAAGAAGTGGGCATACTTCATCAGCCAATCCACAACTACATATATACAATCCCGTCCTTGGGTTTTAGGCAAGCCCGTAATGAAGTCCATCGATAGGCATTCCCACTTCCTATCAGAAATCGAAAGTGGCTGCAATAATCCTACCGGATACGTGTTCTCCTGCTTGTTTTGCTGACAAACAGGGCACTCACACACATACTGAAGAACATCTTCCTTAAGTCCTTTCCATGTGAATCTCTCCTAAATCTATTTGTACGTTTTGAAGTACCCGGGATGTCCTGCTGTAGGTACATCATGAAAGGCTCACATGATAATGTTCTTCATCTCTGATCTTGGGGTCAAATAAATCCTATTCTTGTAAATGATCAAGTCATTCACAAGCGTGTATCTGGTGTCAACCATCTATCCCTCAACAATACTAGATGCCCAAGTATCCTTGGCATACTTTGCCACAATCAAATGCCTCCAATCCTCAGTAATGTGAACCATAGAGTTCAGATAAGGCTTGCGTGAGAGGGTGTCAGCCACTACATTCTGGGTGCCTTTGATATAAGAGATATCAAAGTTATATGCCTGCAATTTACTCACCCACTTCTACTGACGATCATTGAGATCTCGCTGCCCCAGGAAATGCCTCAAACTGTTGTGGTCAGTTTTAATGCAGAACTTACTGCCCACAAGATATTGCCTAAATTTTTCCAAGGCATTCATTATAGCTAGCATCTCCTTATCATAAATACTGTAGAGCCTCTCTGGTCCTCTGATTTTATGGCTCTCATACACAATAGGGTGCTTGTCTTGTGTAAGCACCGCTCCAATGCCCTCACCAGAAGCATCACACTGAAGCTCAAAAGGCTTCGAGAAATCTGGCAGTGCCAACACTGGACACGTAGTCATCAGCTCCTTGAACCTCACAAAACACTCCTGTGCCTTAGGAGTCCAACAAAATGCACCTTTTTTCAACAGATCCATCATAGGTGTTGCATGTCATGAATAACCACTCACAAATCTGCGGTAGAAACCACACAATCCAAGAAATCCTTGCAGCTGTGTAAGGTTCGCCGGAGTAGGCCAATCTATAATAGCACGGATCTTTTCAGGATCCATCTGCACTCCCTCTACACTGATAATATGACCTAAGTATAACAATTCGGTCATTCCCAAATCACATTTGGATTCCTTGGCATACAAGGACTCCCTCTCCAAAATATCGAGTATTGTCTCTAAGTTACCCAAATGCTCCTGCCATGTCCTACTGTATATCAAGATGTCATCAAAGAAGACAAGTACATATCTCCTCAACTGCGAATGAAAGACCCTATTCATGGTGGACTAAAATGTCACAGGCGCGTTGGTTAGCCCAAATGGCATCACCACAAACTCAAAGTGTCCACAATGACAACAGAAAGTAGTCTTCTCAACATCCTGCTCATGAACTCTAATTTGGTGATATCTTGATCTCAAATCTATCTTCGTGAAATAGCATGCACCATGGAGCTCATTAATAAGCTCATCTATATGAGGTATTGGGTACCTGTTTTTGATAGTCCTCTTATTCAGGACCCTGTAATCTATGCACATGTGAAGGGTGCCATCCTTCTTCTTCACCAGAACAACTGAAGAAGCAAATGGTGATTTACTAGGTCAAATGTGACCCATAGCAAGCAACTCCTTGATAGTCTTCTCTATCTCATCCTTCAACCTCTTAGGATGCCTGTAAGGAGTAATCATGATGGGCTTGGCACCCTCCTCAAGCTCTATAATGTGCTCAATGCCCCTGTTTGGAGGTATCCCTCGCAGAATATCACTGAATACCTTCTCATGCTTGACTCTCAACTGTTGAATGTTAGGATGATACTTAGTCTTGTGCTGTCCCTCCTATATAGGTGCCAATGTGCACTCGACAGCCCACTCTACCATGTCATGTCACATGAACCTCTCCATCTGACAAAAGGAAATAGTCTTGACATTGCTGTCCCAAATGGCCTTCAGGATATGTATCTTCCCATCGACATCAAAAGGAATCTCCATGTCTTTGAGACGAAGAGTGACTTCCTCAAGGGAATGAAGCCACTTCATGCCCAAGACTAAATCAATATCTCCCATGTTCACCATGTAATAATCAGCCTTGAACTCATAGTTGTTCAAGCGCAAGGGGAGATCCTTAATCATTCGATCACACCTAAGAGTGTAACCGTCTGCCACCTTAACTCTAATGCCTTCGAACTCCTCAGTAATGAGTCCACGCTTCTCCACAAATCTAGCATCGATAAAATTATGGGTGGCTCCTGTATCAAGAAGGGTAATGACCCTCTATCCTGCCAAAACTCCACGAAGTCTGAATGAACCTTCCTGTTGAATGCTAGATAGTCGTGCCTCATGAATCTGAAGCTCTGAAGCCTCTGACTTTGACTCCTCAGAACTCTCCTACTGTTCCGTAATAAGCCCAAATCACTTGATTTGCCTTGCCCTTCGGCCGCAAAGGACAATCATGGTTGGCATCATAGGGACCTTTGTAGTAGAAGCAAAGCTTCTTCCTACTTAGATCATTAAGAGCCTCGCGATCCAAGGGTGGTGCTGCTGATTTTCCCTTTGAATCATTCTTAAAATCTGATTTTTCTTTGGTTTTGTTGAATCCCTTATTGTCCCTAAATGAAGAATTGTTTCTGGAGTTGAATTTGTTGGATGGTGCTGTGTGTCTTCCTCATAGCTTCCTGTAGTGAATGCAGATCAAAGGCCTTGATCCAACCTCTCGAGGGTTCCAACAATCCTTCAACGAAGAGCACAACTATATGCCTCTGATATGTCGGGAACCATCACGAACAATTTCTGAAATTCACTAATATAACTCTCCAGGCTACCAATCTACCTAAGTTGGGCCAAATCTTTGAAGTAAACTTCTGGGTCATTTTTATCAAATCGATCCACCAATCTATCCACGAACTCCTGATAAATGGTAATACGATCGTGCTGTAGTGTCACCATTCCCTGATACCACCAATCATGGGCTGCTCCTTCTAAATGTAACATGGAAAACTTGATTGCCTCTTCCTCAGACATAGGTCGAAGTGTCAAGAAAGTGTCTAGCCTGTGAATCCAAGACTGTGTTGTTACCTTGCCACTGCCATCAAAAAAGGGTAGGTTGATCTTGCTGGAGGCATGCTTCAAGTCTCTATTTTTGTTTCAAGGCCTATTCCCCTATCGAGACCTATAATATTCAACTCTCGAATTCACAAATCGATAAAAATGCATGCGCTCGCACACTTGTGGTGTCAATATATCCCACTCCTTGTTGGCTGCCATAACTGCATCAACATATAATATGTTCCCAACCTCTTCAACATTCTCCTCAACCTGTTCTCCTCTTAGAAAAGTGGGTCTGGTAGGTCTATTTGCTATTCATGAAACAGTCCTAGGTATCCTCTGTGAACCTGCATCACTCCTATCCTCATCACGATGTGGTGATGGTCTCCTTGGCGTACCTATCCTCTGTATAGCCATGGTCAACTACTGTAATACATCAATTACTTGCTGCTGACCTATCCACAAATCTCTAAGAGTCTGTCTAACCTCTGCATCTTCCTCTTGAGGATCTTCAGGAATCTCTGTTCTATCACCCATGCTTGTATCATGTACAGATGCTCTAGACGAAGAACTAGACTGAACACCTATCAAACCTGTAGCCATCTCACCTACCGGAATAAGTGGTGGCTGCCAAGTTTTTTTGTTTTCCCTTTGATAATATCTCTTCTCTCTATCACTCAAGTGCATGAACAAAATGGTTTTCAAACCCAACAAGGATGGCAGGAAACTACTCTGATACCACTATAGAAACCCCTATTCTCACTGTTTCTGAAACTGCTTGTTTTTGCTTGTTTTTGAGTGTTTTGAGTTTTTTTGTGTTTTTTTGCATACAGAGATAAAATGTGATTTTTGAAAGAAATGATATAATATTCTCAGATAAATACAATAAGGGAAATACTAACATAAATAGACTTAGTAAATGATTGCTATTGATTGTATTATTCTTCCTCAATAATTATAATATTAAAACCCTAACATGTAGACCAAATCACAAAGTTGATTTGTGTTATTCAAAAAGCCTAGTTTGCTAAATGCAGCCACCTGGAATGGTGATAAATTGGCACGACTACCAATAAAAAGTAACTTCTCCCTTCGTCTGAAGCGTGCAAAAGACTCCAATGATATTTGCACCCCAAATGGTGAAGTCAGAACACAAAAAGGTGAGGCATTTTGTCTCAAAGGAAAAGTACGGCCTGTACTTGGAGGTATGGCCCTAGCAGCAGCAGCAAGGTATGGCCCCCAACAGTAATAAAGAAATCTTTACACCTTTAGATGAATACGCCAGATTTGAATGATACAGGTGCCCCTGAATATCCTTTTTCTATTGCTTTCTGGATTCAAACTCTGATGATATGATCTCTGTATAAGCTCTGTAATAACTTCTGGATGAAGCTATTTTTTTGACAGGCAATAAATCAGCTGATATTTCACAGCCTCTAAACTGCAACACTGAAGATGGCTCGTTCTCCAATGCAAAACAGATAACTGAAACCCTTGGCTCCATTCTCTAAAGGAATAAGTGATCAAAGTCAATTTTCATAACATAATCAGCTCTTTTCCCAATGAAACCCTTATATCCTCAAGAAAGTCGACTTTTCTCACAAAGGCATCATTTAAATAAAGTTCGAACTTTTCTTTTAATTTTTCAATAGTTTCAAATGCACTTTAATTATAATTTATAATTGAAAAGTGGCCCCTCTTCCATGTTGGTCGACCCCTTCAAGAAATCACTTAAGTTATAATATTAAATTATATTATAACTTTATAATATAAGCTTCAAATAAATTAATATTTAATTTGATAATTAAAATATTAATATCTCTCTCAAAATACGTCTGATTAACGAACCATCTGAAGTTGGAGGATAAGTGATTGATTTTGCACATGACCAAACCATATTGCTAAAAATAGTAGGGGTGCTCCGCTGAATGACCTAACTTACTAAAAATAGCAAGTCAAGTAAATGATGTCTGAACGACCCCGAACAAAAGCCAAACTGAACAATCCTGCAACTAGGCTAAGCCAAGCCTCGACTAGACCCTCTATCCACCCTATCAGCCTACGAGGGTCGCATAATAGGCTAATCATAAACACTGAGAGATGTCAATTGGAAGGGGACATTACATGTTGTGCTAGTATCACTAGTCACCAGACAAACTACAAATTATAAAGGGCTACTAGATATATATATATATATATATATATATATATGAATAATATATTTTTCTTGTGAAATCATCTAAAGATCATTTCACACTTTCTTACTATCTTCAAATAAATTATTAGAGTCATAAAGCTAGTCCATTTATGGTTTTACTAAAGAGGACATGACTCTCATAATTCAATAGAATTCTCAAAGGTATTTGTAAACATCATGTATCCTTTTAGTTCAAATTTGTGAGTTATAATGTAGGGCTTTATATAGAATTTGATTTTTACTCAAAAAGATCAATTTAGTATTTGCATAGATGTACCTTGAAAACAATCAATTTGCATAATCTAATATATTAATCTTATAAAGCCCTAAAATTATAGCACCTTAATAAATCAATTTTAACATTTGTCACGATATATTCTATCATTAAAATTTGAACTTAATATCAAATTCAATTTATATTTATTTTCATATTTAAAATTTTAGTATTTAATATTTCAAGTCACAATTCATCAAACCTAAAATATATTTGTTAACCATTGTAATTTAACTAATTATCTTAAAATAATTTATGGAAGTGATATTTTCTTTCTTCTAAAAATAAATAAAATTTCTAAAAAATAATAATAAAAGTAAACATCAACAAATGACCAAATATACTAAAAAAATTCCTATCTTAAAATATATAAAATAAAACTCATACAAAAGTATTCAAACATCAAAACATAAAAATAAAATAAAAATAAATAATTTAATATGTTTATAACCTAAAAGTGTCATCCTCCCTATGTACACATGACTTTTGGTGCAAACATCAATAAATGATTATATTTAACTTTTTTTTAAAAATAAAAAATAAACAATTTTAAAATAAACAATTTTAAAATATTGGTTTCTACATCAAAATATAAATAAAAGGAAATATACATATAAAATATCCTATCAAAATCTTACTTTTTAAATATCTATTAATTTGTCAAGAACATCAACAAATAAAACTATAAGATGAAGTGGGCCACTACCTAGTAAATGGGCTAGAAAACAAATAATTTAAAAAAAAGATTCTCAAAGAACCTTGAAAACTAAAAAACTAAATTAAGTCATGTTTTAAGTATGAACATCATAAAATGATTATATTTTACAAAAGATCTAAAAAAAAACTTTCAATTTTAAAATATATAACATAAATAATTTTATGAAAATGATTGGTACATAAAAATATAAAAAATAAATATACATATAAAATTTCTCAAAAATTTCAACCTTCTTAAATATCTATGGTTTTATCAAGAACATTAACAAATAAAACTATATAGAAAGAAGTGGGTCATTACCTAAAATGGCTGGAAAACAAGCCAAACTATTAAAATATTCTTAAAGAATATTGAAAACCAAGCAACAAAATTAAGTCATGTTTTAGGTGTGAACAACAACTAATGATTATAGATGCAAAGTGGGAAGAGTGGTGGGAGTAGTTGTTTGAATTATTCGAAGAGAGAGGGAGATAGATAGTCTAAACTAGATGATGAAGACACAGATGATAGGCTGTTGGGTTTGGGTTGATTTGTTGATGGTAGGTTGTTGGATTCTATGTGTTGTTGGGTTGTGGCTAGTTGCATGGTTGGTGATGTTGGTTTTCTTACTCACATTTTGTTGGCTACTTCTACTGCACTTGGGTTGCAGGAAAGCCTTGTTGGTGTGAGCTTTGGGTTCGTTTGTGGGGTTTTTTTAGTGTGATGGTCTCTCTTTAGCTCTAACTGGCATATTGGGGTGGATGGCGTGCTTCTTGTTCTAGCCTTCTCCTTGACTCTTCTGTGCATTGTTTCCCCTTTCCCTCTTGGGCTCTCTCTGTTGCATGATGTAGGTGGCAGGTTGTTGGGTTTCAGGTGCTTTACCGTTGTCAAGCTGTTGGGTTCTCTATGTTGTTGGATTGCAACTAGTTGTGTGGATGGTGTTGTTGATTTTATTCCTCGTGTTATGTTGGCTACTTATTCCATTACAGGAAGGCCTTGTCGGTGTGTGCTTTGGGCCCTTTGCGAGGGTTTTTTCAGTGGAATGGTCTATCTTTAGCTTTGATTGGTGTGTTGGGATAGATGGTGTGCTTCTTGTTGTGGCCTTCTCCTTGAATCTTCACTGCATTGCTTCCCCTTGCCTTCTTGGGCTCTCTCTATTGCATGATGTAGATGGTAGGTTGTTGGGTTTCAACTGCTTTCCTATGACAAGCTATTGGGTTCTTTGTGTTGCTGGGTTGCGGCTGGTTTCATGGATGGTGTTGTTGGTTTGCTTCCTCATGTTCTATTGGATTCTTTTTCTACATTTGGGTTGTAGGAAATCCTTTTTGGTGTGTGCTTTGGGTCCTTTATGGGGGTTTTATCAATGGAATGGTCCATCTTTAGCTCTAACCAAAATTTTGGGGTGGATGGTGTGCTTCTTGTTCTAGCCTTCTCCCTAACTCTTCCCTGCATCATTTCCCCTTGCCCTCATGTTCTCTCTCTACTACTCTTCATGAATGGAAAGCTATTGGGTTTTGACTACTTTTTCATTGGCAGGCTATTGGGTTCTTTATGTTGTTAGGTTATGGTTGGTTGCATGGAAGGTGCTATTGGTTTGCTTCCTCGCATTTTGTTGGCTGCTTGTGATACATTTAGTTTGTGAGAAATCCTTGTTGGTGTGTTCTTTGGGTCCCTTGCGGGGGTTTTGTCAGTGGAATGGTTTATCTTTATTTCTGACCGATGTGTTGGGGCAGATGGTGTGCTTCTTGTCCTGGCCTTCTCCCTGACTCTTCTCTATAGTATTTCCCCATGCCCTCTTGGCTCTCTCTGCTACACTATGCAAATGGAAGTCTATTGGGTTTTGATTGCTTTTCCAATGATAGGCTATTGGTTTCTCTGTGTTGTTGGGTTGCAGTTGTATGTGTGGATGGTGCTGTTGGTTGGTGCCCTCACATTCTGTTGGATGTTTGTAGTCCATGTGGGCTATGATAAAGCCTCGCCCCTTGTCCTCCTATGATCTCTTTTCCACAAGTCATAGTTGGTAGGATGTTAGGTTTTGGATCTTGGTTGGAGGTGTTCAAGGGAGTTGTGACTACCTTTGTTGTCAATTATGTGCTGATGGATGGGATATTTTTAATATTTTTTCTAGAGACCCAGCTACTCGAATCACCAATGGATTCCATGTTTTCTTCTTTTTTTGGAGTTTTTTCTCTATTCCTTTCTCTACAATTAGTGTCTTCTATTAATGTGGATACTTCTCCTTTTGAGGTGGAGACCCCTCCTTTTGAGGTGGAGATGGGTTCTATGGAGGTGACATGGAACTCGCTTTTTTGTTGGTTCTCTCTCTTGTAACCCCTACTAAGGTGGTGGAATTTCCTATTGAGGTGGAGTTTGGGTTGGTTTGTTGGGCTGTTTGGGGCTGCCAGGGAGCTAATTATGATGTTGGCTTAGCTTTGGTTGCTTTATGCAGTTGGTTTGTTGATGCTTGGCTATTACAACTTTTGGAAAAAGTTACCGAGGGATGTTTCTTGGAGCATTCTTCATTTGGAGAGGAGGATTTGCTACCCCCTAAAGTCATTGGAGTTGTTGTTGTAGTCTTCGTTGTTTCTCCTCTGCTTAGAGGTAGGGGATTGAGACTTTGTGGCTTGCTTATGACTGATGATGTGCTTCTATTTGGAGTGGTTGTTGTTGGTGAAATTATTTTTGTGGGTGTTAGGTTGCTTATTTACTAGTGCCTAACTATTTTAGGTTGTGCTAGTTCAGACATGTTCTATTTCAACATTTGGTTTTCTACTTCTTGGCTAATTCATGTAGGGTTTATGTTTGGTTAAGGGTTCAAGGTCCCTATTAAAACCTAGTTGTAGAGGGTTTTAGGTTCCATTTAAAACCTCTTTTTTGTAGCATGGGCAATCTTGTAAATTTCTTTGATGGCTTCTACTATTGAGTTGTTGATTGTCTTTCTTTTATTTTTTTGTAGCTTTCTATTGTTGGAGTTTAGTTCCTTTCAAAACTTGCTTGTAAAAGGTTTCCAGCCCCTTGAAAACCTATTTTTTGATAATAAAAAAAAAACTAATAATTATATTTTACCCCTAAAAATTTCTAATTTTAAAATATGTAATGTAAAAAATATACAAAAATGATGTTGAGCATTAAAATAGAAAAATAAAATATAGATATAAAATCTATCAATAAAATCTCATCTTCCCTAACTATCTATGGTTATTTTGAGAACAACAATAAATAAAAACAATAGGATGAAGTGGGACACTATGTAGTAAAAAGGCAAGAAAACAAATCAAATTGTTAAAAATATTCTTAAAAAGTCTTGAAAAATGAGAAAAAATTAAGTCATGTTTTGTAGTTTCTAAATTTGAACTATACTATCGAAAATTAGATCCTAATATATACATATACAATATTTTAGTGATGCATGCTTATATTTTCCAAATGAAGGTAAAACACTAGTGAAATTGTTTCCACAATTTTATAGGGGTTATACTACTCAATAGTTTAACTATTTTTCTATTGATCGTATTGATTTTGTCAATGAACTATTCATTATTTTATTATTATTTTATTTTAATATGATTTTGATAATAAATGTGATTGATTTGACAAAATATTTTGAAAAAAATATAATGATCTTATCAATTATTATTTCATCCACTTTCAATTTTTTAAAATAAAATAAAGGATCAATTTGATGATGATTTAAAAATGATATTTCTTAAAAGATCTATTCCCACTTTTTAAATAAACACAAACTTGAGTATCCTTCCTTTTTCAATGAATATTTTTATTCATATGAAGATTCTTGAATTAAAATTTCTTCCATCAAATGAGCTTAATTATGGCTCATCTTATCATTATTCTTCCTTATCATCTTACCCTTAAGAATTTCAAATGTGTAATAATTTCCAAGGATAATGACTATAAATAGATAAGTACTAATGTGAATCATGTGGCGAATACTTTAATTTTATGTCATATGAGATTAAGCATGGTTTATATTCTCATTGTTATCATTTAGGGTAATTATTATAAGGAGATAAGTAATAATTTTAATTATGTGGTTAATGTTTCAAATATTTCATCTATAAATAATTAGACCTTTAGGAAGCCTTGGACACTATTATTCAAATTTGTTGATCTTTAATTTGATTACTCTTTTTTGTATTTATTCATTGGATCTAAGTGCATGGCTACCTAAAAAATATAATTAGAATGTATTTTATAATTTTCATAGAGTTAATGGAAATTATACCTAAGGTCACATGTCATTGAAGTATCAAGTGCAAAATTTAATTAATATTAATATGATTCATATTAGTGGTGTTAATGATGGTGGTAATAATTTTATTTTTCCTCCTAATCAAAATTTGAATATTTATTTTAATCTATTTATTAATCATTATAATAACATGACACAAATAGAATACAAAAACAAAAATAAATGACTAAAAAACCTACTAAAAATTGGTCATGTGATCAGTAGTTTGGTCACATGATCATTAATAGTTTATTGCCAGTCATTATAACATGACTAAATTCATGACTAAACTATTTTTAGTCATTTATTGGTTATTTTGATTGATCAATTTGGTAGTATATTTAGTCATGGTAATCGACTATTTATTCATGGTAGTCATTTATTTAGTCATTGCAGTCATTTATTTAGTCATTGTAGTCATTTTTTAGTCATGATACTCATTTATTTTAGTCATGGTAGTAATTTATTTAGTCATGGTAGTCATTTATTTAGTCATTGTAGTCATTTATTTAGTCATGGTAGTCATTTATTTTAGACATTGTAGTCATTTATTTAGTTAGGGTAGTCATTTATTTAGTCATGGTTTAGTCATTTATTTGGGTGAATCAGCGATTCAATTTACAAATAAAATTTGACTTAATTAATCCTCACAAATTTATGCATATAAACTTCAAATATCATAGATATTCAAATGTTGAAAGAAACACCATGAAATCAATATTAAAATGTTTGAACAAATATGATTTCAATTAAACTTTAATTCATTAAGCCTCACTAGAAAATCAATGGCTATAGAAATAATGTCTCACTGGAAACTTGGTTACATAAATAATGTGCCTCATTGGCAACTTGTCTCAGTGACTGTTTTACAACATTTATTGAAGAATTGAAGAATTCAAAAAAGCATAAAAATAAAGTCTATCAATGAATTTATTTTCTTGAAAGTTTCATTTGGATTTGAAACTCAAAATATTTTACTTTTGCATCTGCAACACAATGAATACTATAAAATGTGTTTCTCCTTATTAAAAAAAACATCCATCTGAGCTCTTCAAATAAATAAAAATCACAATAGATCTACAAAAAAATGAAACTAAACACCAAGGAAGAGGATCTCCAATTGTTTTGAGGGATTGCCATTAAACAACCAGCTCACTACTCCCATGGATATTGCAAGTGCATCTCATTTCTTAACTGTCACCACACGGTCAGACTCTACCTCATGCATGTAATAACCTCTTTAAATGCATATCATATGTAATATCAATGCGATGGAATGAATGAATAAAATAAAGAATTTTTCATAACACACCTTTCACTTCTCCAATTTGGCGAGTTGAAGCCTAAAAATAAGGTTTCAATGCATATCATATGTAATTCCTGATCCTGCATGTAATAACCTCTTTAAATGCATATCATATGTATTATCAATAAGATGGAATGAATGAATAAAATCAATAATTTTTCATAATACACCTTTCACTTCTCCAATTTGGCGAGCTGAAGCCTAAAAATAAGGTTTTGATGAGGGTTTTATAGTATGTTTATTAAAATAAAATTATGATATAATCAAAATGTGTTCCCACTGCAAACTGCACTTCCCAAATATAAATAGGATAAATTGAGTATGTAGATTTTTAATCCCTTAATTCCCCAAAAAAATCACATGCGGCTTTCAAGATAGAAGCTAATAGATAAGAATGGCAATGAATCTGATTAGAGATGAGGAGAATGAGAACTGGTCAGTTGGAGCAGAAGGCTAGTGGCTATAAATTAAAAGTAGAAGCCCTAAGAGTAACAAGGATGGAATTGCAAAAGCTTAAAGAGCTGATGTGTTGTGTCCAACACACCAGTGCCAACCGAACCCCTCAATTTTTGAATTTTCACCCAAGCCATGGGCATTCAAAATTTGGTCCTGTCCAAGCCACCCAACCACTTCCACCATTTTTTGTTGCTTTCCTTGCCGCTATTGGTTTTAGCTCCACCAAATTCTTTCTCACTGGTATTGACCTTTCACTTCTCCAATTTGGTGAGCTGCAACCTAAAAATAGGGTTTCAATAAGGATTTTTAGAGTATGTTTATTAAAATGAAAATTACAGCCAAGATCCTATTAATGCGCATATTTAGGTTTTAATACATACCTCCCTTTACCCTGCATAGTTAAGGTAACAGGGTTGGTCACCCTTCCAAAAATAATTGCAAAAGAGAAAAAATAGAAGAAAGGAATAGAGAATGGAAATAAAGAGGGACGTGGGAAAACACAGGGAATTCAAGAATCAAACTGCTCACCTCCATTGCAATGCTTGAGAAGTGATATTTTCCTACCGTGCCACCACTGAAAAATATCCCCTATTTCATCTTGCATTATGGACGAAAGAAGGTAAGGCATTAGGGTAAATGCGTTAGGTTTACCACTCGTGAATATTTTAACATTGTTTTTGAGGCGCCTAAGGAGATTTTAAAATGAAAATTATTGCCATGATCTCGAGGTTTATTTGCCTGCTAAAAAAAATTTTAAAATGGAATTAAAAATTATAATATAATATTATATAGTAATGTAATATTATATTATTAATAATATAATATAATATTATAATATTAATAATATAATATAATATTATAAATATTATATTATATATATATATATATATATATACATTTTTGGAAAAAGTGGCAAGCCACTGTAATATATTAATATATAAAATAAATTATACAAAGTCCTAGTTCAGAGGGCATACCGACAAGAAAGAACCAAGAAGAAAACCTCTGATTATAGCCCAAATTGTTACAAAATATATGACCCAAGTGTTTCCAACATATTACAAAATTTTCCCACAAAATGTTACAAATTGAATCCTTCACGGTTTGTTATGACTCACTATACAACCATAATAATATATATTAATATTATATAAAATATATATTATATAATATCATATTATTGTTACCAATTTTTCATCTACAACTCAAATCGGTAGAATTGAAAAAATTTCATTATGTTTAATGTGAAGAATACTCTAACACATTTTTGTTATGCTTAACCATTGCATATTTTAAGATGCTTGTAAAAGATTGAGTTTAGTTTTGTTGTTCTATATTTTGCAACATATAGGAAAGTACATAAAGAACATAAGATGTTTCTTTTATTCATTTTACAATGTTGCATTCATTTTTTCAAAAGAGATATATACAAGACTGCATAAGTTTTTCTTTTCTATTCATTAGAAAGAAAGGAGTAATCAAATGTCCCACATAAGTCATGGGAGTAGTTGAACCAATGCAACATGGAAGATATGCTATACATCTGAAGATTAAATAATAGAAAGACATATGAAAGGAGACATATCCATGATTTCCTGTGGTGGTTTCGTGTTGGTCTTCATTGTTACCTACCCCTCCTTGTTCCGGGTCTTCAAGTGAACCTGCATATGATTGAGAAAGATTGTTAAAGCTCCAGATATGATTCTCATCATGTGCCCCATAGACAAAAATATAGCACATGTTTATGATGCATTTTATCAACAAATATAAGATGTATGCAAGAGAGCTTATAGATTAAAACATTATAGGAGAATTGAGCTTCATTGTTTTTTTGTCTAACATGTTTGTTCACTATGCAGGTATAGGTGAAATCATGTTGCTGATTTATTTTTGAAGACATCATAGCATATAGTGAAAAATGGGCTCCCACAAAGTTTGAGCCCAACATGTTGCCCCTAAGTTTCAAAAGGGGAATGAGATAGGAATGCACATTCATATTTCTCAAGTAAAAGAACATTTCAGTTGAAGGAGTGATTCACAAAGTGGCTTCAAGAGTTAAAAGAATTCATCATTTACAAATACAAGGGAATGAACAAATGGCTAAAAAGAGAAACTGATAAATTCATAACAAGAAAGACAAAGAACATTCATTTCTTCATTACAAATGTAATGAGTTGTGCAAGTACAATAGTTATATTTCACATCGCTTATTCTTTCATAAGATAACCACTCTATTGGCTTCATCAAGTTTTATACTTTAAAACTAGTGAGTAGTTTTATTTTGGAAATGTGCCTATAGCAAAGACAAAGTGCATATAAGATCTAAAAGAATGAACTTTTCTATATAAGAGTGTTTCAAAGGATACTGTGTGAGGGGGAAAAAGGATGTTAGATTTGAATTCAAGATGAACATGAATGCAATTTAATAAAGGAATCTAATCTACAGTCAAATGCACAAATCTAAAATCTAAAACTCCTACACATACGAGATTAAGCTATACTATTGCAAATATAATAAGGAGCCTACTAATTACCAAATGAAATGAAAGAAAAAGATAGTTTCACCATCACGTATCAGAGTGTATTCGCTTGATTTTGGATTTCTCTTATCACAACAAAGCCTCCAAATTTCATGTCTAAAGTGTGGATGAATGCATGGTTGATCAAAGGAAAGAATGAATCTCTCTCAAGGATGATCTCAACAGTACTTCATTGCATAAGGTATGTTGATTCTCCAATCCTTATTTGTGAGGAAAGGGGTTTGTTATATAGAAGATGTGATTTGAAATGGAAGATCAAGATCATTTTGAAGAATATCCAGATCAACGATCAAAGTGTGTTGAGAGGATTTAGACATGATAAAATTGTGAAAAGTTGATCTAAAAAAATTTAGTTCTTAGTGGTAATTATGGACATGGAAATATGAAACTCACTCGTTGGCCAACTAAGGCTCTTTAACTATTCTCATTCCACTTAAGGTATGGGATTAAGTGCAGTTCGTTGTTAGCAAAAATTGAAGCTACTTTCTTATGATTTCACAACCTTTAATATAGCCTGCCAATAAACGTGCTTTGAGACCTTGCAATGTGTAACTACGGGTAAATTTCTAGGTTAGTCTTAAATCAAAATAAGAAATAAAACCCTAGTATAACTATGAAGAACAAAGGAGGAAATAATGAAAAAACAAAGAAAAAAGTTACCCAAGTCCTTAAAAACCTCCATGAATCGCCTCCATAGCCCTTCTCCATTTGCTACAATGTTAAGTTTTCTTTCATATTTTGATGAGAAAATATTCCTATGACTATGAATTGGCAAATATTGAAGGATTCCTATGAGAATGCAAGAGAAGCTAAATTCTACATGCAATAGAAAAACCTGCAAAATGACAATGTTAGCATGAAATAATGAAGTCAGGAAGTTAAGTGTAACGCCCCACCACACAAACCCCATAGGACACAACAACTAACAATAAACAATTTTTTATTTTTTTTGAAGAAACATCAATTACATTAAACATAATTAAATAATTAAACAACATTTTAATATATTATATAACAACCTAGTCCCATGGGGTAATATGGTGTGCTAATCGAAACGAACCCAACCACAACATAGATAAACAAACCCAAATTAAATAACCATAGAAGCATGAATAAGAAATGACATAAATAGAACATACATTCAAAACATGAATAAGATAGATAAGGAGATACACGAATATCATATTATTACATTTCAACTTCCAAGTTCATAATTACATTCATGGAACATATTTCCACAAATACAACACATTGAGAAACCAGTATTACATTACAAAGCTGCTTCTCTTATAATAATGGGAAGTGTACATTAATACAGGTATGATACATCCACAATGAAAAAAGTACATATTGAGTTCCATCAGAAGGAAATATAGGTGAAAGCACCAAAAATGGAAAACTCAGGAACCTTTGCAACTGGTACATCTCTGCAACATCATGATCATCAGTGGGGAACCCAATGGGTGTGTAGCACATTCCACCCGACCATGTGAACCTGAAGGAACACCCACGTGCTAGGAGATGAAAAGAGGACCTTGTTGATGGTTAAAATGACACAAACAACATTAAAACAAAATATTTCTACTCTATTTCTCCTGAAAAACAAACACAACATGTAGTAGCCTAACTCCCAAGGTCCTAAGATGAACAAAATAAAGATCCCCAACGAAACAAAAACTAAACAACCAAAACAAAGCAAAGAAAACAAAGAAAAACAAAACAAAAAGCAAAAAATAAAAACCTACCTAATAAAACAAATCAAAAACCTAACTTAACTAAAAACCAAAAACAAAAATAGAACCCAAAACCCAAAACTTAATTACATATGATACAGTAGAATACATTTTCCTCTCAAAATATCAAACCTTTCTATGCACCAAAATAGTGCTTGAGAAACTGACCATTAATAGGTAATGGAACAAACTCTCCTATTAAGGTACTCAAATAAAAGGCATTCTCCCCTAAGATTTCAGCTATTTGGTAGGGACCTAACCAAAGTCTATCAAAATTTTGGTGATCTCCCTTCTTTTCTTTAGCCTTATCCCATAATAACACCAGATCTGATATTCTAAAAGCTTTTACTTTGGCTCTCTTGTCAAACCAGCGCTTGACAACAGCCTGATGTTTAGAGAATTGTTGCAAAGTAGCATCCCTTTGTTCTTCCATATTTAATAAGTTAAGCAGTCTAACCTCAATCCTATCATCCTTATTATAAAACTCATGCATAAACTTCAGAATAGGTATTTTTAAATGAATGGGGAAGATTGGATCTTGGCCATAAACTAACTTAAAAGGTGAATTCCCTGGGGCTGCTTTGATTCCGGTTCGATCTGCCCATAAGGAAAATCTTAGTTGGGTATGCCAGTCCCTAGGGTTACTTTCTAACAACTTTTTTATTACTTCCAATAAATTCTTATTTGTGGACTCAACCACTCCATTCCATTGAGGGTAATAATTGAAAAAATATTTTAACACAATCTTATGCTCATAGGCCCATCAAATAAACTCAACAAAAGAAAAAGTAGGGCCATTATCACATACCAAAGCAAATGGAACTCCAAACCTGGTTGTGATGTTTTCTGTCAAAAACTTGATGACCACCTCCGTGGTACTATTCTTGCAAGGCAGGGCCTCTGTCCAACGTGTGCAATAATCCATTGCAGTCAAGATGAATTTATGCCCTATAGAAGAATTTGGATTAATCACACCTACAAAATCAAGTGCCCATTGGCAAAATGGCCTTACCTCATATACCGGTTGTAGGGGCATTGCAGGATTCCTTTCTCTAGGTGCAGAAGTTTGACATACATGAAAAGTCCTGCAATGTTGATGCACATCTCTAAACACATAAGACCAATAGTAACCTGACCTTAAAATCTGATGAGGCAAAGAATCAGTAGATCCATGTCTTGTTCCATGCTTGCCATGAAATTCATTTATAGCATGTTTAGCCTCTTGCTGATCCAAACAACGCAGGTAGATTCCTTGGAAATTCTTCCTATAGATTGATCCCCCTTTGAGCATATAATGAGCGCTTTTCATCCTCAGTGCTCTTCTTTGAGTAGCATTCATCCCTTCTGGACACTTGTTATTGAGGAGAAAAAAAACTAAATCTGTATACCAGGGATCTTTTGTGAATGATTGAACAGTGTACTATTGGCAAGTTATACTTCTGTCCACTTCAGCCATTGCCTTTGACAAACCTTGACCTCTTACAAGCTTCATTGGGTGAATCTCCAAGTCAAATTATTATAAAATGGCCATCCATTTCCCTCTTCTTTCCCCTAATTCACTTTGCATTAGGAGGGACTTTACAGCTGGATCTGGGACTATAACCATCACTTGACTTCGGATTATGTAGTGTCTGAACTTCTTCATTGCTCACACCAATGCAAAAGCTTGTTTTTCTATTGATGAATACCTTACTTCTGCATTCTTCAATGGAGAGCTCATAAAAGCAATTGGTCTCTCCTCGTTCTCTTCTCTTCTCTGTGTCAAAACTACTGCACATGAATGCTCCAAAGCAAAAGAATAAAGATAGAAGGGTTTTAAATAATCTAGACTTGTTAAAACAAGTGCCTCAGATATAGTTTGTTTAATCTGCATGAAAGAAGACTTGGCCTCTTCACTTCATTCAATCTTTGCATCCTTCTTCATCATTTCATTAAGTGGTTTGACAATCTTAGCAAACCCTATTATAAATTTCTTGACAAAATTAATCCTTCCAAAGAAAGATCTCATCTCCTTCTTACTTCTTGGCCTTGTCAACTTCAAAATGGCTTCTACTCAATCAGGATCTATGGAAATTGCCTCCTCTGATATAATGTGACCTAAAAGCTTCCCTTCAAAAACTCCAAATACACATTTCTTTGGGTTAAGAGAAACACCATAACTGATACATTTCTTTAGTACTTTCTCTAAATCAGCAGCATGATCTTCTATACTCTTAGAGAAGATGGTTAGATCATCAACATAGATGATTATACACTTTTCTATCATGTCTTTAAATGCTACATTGATCGCTCTTTGAAAAGTAGCACCAGCATTGATTAGACCAAATGGCATCCTCCTGTAGGAAAATGTGCCCCACTTTGTAGTGAAAGCCATCTTCATCCTATCTTCATGACTAACAAGGACCTGATTGTATCCTAAATACCCATCTAAGAAGGACATCATCTAAGATCCATTAACTTTTTGCAATACTTCATCAAGTGAAGGTAATAGATAGTTGTCCTTCTCAGAGGCCTTGTTTAAATTTCTGAAATCTACACATAACCTTATTTCACCATTCATTTTCCTTACAGGAACTAGATTAGCCACCCATGTAGAGTGTCTTACTGGAAAGATTATTCTTGCAGCCAAAAGTTTATGTACCTCCTTTTGAATCAAAGGTTCAATTAATGCATTGATTGGGCATTGCTTTTAGCGAAACGGCTTGGCTTTTAACTTAAGAGGAATTGTATGTGTGATGATAGATGTATCAAAATTCTTCAAGTCATCATAGCTCCAAGCAATTGCTTCAATATTCTGCTTCAAAACTTTGATTATCTCATCCTTTATTTCCCGAGGACAAGTTTTCTCTATAAGAACATTCCTTTCTGCCCCTGAGTGAGCCAAATTAATGGATTCATACTTGCCTCTCTCACTCTTTGTAGGCATTCTCTGATAAGCTCGTGGATCCGAATCAAATATCCTTTCCAATGCTATCATCCCTTTTGGGATGTTATTGCTCTTTAAATCCAGTATCCCTTCTAGAATGTCACTTTCTGTATTGTCACTTTTTGGATTACAATCTCCTTGATCCCTGTCAGAGTCATCAATTATCTGTCCTTGAAATACATCAGAACTCTCCAAAAAGGCCAAAATATGTTGATCATCATTAAACACCTGGAAGTGTCTAACATTGTCAGGAATTGCAGGGACTGAAATCAACTCCATAGTAAACCTCTTTAGATCTGAATCTTGCATAGGCTCTAATGTACTTGCTGCAATAGCAAGAGCATCTGCTATTTGATTTGCTTCCCTTGGAATAAGAGTAATCCCAAATGCATCAAAATCTTCTATTAAATTCCAAACCCTATTCCTATAAGCAGCCAATCTTGTATTATGGCAAGTGTATTGGCTACGTACTTGTTTCACAACTACCTTAGAGTCTCCCATCACTATAAGAGCAGTTACCTTCTTCTTAAGAGCAAACATCAAACCTCTTGCAAGTACCTCGTATTCAGCCACATTATTAGTGCAACCAAACTGCAATCTATAAGAAGAAAAATAAGTTTTCCCTTTCAGATTGGTTAGTTCAATTCCTGCTCCACTTCCTACTTTAGACTTAGAACCATCAAATTCAAGAGTCCATAACTGGTCTTTAGCTGGGAGCTCTTTCTTTTTAGAAACAACAGGGAAGGACTGACTTGAGACGTGTGGCTGCTCAGACTTTTGCTGTTTGTTTGAATTTGTGTTGAGAAGAAGCTCAGTTAACGATTTTCCTAGGTCCTTAATTTGTTCAACAACTACCTCTTGAGTGATTTCTTGGGCTGAGTCAACATCTAACTCATCTTCCATTAACTCTTTTGGCATTGGCAAAGCATCCGGGGTAGGGGTATTGAAATGAAACTGAGATACTCCTACCTCTTCACGATCTGAAAACCCTAAGACCTGAGTCTGCTCTACTGGTAAAGAAACTTCCTCTAGAGAAAGATTGACCCATGTAAGAATAGTTGCATCCTTAGCTTGGAAGGAGAACTCATTGATGGGAGTCTTAGTTACCTCTTGAGATTCTTGCTTGGGTAGATCTACATGTCTCAAAATATCTATGCATGATTGACATATCAACTCCAAATGGTTATGATAGTGTATTCTACACCAATTAGGAAGCAATAAATTACTCAAATCAATTTCTATTCCTAAAACCAGCCTATCTTGTTGCAATTTCCTTAGTAGAACTTGTTGGTTGATGTGAATCATCGAGTCACTATGGTCTAAGGATAGTGTATCCTCAAGACTAACTACAGAGAAAGTAAGGACTTCCTCTTGCTTGTAAACACCTATCTCAGTCTCGAAGAATGCTACTTCATTTGGAGTATCATATTCTGTAATCATGTGTTTGAGCCTAGGTTCACTTTCAATTCTTATCTGAGTGGCAACTCCTTTCCATGGTAACCACTTGTGTGAGAAATCCAAAGATAGATACCCTCCTATGCTTTTCATTATCTCTCTACTTAAGAGCATACCATATGTTTCTGGGATATCAGCTATTTGAATATCTATATAAGTCCTGATCCTTGGCTCTGATCCAACCTAGACATGCATGTTCTTCAACTCACCTACAACATTAACTTCAGTTTTATCCAACTAAATCACCTTTTTAGTGGTTGGAATAGGACTCAATCCTAACCTTTTATAGATTGAAAAAGGCATAACATTTCCCTGATGCTCCATAATCTAATAAACAATGATGCTCCATAATCTAATAAACAATTGTGTAGGTTCTTTCCAAAAATTCTCAAACTTAACAAGAAAGGTGGGGTACTGGTCTTACCTTTATACATTGCTGCATTTGTCTCCTTTGTGAGAGTCATTTTACCTTTCCCTTTTAGGCGATCTGCTTCTTCCAAAGCCTTTAATACCACCTCTCATTGAGCTGGGCACCACTTCATGATATCAAAGAAAGACAATGATGTCTTTTGCCTTTGCAATTCTGCAACAAAATCAAACTCCGAATCATTCCTAAATTGGTACTTAGGAAAAGAAGGTTGATTACCTCTATTTTGAGAATCAGAAGATCCCTTTGGTGGGGGTGGATTGTTATCTGCATTCTAATTTGGTGGAACCATGTTGTTAGGGGGTGCAAATGTAGTGAATGGCCCTTTATTATGGTTTCTCAGAAAGTGACCACCCTTAGATTGGAAAGCTTGAGCATCATAGACATCTTCCTCTAGCTCATTATCCCCTTGCATAGGGAATTGATACTTTTCTTCAATGGTTTCATAAGTCATGGCAGTGCTGACTATCCCATTGCCTTGATTGGGATTTCTTGCTTGAGGATGGGCATCAGCCTATGCAATTTTCACCATCTTCTCCATTTCTGGGCAATTGACCTCATAATGGGTTGCTGTATCATGCAACCTACACCAATTTGTCATAAAATTCAAAGCAACAACATTAGCAGTATTTGATCTCTCTTCACCTGTTTGATAATTATGGGGAACTCCTCCATTGTTAGGTCTAGTGTTCCACTGCCTATTATTGTTGTTGTTGTTGAATCTTTGATTATATCCTTTGTTCCGATTTTGACAATTTTGGTTTGA
This sequence comes from Sequoiadendron giganteum, assembly GCA_007115665.2. Taxonomy (NCBI): domain Eukaryota; kingdom Viridiplantae; phylum Streptophyta; class Pinopsida; order Cupressales; family Cupressaceae; genus Sequoiadendron; species Sequoiadendron giganteum. Next base: position 459,162,584 of record CM021108.1, read on the forward strand.
GGAGTTATGACTCTGGAAGTTCCTATTGGTGTTCTGATTTTGGTTCTGATTAGAATAATTGCCCTGATAGTTATAACCTCCTTGATTGTTGTAATTCTGGTTTTGATTATTGGGAGGGTTTTGCCTGAGTTGTGCCATGTCATTTGACATCTGAGAGAGAGTCTTTTTGAGAGTCTCTACTTCACTTGTAAGTTGAACAGTTTGATCATTCTGCACATTTTGAACTATGGTTGGGGAATGGACATGGGTTGATCCCCCCCCTTGTTGTGATTGATTTTGAGGTTGATGTTGTGGTTGATGTGAGAAATCATGCATGCTATTCCCAAAGAGGGCACCTTTGGTGGAGTTTGAAACTCAGATACCGATCAATAATGGGAATAAGATGTTCCTGGAATAGTGTTATATAATGGTGGATTAGGCATCTGATAATTCATAGGAGGAAGGGTTGCTCCTAAACCTGGTGGTTGTAGACTTATCTGTTGTTGCAATTTGATAGCCAAATGGTAAATTTTAGATAGAGAGTATATCTGATTAGGTTGTTAAGTTCTTTGCAAGAATAGGCCAATCAAAGGATCAATAGCTCTCAGATATGCCTGTATGGCCACACCCTCTGGCACTAAATAAGGCTCTTGTAACCTACGATACATCCTTTGGAACCTAGTGTTGAACAAGGGAAGGGGCTCATGATGTTCCTTCCTTATGGTGGAAAATTGGTGATATAATATGGTAGGGTCTACATAAACCCTAAACTGATTAATAAAAGCATTTTCTAAATCTGTCCAACCCAGAATAGATCCTTGGGGTAGATTTAGATACCAATTGTATGCCATATCTCCTAGACAGTAGGGAAATAGTCTACATACCATGTCTTGATGAGCAACCTAAGCTCTTGTGCAGGCATCTTTGAATGCTTGTATATGTTCCTCTGCACTTCTTGATTCTCCATGCATGTATTTCGGGCAGAACTTCTCTGAGTTCTTTGGTAAATCATGGAATCCCCTAGGAATAGTCCCTAACGGGGAGGGATTATTCACAAAGTAAGCCATTGGTGGGATTGGTTGAACAAGTGGTGGTGATGCAGGCCGAACTAGTGATGACAGAGGCCTATTTGGTGGTGGTGTGGGTGGATTTGGTGGAAATCTAGGTGGAGTAAGCAGTGGTGGTAACGTAGGTATTTCTACCCTACGAGCGTGAGGTCTTGGTCTAACCGGGGTTTGAAGTTCTTCAAATAGTTCACGATTAGTAGAGGATCTGAGAACCCTCTTGTATCCCTCCAATGAAAAAGATCTTCCGTGAGCCAACTTGTCCTTTCAGGCCCTCCTTCTAGCACCAACTTTTGTTGATGGTTAAAATGATACAAACAACATTATTTCAAAATATTTCTCCTGAAAAAGAAAGACAACATGTAGTAGCCTAACTCCCAAGGTCCTAGTAGTTGGTTCTCAACTATTTGATGTCACTCAATTGGTTCATGCAACTATAATATTCAAGGGGCCTGTGTTGGTAACAAAAGATTCAAGCTATGACTCTTTTTATCGAAATAGTTCCTGTAAATCAATGGGTTTTAAATAAAAGAAAAAGATGGAATAAAGGGGTAAACTAGTAAGTATGAATCAACTTTATCTATCATCTAGACATATATCTTCAATAATGAATGTTTCTTCCAATTAGATCAAGAAAACCATAATATGACACAATCTATAGCATAATCTATACCACTGTATACATTTTAGGTGTTTAATTAACTTCACAATCACATATCACAAATAATTCAAGGACTTTTCAAAACAACACACATTCATTCATCATCAAGATCATAGATCAACAGACTTTAATAACTTCAATTCAATGACAATCTAACAAGATAATCTTTAAATGTGGTTTCTTCTAATGACTTTCATCACATAAGAAACTATCATGCTTTAGCACAATCACTGGCATTCAAATGGATTATAAATTATTAACCTTATCAAACAAAACAACTCAATGCAAACTCCATATTGTGTTAACCTGTAAATTCTATTAAATATAAAAGATCAAGTACAATGTATCTCTGCAAAAACTCTACAAAATTCTATCTCCTAGTATTAGGTAAGCCAATCTAGTTCTCAAATAGCCAACCTTTACAATATGATACCCATCTAGTATTTATAGATATACAAAAAGTTCAAACCTCACTTCTATTTTAGGCTTTCCACCTTTTTAGGAATTTAGACTCTCTTGGAAACTCAGATCAATTTGATCTTGAGTTCTTACATTAGACTTTCAGTCTTAACTAAAAATAGAAGATAGAAGAAAAGAAAAGAAGTCATGAACCCCACAAAACTGTTACTGCTATATGCATGCAACATGCAAAGAAGGAGAACATCATGCATGTAAGGATTCATGCATGCAAAGTTGGATCTACTAGGAACTCATCGTAGTTGGTGAAGACTTGCTTTAGAGTATCCATCTCTGGCCCATCAATCCGGTCATCTTCAAATTTAATCCAATTCAACTCAGCTGCAGCAAACTCCTTCATACTTTTCACCTTTATTAACTCTCTCCCAGTAGCTTTTATCTCCTCTTTGACCTCTACTAGTCGATCTAACATCAACTCTCCGCCATCATCTCCCTTTTGCATAAGTCCTTGGAATCTTTCATTCCACCTTTCCTTTATTTGATTAAAAGGCATGCCCTCTTTTGTAAATGCATTTATATCTACAATAATGGCAATAGCTGCTTCTAATTCTTCCAATTGCTCAGTTAAATTATTTATAGTCTCTTGAATCTCATTCTTATGCTTACACAAAAAGTCAGTCCTAAACCGGAGTATACGAGAAGTTTTCTCTACAAAATCCTTGTTGTCTTCCTCAAGTATAGATTTTTCTAGAAGAGTTGTTAGAGGCAATTCACTCACCTTTTCTAACTTCTGATTGTATTCTGATTGTATTCCTCTTCTTGCTTTTTTGATGCCTCAATGTATTGATACATCTCTTTAATCAACCCTTTAGTATCCTTGTAGGCTTCAAATCCTTTCACTAAAACCTCTCCTACCTCTTGGTTCAATTTATCTATCCACTTGTCTACCATATTTTCCTTTCCTCTAACCTGCACCAAATCATCAACCTCCTTTTTGCTTAGCAAAACAGGAGTCTCAATGGCTGCTACTTTTTGTGACCTTGGAGAGGAGACACTCTTCAAGAATGAATGCAACTGATCCAATTGAGCTTTAAGCTCATCCTTCTTTTCCTTGTCCTTAATCATTCTTGAATTAGTCATTGAAGCCACCACATCAATCAAATTCATTTGCTGATTTCTAATGGGTCTTCCCAAATTAACTGTACTCAATTGATAGTCTGTTAGCTGCATATCCCCTACCTCCTTTTCTATCATAGGCATGACACATTCAGCAACTATCTCCCCTTTATCTGTGAGTCTGGTAGAATGTAAGATTTTAGCCTTCTTCTTAGGCCTTTCCTATTCAATTCCCTTCATCATGTCCTCCCAATTAAGAGGTTGAGGAGGTGTTCTGGCTCTCTTCTGCAAGTCTAACTTCAACCATATAGGAGCACTGGGAGCAGTCATCATCATGGAAGAGGAAGCAACAATTGTAGAGGGTGGCTAAACATTTACCTTAGGTTGAGAATCAACCTTTGCTTTCTCTTGTTGCTCCTTCAGTACATGCATCTGCACCAACTTCTTAGCCTCTTCTCTATCCTTTTGTTCTTTTCTCTTCCTTCCTTCCTCTTGTTCTCTTTCTTGAACTTCCTTTTCTAATCTTTCTTTTTCCAAAACCTTTTGTTTATCTTTTTCTATCCCCTCTATTTCTAAGGCCCTGAACTTCTCTGCCTTTTCCCTTTCTTCTTCAGCTTGTTGTTTCTTTATTAGCTCTTTAGCATCTCTTTTCTTTCTTAGAGCTTCAACTTCTTCTTCTTTCTATCGAGCTTCCTCTGCCAGTTTCAGTTTAGCAACTAGGATTTCCTTTTCCCTCCGATTTCTTGCTTTCTCCTCCTCAAGATCATGGATCTTCTATATCAATTCTAACTTGTCATTTTCTGCTTTGACCTTGAGCTCATGCTCTCATTGCCTCATTTGCTTCTCTACTTCATCAGTTGTTGCCCTTGTTTCAATTTGTTTTTCCTTTAATTGTTTCTGGTGAAGTAGAGCATCAGCTTGCACCTTATCATCCATTTCCTTTTGCTTCTTCGTTGTAGACCTTGCATCAAAATCTCTTGTAGCATCTTCAAATAGTTTCCATTGCTCTTCTTTTGTCTAAATCTACTCAATAGTATGCTCTAGAGGCATGTTCTCTTGCAAATCCTTCTCTGACAGAGTTTCATCTGAATCTGTCTCAACTTCTACAAATTCTTCCTCCACTTCTTTTCCTTTAGCAGCTTCAGCCATGGTATGAAGAGATCCTTATTGAACCTTTTTACTTTTCTTTCTTGTGAGTGGGGCTTGGGCGGATGATTCACCTAAAGGAGGTGTTGAACCAGCAGATCCCACTAGAGCATCTCCTTCTTGAGCTTCTTCTTCTTCATCGACCACCTCAAGTTCTATTTCTTCAACATCCGAAGGAAGGAATTCTAATGGCTCTTTAGGAGGTGTCTTCCTTTTAATCCTCTTGTATCCTTTGCCCTTCTTTAGGACTGGTCCTTAAGGAGCTTGAGCTTTCATCATCAACCATTGCACACTTCTATCCAAAACTATTCTTCCAATTTTCTTAATATCAATTATTTCTTCCTCATTCTAGTCTATTGGATCTAAGCTTTTGGTACCAATGTTTAAGGCTTCATATGAGGGATCCAATACAATTCCATCATCCACCAATGTGCCAGAAATATTTTCTTTAACACCCAACTCTGCCATAAGTGCAACTGGCAATCTTTCATAGTTCTTCTTCCTTAGGTCATACTCATCTTGCCGATCGCACCAAAAGTCCTCTAAAAAATTAAAGTGTCTAGTGAACACTAAAGGTAATAAGGCATACATTTTCTTCCTTGAATCAAAATACTTATGAGCTGTATACAATCCCAATTTCAATTGTATCAAATCATTAACCACCTTTGCTCCCTTCAAGTGTTGACAGCGATATTCACCCAATTTCATGGGAAATTTATGACATCCAATTTTATGCTTGATCCCAAACCTAGCATTAACTTTGATAGCTTGATACACAAACTCCATAAGCACTATTCTATTATTGCAGCATCTTGGAAGTAAATGTGGATGGCCTTCAAAACCAAATAACCTAAAGTATGTAAATTTGGGGTATTGGATGTACCAACTTCCCCATTTAGCAATAAAAGTCATAGCTTCTGGAATCAACTTGTATCCCGCATCTCCACTCAACCAATTGATGACCACATATAAAAATGCATCATTGACTCTTCTGAAATGAGTCTCAGCAACTTGAAGAGATAACTAATCATAATGTTCCCATACCTTCTTCTGCCCATCCAAGGCTCCTATTATACCTACTCTATTTGATCCTGGGAAAATCCCCAATCTTGTTGCAACATAAACCACATAAGAAGTCATGAAGAAATATTTAGTCTATTTGACCCTTGTGAGCTGATCATGTATGGCATCAGAAACAATCATTGACTAATCAAACTAGTAATCACCCTGAAAGATTAATTGAATGAAATGAAACATCCATTCCTTGAAGTGGAAGGTATCCCTCTTCCCAAACACTTTGGACAACATTAATATTAAGTCAAATACCTCCTTCTTGAAATCTGCCCTCTTTGGCTGGTTTGCAAGCTTGCTTAAAGATTTCTTCTCTGTGTTTAACCATTTTTTGTTTAAGTGAGACTTATTGGAGTCTTTATGCTTGCCATATTTCTCCAATGCCTCTACTTCAGTTAGCTGCACCAAGTTCTTGGGATCAGGAACATTAAATATACTTTGGAACATTTGCAGAGTAAGATCTACAATCACATTATTTTGTGAATCCATGCATAGTCTTGTAGTAGGATTGTAAGTACTGGCTAGTGTCAATATCAACTCCAGACACTGAACTAATAAAGGAAACACAGTGATATGTGCAAGATCAGAGTCAACAATCCTTTGTGTTCTCCCTATCAAGTTTTCTCATTCTGCAAAGGTCTCTTCATATAATTCTTCAAAGCTATACTAGCCTAGATTGGTATCCGTGATATCTGACCAGTCTGATTCCACCTTGCTCACTTTCACCACCGGATTCCTATGATAATACCTCAATGTATAAGGTAGTTGTTCTAGTTTCACCTTCTTTATTTTTGGTGTTGTCTTTGATGTTCCAGCCGGTTGATTCCTTCGAGCAGCCTCTCCTGACGTTCCTAACATATTTCAATTTTCCTGCAAGCAAACCTCTAATTATATCTTTAGATATCATCATAAAACATGCTTTTAAAACATACCTGTTACACATACATCAGAGTCGGAACTAGACAGAAGCTCAAAACAATCTCTTTTACAACACTGCCAGACTCGAAGCAAAAACTAATAAAGATACTTCACCTAATAACAAACGGGCTCGGGATTGGAATCGGGATAGTGGTTGGAACCGGGATCGGAACAAAAAAAGGATTTGTTTTTCTTTCGATTTTCCAATTTTCATATCCGGTTTCAATTCTGCCTCCACCTTTGTCTAGGTTATCATTACTTTTTCAAAGAATACTTTTATTACATTTGGAGCCGGAAATGGGATAGAAATGGAATCGATAACTTTCACAAAAAACAAAATTCTTAAGTTCATAATCTATTCTGATCCCGCATCCACCTATGTTATCATATACTTCAAGGAAACCTTTTAGAACTCGGAGTCAAAAACAGGATAGAAATGGAACTTAAGAATTTTGTAAAACAAAACTCTTAGGTCCATAATCGATTCCAATCCCACCTTCGGCTATGTTAATCATGACGTCATCAAATACTTTATTCATTTTCAACACAACTTCATGATTAAAAACCTAGGTCGCTATAATATGGAAAAGGAGCTTTAAAACTCTACACTCATATGACCGTGGGGAACAATTGGATTTTAGGGCCATTATTTAAATCTTATTTAACTATGATCATCAAGCGATATGAAACCCTAATCTAACAAACATGATAAAAAAACTAGGGCACTGGTTTAAACCTTGCCATTCTACACATATGACAAAACCCTAATTAAATAATAAATCTAATCTACCCTAACTCATTGTAAAATCTCTAATCTACCTCACTGTAGATTTCTAATTTTTAACAAATGCCATTAAAAACCCTTAATCTAATCTAATCTACTGCAAACCAAAAACAAACACGACGCAATCATGATTAAGACGTGAACGCGACTATGCCTAAAAATAGAAAGAAACGACATGAATGTACAAGAAAACAAAGATTTAAAGCAAAAGAAACAAGACCAAACAAGAACCTGCTCATTCAATCATATCAATAATCATAAATTTGCCTTAAAACAAAATGATTGAACACACGAGAAAATATAAAGCAGAACATAACAATCACAATCATAAATCAACAAAGAACAAAAAAGATAAGAAACCTACCTCAAACGCAAATAAACCCGAGCTAACTTTCTGAATTGATTCGCACACAATATCCCTTCTCCATCTCGATCAATTTGCTCAAACAAACTCTACCACTGCTCTTTCGTGCTCTTAGATCTTTAACAATAACAATAATGATTTGTTTAACCCTTAATAAAGGTAAACATGTGAATTTCTACGTACACTGGAAACCACCATTAATGCATTAAAGTGCAGTAAAGGCAGAGTCAGAACTATAAGAGAACAAACACTCATTTGTAGTGCAACTTCAGTCAAAAAGTCAACAACAAAAAGTGGTGGGGGCGGAACTAAAATGGAAACGGAATCTCAAATTTATAAAATTTCCACCCCATTCCCATTCTGATTTCAGGTCCTGTTATGCCTTGCATAACCACCCCATCTTTTTCCTTGGTCAAAATGGGTCCCCCTTTGTGTTTTTTTTTGTACTTAGTTGTTTTTGAAACAAAGTTTGGAGTCTAGTTTTTCCAATACTTTGTTTCTCTTTGGTTTCTCTATCAGAATCCGAACCGGAGATGAATTGGGTTCTTAAAGTTCTTTTGAGGCTTGTTTTTGGTTCTATCCTGACAGTCTTTTCTTTGCCTTTGTTTTTGGTCTTTAGCGGAAGCGGAGCTGGAGTGGGAATTAGGGATGGTTGTTATCAAAATTTGCAAAATCAAATTTAATTCCGATCCCGCCTCCACTACTTTTTAATGTTTGTTTTGTCTCGGTTTTTGTGTTTTGTTTTATTAGGTTGGTCTTTTACTTAACTTTTTGTATTTGTTTTTGTTTTGTTTTTTAGTTGTCGGACGAGGAGTTGGAATGGGAATAAGGTTTGGAAATTTTATAAAATTAAGATCCTGTTTCCATTTTAGTTCCGCCCCTGCCAATTTTTGTCGTTGACTTTTTGACTAAAGTTGCATTGCGGACTAGTGTTCATTCTCTTACAGTTCTGACTCCGCATTTATTGCATTTTAATGCATTAATGGTGGTTGCCAGTGTAGGTAGAAATTCACATATTTTCCTTTATTAAGGGTTAAAGTCGATCATTATTGTTATTATTACAAGTCTAAGACTGTGAAGGGCAATAGCAGAGTTCGTTTGAGAAAATTGATCGAGATAGAGAAGGGATATTGTGTGCGAATCGATTCAGAAAGTTAGCGTGGCTTTGTTTGCATTTGAGGTAGGTCTTTTATCTTTGTTGTTCATTTGTTTATTTGTAGTTGTGTTCGTTGTTTTTTTGCTTTATATCTACTCGCGTGTTCAATCATTGTGTTTTAAAGCAATTTTATAATCATCGATGTGATTGAATAAGCAGGTTCTTGTTTTGTCTTGTTTGCTTTGCTTTAAATCTTTGTTGTCTTGTTTTATTGTGTCGTTTCTTTCTATTTTTAGGCATTGTCGGTTTCACGTCTTAATCGTGATTGCGTCGTGTCATTTTTGATTTGTAGTAGATTAGAATAGATCAAAGGTTTTTAATGGTGTTTGTTAGATTAAGAATCTACAGTGAGGTAGATTAGAGATTTTACAGTGAGTTAGGGTAGATTAGATTTATTGTTTAAATTAGGGTTTCTTAGTTTGGTAGAATGGCAGGGTTTTAAACCCTTGCCCTAGTTTTATTAGGTTTGTTAGATTACGGTTTCGTTGGTCTCTGCAATTACTTTAAATGATTAAAAAAAATGATATCTTAGAAGTGCCATTGATTCCCCATGGTCATATGAGTATGGTATTTTTAAAGCTCCTTTGCCATTGTATAGCGACCTAGGTCTAAATCATGCAGTTATGTTGAAAATGAATAAATTTGATGATGTCATGATTAGCATAGGCAGAGGTGGGATTGGAATGGATTATGGACATAAGAGTTTTGTTTTATAAAAGTCATCAATCCCATTCTTTTATCCTGTTTCTGATTCCGAGTTTTAAAAGGTTTTCCTTGAAGTATATGATAACTGGAGGAGGCGCGATCAGAACTAATCTTGAACTTAAGAATTTTTTTTGCGAAGGTTATCAATTCCATTTTTATCTCGGGTCCGGCTCCGTATATAATGGAAAGTCTTTCTTCAAAGTAACGATGATCAAATCGGAGGCAGAGGCGGAATGGAAATAGAATATGAAAATGAGAATTCGAAGAAAACCAAATCACTATTTCATTCTGATCCCGGTTCCGATAACCTTCCCGACTCCGACTCCGAGCCCGTTTGTTATTAGGTGAAGTTCCTATATCGGTTTTTGCTCTAAGTCCGCTAGTTTTGTAAAAGAGATTCTTTTGTGCTTCTGTCTGGTTCCGACTCCAATGTATGTGTAACAGGTATGTTTTAAAAGCATGTTTTATGATGATTTATCTAAAGGTCTAATTAGAGGTTTCCTTGCAGGAGATTTGAGAGATGTCAGGAACGTCAGGAGAGGCTGCTCGAAGGAATCAACTGGCTGGAACATCAAAAACAACACCGAAAATCAAGAAGGTGAAACCAGAACAGCTGCCTTATACATTGAGGTATGATCATAGGAATCCAGTGGTGAAAGTAAGTAAGGTGGAATCAGACTGGTCAGATATCACAGATACTAATCTGGGCCAATATAGCTTTGAAGAATTACATGAAGAGACCTTTGCAGAATGGGAAAACTTGACAGGGAGAACACAAAGGATTGTTGACTCTGGTCTTACACATATCACTGTGTTTCCTTTATCAGTTCAGTGTCCAGAGTTGATATTGACAGTGGCCAGTACTTATAATCCAGCTACAAGATTATGCATGGATTCACAGAATAATGTGATTATAGATCTTACTCTGCAAATGTTCCAAAGCATATTTAATGTTCCTGATCCCAAGAATTTGGTGTAGCTAACTGAGGCAGAGGCATTGGAGAAATATAGAAAGCATAAAGATTCCAATAAGTCTCACTTAAATAAAAGATGGTTAAGCATGGAGAAGAAATCTCTAAGCAAGCTGGCAGACTAGCCAAAGAGGGCATTTTCAAGAAGGAGATCTGATTTCATATTAATGGTGTCCAGAGTGTTTGGGAAGAGGGATGCCTTCCACTTCAAGGAATGGATGTTTCATTTTATTCAAGTAATCTTTCAGGGTGATTACCAGTTTGATTGGTCAATGATTGTTTCTGATGCCATACATGATCAGCTCACAAGGGTCAAACAGACTAAATCTTTCTTCATGACTTCATATGTGGTCTATGCTACAACAAGATTGGGGATTTTCCCAGGATTAAACAGAGTAGGTATAATGGGAGCCTTGGATGGACAAAGGAAGGTATGGGAACACTACAATCAATTATCTCTTCAGGTTGTTGAGACTCACTTCAAAAGAGTCAATGATGCCTTTTTATATGTGGTTATCAACCAGTTGAGTGGAGGTGTAGGATATAGATTAAGTCAAGAAGCTATGGCTTTTATTTCTGAATGGGGAAGTTGGTATATCCAATACCCCAAATTTACATACTTCAGATTGTTTGGTTTTGAAGGTCATCCCCATTTGCTTCCAAGATGCTGCAGTAATAGAATAGTGCTTATGGAGTTTGTGTATCAAGCCATTGGAGTTAATGCTAGGTTTGGGATCAAGCACAAGATAGGATGCCATAAATTTCCCATGACACTGGGTGAATATAATTGTCAACATTTGAAGGGAGCAAAGGTGGTTTGTAATGAGTTGATACAATTGAAATTGGGATTGTATACAACTCGTAAGTATTTTGATCCAAGGGAGAAAATGCATGCTTTATTACCTTCAGTGTTCACTAAACACTTTAATTTGTTAGAGGATTTTTGGTGTGATAGGCAGGATGAATATGACTTGAGGAAGAAGAATTATGAGAGATTACCAGTCTCACTTATGGTAGAGCTTGGTATTAAAGAGAATATTCTTGGCACTTTGGTGGATGATGGAATGGTATTAGATCCCTCATATGAAGCTTTGAACATTGGCACCATAAACTTAGATCCAATAGACTGGAATGAGGAAGAAACAATTGATATTAAGAAAATTGGAAGAACAGTCTTGGATAGAAGTATGCAATGGTTGATGATGAAAGCTCGAGCTCCTCAAGGACCAGTCATTAAGAAAGGTAAAGGGTATAAGAGGATTAAAAGAAAGGAACCTTCCAAGGAACCATTAGAATTCTTTCCTCCGGATGTTGAAGAAATAGAACTTGAGGTGGTCGATGAAGAAGAAGAGACACTAGAGGGAGCTGTTCCAATTGAATCTGTTGTTTCTACGCCCGCATTGGGTGAGTCATCTACACAAGCCCCACTCACAAGAAAGAAAAGTAAAGAAGTTCAAGGAGTAATTTATGCCATGGCTGAAGCTGCTAAAGGAAAAGAAGTGGAGGAAGAATTGGTAGAAATTGAGATAGACTCGGATGAAACTCTTTCAAAGAAGGACTTGCAAGAAAACATGCCTTTTGAGGGGACTATTGAGCAGATTCTGATGCGGGAAGAGCAATGGAAGTAGTTTGAAGATGCTACAAGGGAGTCCGATGCAAGGGATATAGTGGAGAAGCAAAAGGAAATGGATGCAAAGTTACAAGCTGATGCTCTACTCCAACATCAAAAATTAAAGGTAAAAGAAATTGAAACAAGGACAACAGCTGATGAAATGGAGGAACAAATGAGGCAATGAGAGCATGAGATCAAGGTCAAAGTAGAAAATGACAAATTGGAATTGATACAGAAAATCCATGATCTCGAGGAAGAGAAAGCAAGAAACCGAAGGGAAAAGGAAGCCCTGGTTGCTAGACTGAAGCTTGCAGAGGAGGCTCGACAGAAAGAACAAGAAGCTGAACCTCTAAGAAAGGAAAGAGATGCTAAGGAGCTAATAAAGAAACAACAAGCTGAAGAAGAAAGGGAAAAGGTAGAGAAGCTCGTAGCCTTAGAAATGGAAAGGATAGAAAAGGAAGAATTAGAAAAGATAAGGAAAGAAAAAGAGGCCGAAGAGCTAATTAGGAAGCAAAAGGAAGAAGAGGCTGAAGCTGCAAAACTTAAAGCTTTGGAGGCAGAGAAGCTCATGGCCTTAGAAAAAGAGAAATTAGAGAAGGATCAGATGGAAGAAGAGAGATTGAGAAAAGAAGAAGAAGACAAGAAAATACAAGAACAACGAGATAGAGAAGAGGCTGAGAAGTTGGTACAGATGCATGTGATGCAGGAACAACAAGAAAAAGCAAAGGTTGATTCTCAACCTAACGTAAATGTTCAGCCATCCTCTACAGTTGCCGCTTCCTCTTCCATGATGATGACTGCTCCTAGTGCTCCTATATGGTTGAAATTAGATTTGCAGAAGAGAGCCAAAACACCTCCTCAACCTCTTAATTGGGAGGACATTATGAAGGAGATTGAACAGGAAAGGCCTAAGAAGAAGGCTAAAGTTTTTCATTCTACCAGACTCACAGATAAAGGGGAGATAGTTGCTGAATGTGCCATGCCTATGACTGAAAAGGAGGTAGGGGATATGCAGCTCACAGACTATCAATGGAGTACAGTTAATTTGGGAAGACCCACTAGAAATCAACAAATGAATCTGATTGATGTGGTGGCTTCAATGACTAAATCAAGAATGATCAAGGACAAACAAAAGAAAGATGAGCTTAAGGCTTAATTGGATCAGTTACATTCATTCTTGAAGAGTGTTTCCTCTCCAAGGTCACAATAGGTTGCAGCTATTGAGACTCCTGTTTTGCTAAGCAAAAAGGAGGTTGATGATTTGGTGCAAGTTAGAGGTAAGGCGGAGATGGTTGATAAATGGATAGAAAAATTGAACCATGAGGTAGGTGAGGTTTTAACAAAAGGATTTGAAACCTACAAAGAGGTAGAAGGAGTAATAAAAGAGATGCATCAATACATTGAGGCATCCGAAAAACTAGAAGAAGAGTATAAGGAGTATAGTGAAAAGTTAGAGAAGATAAATACATTCCCTCTAACTACTCTTCTAGAAGAATCTATACTTGAAGATGATAAAAAAGATTTTGTAGAAAAGACTTCTCGTATACTTAAGTTTAGGACTGGCTTTTTGAGCAAGCATAAGGATGAGATTCAGGAAGTAGTTGGAAGAGTTGGAAGCAGTCATGGCTATAATAGTAGATGTGAATGTAATGACAAAAGATGGCATGCTGTTGAGTCAGGTTAGAGAGAAATGGAATGAAAGATTCCAAGGACTCATGCATGAGAAAGATGATGGAGGAGACTTGGTGATAGATTGGCTTGTAGAAGTCAAAGAAGAAATAAAAGTTGCAAGGGAGAGAATTGATCAAGGTAAAAAGTATGAAAGAGTTTGCTGCAGTTGAGTTGGATCGCATCAAATTTGAAGATGACTGGATTGATGGGCAGATATGGATATGCTACAACAAGTCTTCACCAGTTATGATGAGTTCATAGCGGATCCAGCTTCACATGCATAAAAATCTTGCATGCATGATGTTCTTCTTCCTTGCATGTTGCATGCATGCAACACTGACAGTCTTAAGGATGCATGACTTCTTTTCTTCTATTTCTATCTTCTATTGTTAGATCAAATTGAATGCATAATGTAAGAACTCAAGATCAAAGTTGATCTGAGTTTCCAAGAAAGTTGATTGTTCCTAAAAGGGTGGAAAGCCTAAGATAGAAGTGAAGTTCAAACTTCTTTTGTATATCTATAAATACTAGATGGGTATCACATTGTAAGGGTCGGCTAATTGAGAATTGGATTGGCTTACCTAGTGCTAAGAGATAGAATTTTATAGAGTTTTGCAGAGATACATTGTACCAGATCTTTTTACAGTTAATAGAATTGCAGGTTTACGAAATATGGAGTTTGCATTGAATTGTGTTGTTTGATAAGGTTAATGAGTTATAATCCACCTGAATGCCAGTGATTGTGCTGAAGCATGATAGTTTCTTATGTGATGAAAGTCATTAGAAGAAACCAGGTTTAAAGATTATCTTGTTAAATTGTCATTGAATTAAAGTTATTGAAGTCTGTTGATCTATAGTTTTGATGATGAATGAATGTGTGTTGTTTTGAAATCTTGGAAATACTTGTGATATGCGAATAGTGGAATTGAATTAAGCACCTAAGATGTATATGATGGTACAGTCATACTGTGGGTTGTGTCATGCTATGGTTTTTGTGATCGGTTAAGAAAACATTCATTGTTAAAAGTATATGTCTGGATATTAGATAAATTTAATTCATACTTACTAATTTACCCCTTGGATCTATCTTTTTCTTTTATTTAAAACCCATTGATTTACAAGAACTATTTTGATAAAGAGATTCATAGCTTGAATCCTTTGTTACTAGCACATGCCCCTTGAATATTACAATTGCATGAACCAATTGAGTGACATTAGACAGTTGAGAACCAACTACCAAGACCTTGGGAGTTAGGCTACTACATGTTGTCTTTCTCTTTAAGGAGAAATAGAGTAGAAATATTTTGTTTTAATGTTGTTTGTGTCATTTTAACCATCAACAGGTTTGACAACTAAAAACAAAACAAAAGTAAATACAAAAAGTAAAGTAAAAGATCGACCTAATAAAACAAAACACAAAGACCGAGACTAAGAAAAAATAAAAATAGTGGAGGCAGGATCGGAATAAATTGTGATTTTGCAAATTTTGATAATAACCATCCTAATATCCACTCCAGCTCCGCTTCCGCTAAAGACCAAAACAAAAGCAAAGAAAAGACTGTCAAGATAGAACCAAAAACAAGCCTCAAAAGAACTTTCAGAACCCAATTCAATTCCGGTTCCGATTCCGACAGACTCAAAAAATGAAACAAAAGATAAAGAACACAAAAAGGGGGACCCATTTTGACCAAGGCAAAAGATGGGGTGGTTATGTAGGGCATAACAGACCCTCATCCAACAAGGTCAATAAATATAAAAGACTAACACCACACAACACAAAACCACATAAAAACATAAACAACAACAAAGATAATACTCCAGAGGAAACAAGATCAAGGGAAAAAAATGGGCATAGTGGAAGAGTGTCATCGCATGGCCTTACATGGATTGACCAGACTACCTAACACTAGGAGCCACCTCCATCAATGTGGATTAACCAGACTACCTAATACTAGGAGCCGCCTCCATCTATGGTTTACCAGACAATCTATCTCAAGGTGCCGCCCCATAGGGTGACTCATGTGGAGCCACTTACCTTTCATGGAGACAAGACAATAACCTTACCAACCAGGTCTTCCCACCTGTCCTTAGCCTTTGAGAGCACTAACAACAGGGGTGAGGTGCATGTTTTAGTCTTGTTATGTGTTTAACTAACCCAACCCACTAGATACTTTAATTAGGTTATCACTTATTTAACAGAACTCTTCCATGGACAACCTCTTGTACACTGACCCCCATGAATAGCCACTCTCCCTTATGGTTACCCAAAGACTAAAGTCAAGTAAATGGGTGTACCTCATCACTCAAACACATAAAGGAGATTCATAAAACAAAACACACGAGGCATGGCCATCTCACGAATACATAATGTATCAAAACCCATGAATCAAGGAGGTACCACCCATACACACATCCACAAGGTTAAAATATAGATATAGAAGTATGACAACAAATGCACAATGCACAACTTCCCCTAGCCTCTAGAGGTAAGTAAACATCTACCCAAGGATTGAAATAACACATGTTTCCTCGAAATCATGAAACAACTTAAATCAAAGTTCCTAGATGCACAATAAATAGCTCTTCACAAATAAATAAATCAACAATTCATTTTCTCAATCAAAAGCAAAACTCTTTTAAATGATATATTATTCGAATTAAAATCATGTTTCCAAACAATAGGAAATAGACCTAAACAAATATACTGTGTAATGAATAACAAATCCATCATCTTAAAATCATTTAATATAAATAAAATACTATAAACATTTAATATAAATAAAATACTATAAATAAAATTCATTCCAA
This sequence comes from Sequoiadendron giganteum, assembly GCA_007115665.2. Lineage (NCBI taxonomy): Eukaryota > Viridiplantae > Streptophyta > Pinopsida > Cupressales > Cupressaceae > Sequoiadendron > Sequoiadendron giganteum. The sequence continues at coordinate 459,179,027 of CM021108.1, forward strand.
CTCACAATATTCATGGTGGAAATAAAGTAATTTAACTTAAACTATTAAAGTAATCATAAATAATTTGTGAATATTTTAGAAACTAATTTTACACAAATATATATTTTCCCATTTTATTTCTTTTTCCAAATCAGAAAAATCTTTAAACTGATTTTCTATAATCATCATATCTAATTTACATATTCTTTTCGAAATAAAAGTTTAATAAAAATCATATTTAAATATGAATTTAATAAAAATATATTTTTTGTTCAATTATGTCAGAAATAGGAAAATCACAATTGCTCAACTACACACACACACACACACACACACACACATATATATATATACTTTATATATATGTGTGTTTGTGTATATCTCCCAACAAAATAAATAGATTTTTACATTGCTGGAAATTACCATAATCAACAAATTTAAATGAATAATTATCTTAAACAAAAATGACTTACACACACACACACACACACACACACACACACACACACACACACACACATATATATATACATATATATTTTAAATAGCATAAAAACCCAATTTAATTATTCATTCAAATTACTACATAGCTCATAAAATGCATAGCATCATACAAATGTTGACCCCACCGCCCCCACCCTCCCCCCCACACACACACACATATAAAATAAAAACTATAAACAAAACCATAGTGGCATAAACATAAGGGTGCGTCCCCTACCTTGAGTGGCTGCACAGAATGGCCTTAGGTTGTTGTGCAACCATTCAAGGGTGGCTGACTTCACCAAGTGTGTCGAACAACCTGGTAAGGAGAGTGTGGACACAACAGGGAGGGACGCCAAAAAATAGACCCTATAAAATGGTATAAATAAATGGCCTTTCATTATAAGATACATAAAGACATAAGATTCACAATCCTCATAAATAAATAAATATATAATTAATGCATAATCTAGCGCCTCTCATGTTACTGATTGCTTTATGATGATGATGATGATGTGTTTAGATTTTGATTAATGTATTTGATTTATGTGAAGGAGATGGTGTTGCATCACTCATCCGTGAGCACCCTACCTCACCGCAATTGTCTTCCAGAATGTGTTTGATTATGAGTTTATATGTATATGTATATGTTGTTTGACGTTTGGTGTTACGTAGGAATGCAAGTACCAGGTGCCAACTCTACCCGCATTGTCAGGTTTGAGCACGCCTTACATACACAATGGTTTGATGTGGTTAGGGAGTTGATAAGAAAGTACCCCCATTTGTGTGTGTGGTTTAGTCATTGTGGTTCATGTCTTATATCTGCACTTTGTTGTGTGGGTATGATTTTAGTTTGAGCTATTTACTTTCTTGGCTTTTTGTAATGTTTATTAAAGGTTTCCGACTATGGCTATGTTGATGAATAATTTCTTTAAATTAAAATGTTATTCTTCAATGTGGTTAGTAAGTAATTAAAATTCATTGTTAGTAAATGACATTAATTCTTTTAGAAAATAAATGTGTGCATTAGTGTTGTTTATTTTATACATTAATGGTTTTATTAATATTGCAAGATTTAAATTATCATGAGATATCATTTAATTTAAATAAATATAAGTTAATAAAAAAATTTATTAGTTATTTAAATTAAGTCATTGAAATTATTATTATGATTAATTTTACTATCAAGTAGTTAATTTAATATTATATTTTTAAATTTAAATGTTGCTTGAGCTAAAATGTTGATTTATTTATTTAATAATATTTATTTGTTTTAGAAAGTTAATTATATTTTAAAGGGAATATAATGTTTAAATATTTGGAAGAATTAGTTAGTTTAGTAAATTTGGGAAAAATGCCTATTTGAAAATTAGTAAAATGGAAATTGAAGGCAAGTGGCTATTTTCCATGTGCAATGTAATTGAGAGAATTTTAGTGATGTTTTGATTTTTGCCTTCTTGGGATTTTATATCCAATCTTGTTTTTTTTCGAAAAATCAGAGAAAGAAGGAAAGCAAAATTTGGTTTGCAAATCGTAAATTTTGAAGTTTTCCTGGAAATTGAAATCTTTGTATCTTTCTTTCAAAAATAAGTTAAATATTTAGAATTTGTAAATTGTGTTGGATATTGTTCTTCAAAAATTTCTTTTGGAGGTTGTGGATCTCTGAATCTGGTGAAGAGCATGGTTGGATGGATATGCACGATGCAAAAAATCATCTCCTAATCAGCTTCAAGTGAAGGGCTCCAAGTGGCACTACAACTTTGAATATCCTTGTAATTTTTCAGTTGAAAAGAACAGATTTTTTGTTTTGAAATTTCAAGATGTTTTCTGTGAGGCTTGAAATTATTGTTTTGGTGAAATCAATGTTGTGTAATTGTCACCTCCAGTGTTTAGATCTCATTTTCCCCTTTGTTTCCTGTCCAATATCATTATTTAATACTTTGATGTGTGAGCTTGACTGACAATCGTCTGAAAGTGTATTTTAATTCTGGTAAATGTGGCTCTGTTTGCAATTCATTCGTTTATGGTTTTACTTCCAGCCATTTCCATTGTGATTTCTTTGTAATTTTTTTATTTGGCCAGAGATCCTCTTCTTCTTATTCGGCTATTATAATTCACCAATTTGATTCTAGTTATCTGAATCATTTCGTATATTGGGCTATACCCAATTTTTCTCGTGTTTATGCATCTGTTATATATATATTTTTTAATTTTATTGATCTTCTAATTTTGTATGGCATTCGAAGTTTATTATGGGATAATATATATTATACTATTTTTTTTTTGGGGGCTCTTTGTTTTATTTTTGTGGAGGCTGGGGTGTTGACACCATAGGCGTACCACCCTCCACCCACATTTTTTTCCCTAGACTGGCCGATGCTTATAGTAGTCCCATCCTTACTTGGATGGTTGCGCATCAGCTTATGGCTATTGTGTGCAACCATCCAAGAAAGGAGGCTACGCCATATACTTGTACCATGGACTTTGTTTGATTGCATTTTATATTATATATATGTGGCTATGAGCAGTGATTGGTTTATAGTATTGTAATTTGCACAGTAATTGGCATTAAAATTTAAATTCAGTTTGCAATAATTATAATATATATATGTATATACATCACTGTTGAATAGATAGATATTCATTTAATTCTGATTTTCTTAATATGCAACAATAACTTTAATTTAATGACATACACACACACACACACACATATATATATATTTTGATATAAATATATATTGTTGAAATGAAAAAGTATTTTAATTATGAAAAAATTAAGAACAAAATTATTTTTGATTAGATTCAGATTTAAATATTATTTTATTAAATTTGTATTTAGAAATGATTTTTGCAAATCAGATTTAACAATTATGGAAAAATCAGATTTAGAGAATATGCTGCTTTGGAAAAAGAAACAAACTGGAAAATAGATATTGTTTAAGATTAAAATATATACTTTTAATTATAATTAGTTTTAATAGTTTAAGTTAAACATTTTATTTCCTAAGTATACTTGTGTGATTAAATAATTGTAGAAAAAGTAGTTATTTTTATTAAATTTGATTTAGAAACAATTAATGAAACTCAATTTTTTTTTACTTGGTAAAATAATTTGATGAGATAGTTAACGTTATGTAAATTAAGTTATGAAATTAGATATTAAATGCCAATGGTTATTTCAATAGATTATATTGGAATATTTAATTACGTAATGATTTTTGTGAGTAGGAATGGATTTTTAAATGATGGAAATTTGTATTTGATGTGCCATATGTTGAATTTTGGTTAAATTTTATATAGTTTGAAAAGATGATTTGTTAATTGAAGTAATGTGTTATTTCGGTTCTTGGGTAGAATTTTACGTACCTCCAGAGGCTAGGGGAAATCATGTGTTGTGCATTTATTGTTGCACTATTTATCTATCATTTTACCTTGTGAATATTTGTTTGGATGGTACCTCCTAGTTTTATGGGTTTTGATACTTTGTGTAGTCACGAGATGGTCATGCCTCATGTGCCTTGTTGTGGAATAAGGTCCTTTATGTTTGTGTATTGATGTACACCCATTACTTGCTTTTGGTTTGGGGTAATCGTAGGGGACAGTGGCTCTTCTTGGGGCCAGTGTACAAGTGGTCTCCCACGAAAGAGTTTCCTTAAATAAGTGATAACCTAATTAATGTATCTAGTGGGTTGGGTTAGTAAACACATAACAAGATTAAAACTTGCACCTCACCCCTTCTGTTAGTGCTCTCAAAGGTTAAGGATGGGTGGGAAGACCTGGTTGGTAAGGTCAGTACCTTGTATCCGTGAAAGGTAAGTGGCTCCGCATGAGTCACCCTATGGGGTAGTACCTTGAGATAGGATGCCTGGTTAACCATAGATGGAGGCAGTTCCTAGTGTTAGGTAGCTTGGTTAATCCACATAGATGGAGGTGGTTCCTAATGTTAGGTAGTTTGTTGAATCCAGGTAAGGCCATGTGATGACACTCTCCCACTATGCCCGTTGTTTTCCCTTATTCTTGTTGCCTTTGGAGTTTTTATTATTGTTGTTGTTTATGTTGTTATGTGGTCTTGTGCTGTGTGGTGTTAGTTCTTTATGTGTTGAATTTGTGGAAAAGGGTTTTTTCTTATCGACTCCTTGCACGAGGGGTGTTCCTTCGGGTTCACAAGGTCAGGTGGAAATGTGCAATGCACCCATTGGGTCCCCAGGTGATGACCATGGCACAAAAGTAGATGTAGTGATTCCAGAACTTCGCATGAAGGAGATTGTACCTTCATGTATTCAATTATGCATTTTTGTATTCTTTGGATTATGTTGTACTCTTCTCAATGTATAAGGGAAACAACTTTGTAATGTAATATTGGTTTCACATTGTGTTGTATCTGTGGAAATATGTTCCACATATGTAATTATGAACTTGGGAATTGTAATTTAATAATATGTTACTCATGCTTTTATTTATCCATCTTATTCATGTTTGGATGAATGTTATATTTATATTATGTCTTATTCACACTTGTATCATTTGTCTAGTTTAGTATCATTTAACGTTGTAGTTGGTTTGGGTTCGTTTGAGTAGTGCACCATGTTACCCCATGGGACTAGGTTAATGTTATATGATATATCTATGTTGGTTAATTATTTCATTATGTTAAATGTTATTATTGTCTTAAAAAATAAATTGTTTTGTTATTGTTAGTAGTTGTGTCCTATGGGGTTTGTGTGGTGGGGCATTACACATAAGTAATAGAATGGCATAAATCAATAGCCAAAAAGCGAAAGATAGTCAAATTAGAATAATGAAGATCTCTGGTAAATGAAAATTACAAAGTAATTGGTTGAGTAATATCAATGGACGAAACAAAGTGGAGACAATTTATTCAAGAATAAAATAAGTTTCTAGACGCTTTGCCAACCAAACTTGTATATCTAAAATAATAAAAGAACAATTTACTCGACAAGAACAAAAAGGAAAAATCCAAAGGTTGCAGATGACATTTAAATAGCAACAATTTCACAAAAATAAAAATTCAAAGCTTCACAGGAATGCATTATTTATTATACAAAATTTTGGACAAGCAAGCCTAATTTTCTTCTCAACAAGAAAGAATAGAGATATATAAGTTCATTGTGCTACCTAGAGTCCTTCGCTTAAATTTAATTCAGAGATGAAATGCTACATCGAGTGATTCCAGGCAGCCATGTTCTTCACCAATTTTGAAGAAACAATCTCCAAGAAAACTAAAAATTTTAATTCTTTTAATTATTTTTGAAAGAAAAATGTAGAGATTACAATTTCCAGAAAACTCCAAAATTACAAATCGCAGAGCAATTTTCTTTCCTTCTCTCTCCTTTTTTGAAAAACACTAGATTGGATATAAAATCCAAAAAAGACGAAAATCAGAAAGTTACTAACAATTTCTGAATTTCACTCCACATGGAAAATAGCCTTTTCATTAAATTTCAATTTTTACTAATTTTCAATTAAGCATATTTCCCAAATTTCCTAAACTAACTATTTCTTCAAAAATATAATTTCATTGTTAAAATATAATTAACTTTAAGACAAATAAATATTATTAAAATAAATAAATAAACATTATAACCCAAGCAACATTTAAATTTAAATTTAATATTAAATTAATTATTCGATGTTAGAATTAGACATCACAATAATAATTTCAAATGACTTAATTTAAATATCTAATAAAACAATTTATTAATTTACATTTATTTAAATTAAATGGTATTCCCAACTAATTTAAACTATGCAATATTAATAAAACAATTAATGTCTACATAAAATAAATAACACTACTAGCACATTTTATTTACTAAGAGAATTAATGTCATTCACTACAAAAGTAATTTAATTATTTAACGACATCAACATAGTCATATTCAAAACCTTTAATAAACATTACTAAAACCGTGAAAATAGTAAACTCAAAATAAAGCAACATTAATAATACTATCAAAATTAATCATTAAAACCAAAACGAATAAACACCTACACAAATAAACTCTTACCCAATCAACCCAAAGACCCAAGCGGAGATGAACTACATTAAGAGATGTCAAAATGAGGTTGATTTTGGCAATTTATAGAAATGGCAATTTTGAATGGAGGGCCAAGATTAAAAGATGAAAGATGCCCTAAGATCAAGGGTTGTAAATGCATGTGACAACCCCTAATTAGGGTTAGGACAACAATGCAAAATGAATGGTTGAGATTTGATTTTGAGAAAATCAAATCAAGGGTCAAGATTGCATGTGACAAGAGGATATTGGGCACAACTTATGAGGTTGCTAGAGGGAATCAAAAATTTGATTTATGAGAGGGAGAGTTGAGTTTTAAATTAAAAAATAATTTAATTCAGAAGTGGTGGGGCCATGTGATAGTAAATAATTATTTCAAATTATTTACTTGGTGGGAAAAAACTGAAAGTGCAGAATTTAAATAAATGACTTTATTTAAAATTAGAAGAAAAGTCAATGAGATAATTAAATAATTAATGATAATTATTTAATTATGAAGAAGATAAATAAAGTGGTCAATAATTTAAATAAATCAGAAGAATTTATTTAATTATAAGAAGACATTAGAATTAATGACATATTTAAATAAATGAATAAAGTTTATTTATTTAAATAATCAAGAGGAAATAGTGGACAAATTAAATAAATTAAATAATTGATTTTATTAAAGAGGACATAAGAAATTAGTGGCATATTTAAATAAAATAAATGTAATTTATTTATTTAAATAGTCAAGAGGAATAAAAGATGTGAATTAATTAAATAATTAAGAATTATTTAATTAATAGATGAATTTGGACAAAAGGACATAATTAAATATTTTAATTATGTTTAGAAGAATTAGGGAGAAAATCGAGTTCGCAGGCCTAGGTCAATTTTATGTGTCTAGATTTTGCCCCTCTTTGTCATAATGCAGTTTATCGCACTGTGAGAAAGAAAACCTGCATTATGACAAAGAAAAATTAGTTCAATACATGCCCCAATGAAGGTACGAAGTACCTATGCCGCCTTAAGAAAATTTGCGAATTTTGGCCCGGGGCCGATTTTTTATAGAAAGTGTCCCGATAAGTCAATTTGAGGACCAGAAAATCAATGGTGCAATCAGTTTTGAAATCAGATGAAGTTAAGGCAATCAAAAGGTCAGTCAAACTTGTTCAAATGAGCCTTGAGTAATAACCTTGAGGGTAAAACCCTAATTTTCAACCTATAAATAGGTTTGAAAAGGTAAAAAGACATGTCATTTTAACTTTTGCCTTTTTGAAACTTTAGAGCTCAGAGCAAGGAGAGGCTGTAGAACGATGGTGATTCCAGTGATAGAGCATCATGGGTACCAGGTGTGGACCTTCCGATGGCTAGAGGGCACAAAGGCATTGGTATGTAAGCCTTTCCCACTTTGTGATTTTCTCATTTTTCATGCGTTTTTAGGGTTTTTAGTTAGGTAATCGAATGAGTTGCAACACATATGTGTTCATGTAAGACACATTTATGTTACATTGCATGCATTTGATGTGTCATGACACAAATGCAAGGGATGGGGTAGGCTTAGATTTAGAATGACATAAATGAGGGTGCAAGATGCAAATGCCAAAAAACAACATAAACGCGGGGCCATGCAACACATTTTCCTAGTTGAACCGCATATGCTAGTCTGCGCGACACGAGTGATTTCAAATGATGCAATTGACTTGTGAAATGACACAAGTGCTATGGATTGACACATTTGTCAGATAAAAAAATGCAATCGTTGGGATGCAACGCATGTGCAAGATGGAACGATGCATGTGACCTGGTGTGACACAATTGAAGTCAATGCAACACATTTGACTTTCATCAGGGTTTAGTTAGTTTAGGCTCAATTTGCTGATGTACTTTTGACTAGATAGATGCTTATGATGATGTTCAATATGTGCTAACTCCCATTTTTGCATGGGCAGAAATGATTGGTACCCATCTATACGCATGAGTTCAGGCCAATGACCTATGCCTTTAGAGATTAGCTACAAGAGAGTGAGTGGAGATGACTGATGCAGTTGGGATTATACTATGTTAGCTATATGCCCATTATCCAGACAAATAGGGGGCTTCTAACAACACTTTATGAGAGATGGCATTCAAAGACTTGTTTTTTTCACATGCCAACAGGAGAGGCTACCATCACTTTGGAGGACTTTATAGGATTTTGTGCATTCCCATCAGAGGAGATCAAGTGGTCTATGATCCTCACAAAGGGCACCAAGCCATAACTGATTACTATGAGCTAGTGGATGATACAGGGCTAGGGATTGAGGGTTATGAGATCAAGTGGGAGTTTGTGGTAGAGCACTACACTCAATGGGATGTCATGTTATGCACTTTGATTGTTGAAGTTTTGATTCCTGATCATCGAGGACATAGATTTCATATTGAATGGGGTGATGTGTTGATTCAGATGAGACTAGACAAGACCTTTTTTTCCTTAGGGCCATGTTTACTTGGGATGCTTTATCATCAGTAACGTGAGGTGGCTTACCTGAAGGGTCAGAGTATCAGTTGTGGGACCACATTATTAATGATCTGGGCTTGGGAGCATATTCCCATTTTCTGACCACCAGTTTAGATTCAACAACTAGGTGAGGGGATGCCCTATTTTTTCTTGTATGCTAGTTTAGTGACACAGACCCAGGTGGGGGATACAGGATATTGGCACCACCAGATTGACACTTTGATGGGGTTTGTTTGAAGACCCTATAGAGATTGTGCACAGTGGACGGGAGAGGATGAGCACCTTACCTTTTGCATACAATTCATTTATTTTATTGGATGAATAGTCCAGTCTCAACATATTATTGAGATGTACCTACCCTAGTAGGTACTTCGATAGTTCAGAGAGTAGCAAGGTGTTCTTGGGAGGACCACAGAGTATGCTCGGTCATCTCGGGAGACTATGTGGGGACTACCGATATCAGATCCTCTAGAGAGCAGAAGATTGATGGGTTGGTAGCACAAAAATGGGCATGGAGTGGGGGTCTAATAGATGCGGGGATCACGACAAATTTTGATGCCTAGTGGTAGATACACATGCCAATTTTTCTTACAGATCTAGGTGGACTAGTGCGGATTGATCAACGATCAATGATACCATGTGTATGACAGGGAGGACGAGGAGGGAGAGATGGCAATAGGGGTGGAGATAGAGGTCGAGGAGATCATGGGAGGGGTGGCAGAGATGGGGGAGGTGATGGGTGAGGATATGATGGAGGGGATGGTAGGGGTGGCAGGAGGAGGGGGGGAGGAGAGAGGGGAGGAGATGGTCGAGGAGAGTGCGACAATGGGTAGGGGGAGCACCATTATCTCCCATATGAGAGGAGGGGGAGGAGGTGGAGAGAGAGGGGGATGGGAGAAAAGAGGTAGAGCAGATGGAGGGGGAGGTGAGGTAGGAGGAGGGGAGGTAGGAGATGGAGGCAGAGATCAGGGCAGAGGTAGAGGTCCAGCTAGAGGGAGAGATGCCTAGGGAGGAGGATGTGTTTGCAAAGCATCAAGCATTGGATATCGAGGGAGAGGAGGATATTGGAGGAGAGGAGGAGAGAGATGATGATGATGAGATTGATATTGGTAGGAAGGATGAGATGGATGAGGCTGAGAGATGACTGAGAGAGTAGATGATAGATGATGAGGAGGATGTGGATAGGCCACCACCCTTACCACAAGATTCCATGATGGATCAGAGGTTAGTACACCTACAAAGAATATTAGACGTTGCCTTGTCTCAAAACAAGGTGCTAGCTACAAAATTAGAGGTGGTGTGAGTGGAGAGGGATCAGGCTATGATCAGACAACAAGAGGTTGAGAGATGGTGTACAAAGTTTACATAGTTATATTCAAGGCCAATAGGAGATATGGCCAAAGAGTTGGCTAGGGTTAGTGCTAGGCAGGAATGATACATATTGTTATATGAGTAGGAAGTGCCACCAGAGAGACAAGACCCCACATTGATTGAGTCTCAGACCAGGACAGGCAATGGTCGTAGGACACAAAGTAGTAGTAGGAGACACAACAGAAGCTGAAACCATAGTAGTGCAGGTGGGTCGACCTCATCTGGATATTCCTCAAGGCATAGGTCGCACCATAGTCATAGAATTTTTTAGGCCACAAGTCCAATCACAGCCATGGGTTAGTATCCTTGGGTCACAGGTCACAAGTCACAACACAACTAGCCCCTAGTTATTGATCCATCAGCCTCACAGAGCCAGTCTATAGTGTCCTCAGTGCATGTTTTAGCTGAGCTCATGAGCGAGCATCAGTCACCTCATTCCCCACCCCGAGGGGATGGAGAGGGCACAACTTAGGAAATATTGTTATCTTATTGTTATGCTGATACATTTTATATACTGACTTTCGAGCTTGCGAGCTCTATTTTTGGGATTATACAAGACTCTCTTAGGTGACATGATTTTTGAGATATATATATGATGCGATTTTGATGTGGACTATATTATTTGTGCTATGTTGTTATGAATTATGATATTATTATGTGTATGTGATGTGATGTGATTTATGTGGTGATACTATGATGCATTTATGATGGTTACTTTATGATTATATGCCATGATGATCTTATGTTTATATGATGATGATAATGATATTTTATATGTTGCCATGTTTATGATTATGTATGTACTAAATATGCAGCTTTATGATGGTGACTTTACGAATGGATGTCATGCTTATGATTATGAATGCATTAATGGATGTTTATGGATGTATGGATTATGCAATGTATGATATTCTTATGTTATGATCCTATATGTATGTATTGATGACATGGATGGTTATGGTGTTTATATGTTACGCAAATGAATTGATGCAAATGATACTTTGATGTATGCAATATGGACCAATGTGCATGATGGACCTATATGTCATGTGGATGCAATATGAATGGAACTATTATTATGCAAATGGATTTAGGTGTAAATGTGTAATGTGCTAATGCAATTTCCATACGAATATGTAATGTTTTTGTATGTCACAGGATATCATTAGGGGATGAGAGAGGAGAGATGACCATATAAAGGTGGATGTTAGTGTAGAGAAAGAGATACATGTTAGTGCAGAAAAATAGTCCTTCAATATTTTCCATAGTACTAATAGGTGTTGCTCTAATCATCATTTGGCGGATTATCGTAATGGCCAACAAACACTATGATATAACATAGATCAATAGTGTGCAAGGTCAAACCATCACATAGGACAAGAAATCACAAACAAGGGTGATCATGACTCATACAAGAAACTCAATTTCCCCTAGTCATTTTGTCATAACCAACTGCAAATAGACATGGCTAGTCATGAAACATTGTGGCTCCTCTAAATCCTAATATCAGGACATCCTCAAGGAACTAGCCACATGATAGCCATAAAAGACAAAACGATCATCATACTACATCGTTGCTCCTCTAAATCTTGATATTCAAACATCCTCAAGGAACTAGTAGCATGATGATCCAAAAAGACAAGGACAATCATCATGATACATCGTGGCTCCTCTGAATCGAGGAACTAGTATCATGATGAAAATAAAATGACAAATAATTTTTGCCAAGTGTTTCTCGATGGTCAAAGTTTAGGTGTTTTGATGTCAAGATGCCAAGTTTGATAAGGTCTAGGTTGTCAATTGTCAGGTGATGCCAGATTCAGGAAGGACACATCCTGAAAGATGTCGATGTCAAGAGGATCGATTCTCGAATGTCAAGAGAATTCGTCAAAATTCTAGATGACCATACCACTTCCTAGGAAGGACACATCCGAAGCACAACCAAGAGGTGACAATTTGACTTGTTTTGATGACTTGACCAAAGTTGACTTTAGATGATAGAGATGGCTGCATGCTAGGGTTGACATGCTAATTTAGTTGAAATTCTGGTTAGAGGGTTTGTTTTTGAGTTGTTTGATTTGGGCTAAGCACGAGCTCATGTGTGATAGTGCATTGTCATGAACCCTAATGGAGTGACCTAGTATGACCTTGGTGGCTCATCAATTTATGGCCTTGCCTATGTCATACACTTAGAGACCTCATAGTTCAACACGACCAATGACTTTGTCTTAACAACATAAGATCGAGTCATGTTTTTAATTTTTCCAACCTAAAGGGATAGACCTAGTGTCTTGGGGGCCCATTTAAGATGTACCTTGCCTATGTAGAAAATGTGTAGAGATAGTGTAGTTCGATTATGACAAGGACAAACACGATAAAAATGATGGAATTTGACTCTATTTTTGAGATTTTTGAGTGTTATATGGGTGTTTTTGTGTTTTGTTTAGTGCATTTTTCAGTTTTTTAAGGTCTTTTTAGGACATTTTCTAATTTTTAGGGTTTTTTCAAGACTTTTTATGATTCTTAGGACCATGTGCGATACCCACTACAGTCATGTGATAAAGGCCTTTCCCTAGCCCAGTCGAGGACTAGCTAAGTGAAATGAAATGGAAAGGGACATATGCTGGATGAAAGGCATGGGATACAAAAGGCATGATGTCAACCATTGTTAGCCATGGACCAAAATGATAGGACTTAGGGATGTAATGAGTGTTGTGGAAGGTTGAGTATTTAGTTGAGATGAAAATAGATGGAATGATAGTAGATGGCAAAGCAAAGAATGACTACACATGGCGCCTGTTTGCCAGGTTTTCACCATGGTACTTATCCAAAGTCCATGTTTACCAAGTTTTCACCATTGGATGAATTATTTCTCTTTACTATTTTTTGTCATTTTTTTTATTTTTCTAATTATTTTTTTGGTGTCACCAAGATGCCTATTTTCCATGTTTTCTTCAAGGTGACGATTTTTATGTATTTTTCATTTTTTTTATATTTTTGAGGTTTGCAGCCAAGCTCTTTGATGCTATATATAGAATTTGTGTAAATGTAGACTATTGATAGGCTCTATCAATTGTTCTCCATCTAGTATAGCTAATTGATAAGCACCATAACCAAATGTGGTAGTGATGGTGTAAGGACCCAGCTAATTGGGCTCAAACTTGCAAGGTTTCTCTTGATCAACTTGATTCCTTAGATTCTACAGTAAGACCAAATCACCAATCTCAAACTTTCATACCATTAACCTTTTATTATAGATTTTGCAAAGGCGATTTTGATATACCTATAAGTGGTTCAAAGAATTGAGTTGTCTTTATTTAAACATTTCGAACTCATGCAGTCAAGACTGTCAGTATTCTTCATGATCAATCAATCTGTTTAAGGAGACCCATAAGGAAATGATTTCAACCTCAATGGGAAATATGGCTTTAGATCCATAGACCAAGGCAAAGGGGGTGGATCCATTAGGTGTGCCGATGGTGGTGTGGTAATCCCATAGGGTGGGGTTGAGTTGGAGATGCTAGTCATAGCCAACTTCATTGATGGTATTCTTAAGAATTCAGAGGATTGTTTTATTGGACGCCTTAACTTGATCATTTCCTTGCAGATAGTATGGAGTGGAGAAATGGTGTTGAATGTGGAAGCATTCACAAAGCTCATAGACATCTTATTTTTTGAATGAACAATCAATTTCTGTGATGATGGATTGTGGTACACCATACCAACAGATGATGTGATTGAGGATAAATTTGGAAATTTGTTTATTGGTGACGTAGGTGAGGGGGACAACTTCAATCCACTTAGTGAAATACTCAGTGGAAATGATAATGAATTTATATTTGTTGGATGAGGTGGGATGGATTTTACCCATGAGTTTGAGTCCCCATTGTGCAAAGGGCCAAGGAGAAGTGATTGGTCTAATCTCCTGTGCGGGTGCATGAATTAGATCACTATGCACCTGACATTTCTGACATGTTCTAACAAACTGAAGAGCATCCTTTTCCATTGTCGGCCAGTAATATCCAAGTCTTGTAATTTTCCTAGCTAAGGTCGGGCCACTCAAATGAGATCCACATATACCCTCATGTACCTCGCATAAGGTTGTTTGGGTTTCATTAGTGTCAATACAATGAAGAAGGGTGTTTTCAAAGCTATGGTGATATAAGGTGTCAATAACGATGGTATAATAGGCGGCTTTGCAGATGAAGGATTTTTGTTGGTTGTTGGATAGGTTTGGTGGGAGAGTCTAGGACTTGAGGTAGTCATAAATTTCTTGATACCAAGGTGAACTGGGACCAACAAGCTCACAAACCATTTCTGATTCTAGAATATCATATGCAGGAACCAAAAGTTGTTCCACTAAGAACTCAAATTGTGGCACATTGTTAGGAATGTCCAAGAGAGATCTGATTTTTTCCATTGCGTCCACTACCTTGTTTTGTGCCCTAATAATTTGTTCAAAAGTGAGTAGGTGGAAGTATGAGTGAAAGCTATCAACCATACATTTGTAGGGCATCAACCTTTTGTTCTTTGTGTCATAGTCATCATTGACCTCGTTGATGACCAATTGAGAATCTCCAAAAAATAGAAGTGTCTTGATTTTCCATTTTATAGCCATTCAGAGTCTTGTGACAAGTGCCTCATATTCCACAATGTTATTTGTGCAAGGTAATGCATTTCAAAATTACTTTAGAATGGAGTCCCCTTGTGGTGTGAAGAACAGTATACCGGCTCATGAGCCATGACTAATATGAGAGTCATCAAAGTAGAGCTTCTAAGGTGATGAAGGTTCCGTGTGAAAGATAAAATCATCAGGGAAGTCAACTACTAATGGATGATTTCCTTGTATAGGTGCATCTATGAGTTGATCATCTATTACCTATCCTTTTATCACCTTGTGGTCAATATATTGTATGTCATATTCACGCAAGATCATTACCCATTTTTCCAGATGTCTTGTCAATGCTGCCCTACTTGGAAGATATTTCAATAGATCAATATTTGCCACTAGGTGTGTTTTATGATTCAACATGTAGTGTCACAAATTTTGAGCAGCAAAGACAACTACAAGGCATACACATTCAATGGATTTGTAATTGAGTTCATATACAACCAATGTGTGACTGATGTAGTATATAGCTCATTCTTTCTCTTCATGGTCATTTTGTGCAAGCAATGCCGCCAGTGGATTAGTGGTTGCTGAAATATACAAGAGAAAAGGTTTTCCCTCAATGGGAAACATTAGTACAGATGGTTTCAAAAGACAGTCCTTGATTTTTTGAAAAGTTGTTTGGCACTTGTTAGACCACACAAAGGGGATTCCTTTGCGCAACAAATATTGGAATGGTTAGTATTTATCGGCTAGTTGTGCAATGAAGCACTAGATAGATTGTAATCTACCTTGCAATTTCCTTAGCTCACTAATTCCTTTTAGCGGAGGCATGTCGAAGATTGATTTTACTTTAGCGAGATCCACTTCAATGCCTCATTGAGAAATAATGTAGCCCAAAATTTTCCCTGAAGTTACCCCAAAAACACACTTCTTCGGGTTCAAATGGACCTTGTATTCTTCTAGCCTCTTAAACATTTTATCCAGGACTTTGATGTGATCTTTGCATTTCAAGGAATTTTCCAGGAGGTCATCGACATAATCTTCCATTAGCATGTGCATAAGATCATGAAATATTGTGGTCATGGCTCTTTGATATGTGGCACCTACATTCTTCAAACCAAAAGGCATGGCATTCCAACAATATATACCCCATGGACAAGTTAATTTTTGTTTGCTGGTCTTTAAGAGTGATGCGAATCTGATATATTTGGAGAAACCATCCATGAGGGTCAACATCTCATACCCCACTGTAAGGTCCACTATGATGTCTATGTTTGGCAATGGAAATTCATCTTTTGGACATGCCTTGTTTAAATCTTAGAAATTTGTGCAAATGCGGATCTATCCATTTGGCTTAGTGATGGGTACGAGGTTGGAAATCTAGTCAGCATAGTCTATTGATCTGATAAATTTAGCATCTAGTAACTTTTTAAGTTCAACCTTGACAAGCAATGCAATATGTGGATGCATCTTTCACATTTTTTGTTTGACTAGATTGGAATTTGGAAGTAATGGAAGATGGTGCAAAACAAGTTCTGGATCCAATCCTAGCATGTTAGTATAGGACCATACGAAGTTAATCTTATGTTCTGAGAAGAATTTTTGAAATTCAGGCTTTTCATCTTATGTCAAGGATGCTGCAAAAAGAAGCATTTTTGGATTTTTTGGCGTGTTTGTTTTGATTTCCATCGTATCCTCAATTAAAATTACTAATCTCTCTTCATTGACAAGAATAAAGTACAATCCTCCATCCTTGGGCACCTCAAAGAGGTTTTCACCCTCGGATACATCCTTTATTTTCACTCTTTTGTCATCAGTGGGTGCCTTGTAGTTTTCACCTAAAGACGTATTCTTTTTTGCATTGTTTTTTCTATTTTTATGACTAGAGGATTGCATGGTCTCCCCAAAATATGTTGCCCAATCAAGGTCTATCATGAACCCAACTTTATGATCCCCACTTGGTATTCCTTCATGGAGTCCCATAAATTCAGTGATGGCTTCATCGTTCTAAAAGATATCCATAGTGGGAGAGCCTTGTTGATCCCAGTCAATAAGCTACAAATAGACAAGGGAGATACCATCATCAATGTTGGAGAAGGGCGGGGATTATGTGAAAATCATGTAGATGGGATGAGAGTGTAAAGATAGAATTGTCATCTTCAAATTCCCAGTTGGATTCTATCCAAGGACCATCTTTGGATTTAGATGAGTTATACTCATGATCAAAGTAAGGGATGAATGGATCAGAATCATGATCAATAGTTTCAAATGGAAATTCAAAAGCATGGATAGTAGGCTCAGGCATGTTAGGATCATGGAGAGGTTCAAGAATGGGTGAGGTAATTTAGGCATTACCAAATCAATATTATACATGTGTCTAAGTGTTTCCTTGAGAGAGAGTTCATCAGGTTATGGAAATAGTTCATCAATGTCATAATTTTTGAGGGTTTTATCAAAACCCCATTCCCATTCATGCGAATTAGTTTCAGTATAGGAATATTTTCTTGTCTCGACACTTTTAGGAGCCATCATGTCCTCACTTGAAAGTAGATTGGTATGTTGATCATTAGTTTTGAGTTGCTTGAACCCTAAGCCCAAATTTCTTGGTCTTCGAGAAGGAAAGATAAGCTCTATCCTTCCTATTTTTTTTATCCCAAGGCCACTAGTTCTGTCAAAACCTTATTCCTCCATGATTTCATAGCCTCTTCCATATATGTGTATATGTGTACCGGTAGCAGGGGTAGTTCTGCTGGGTCTTTGTAGATGCAATTGGATATTTTTGAAGTGTTTTCATCATTCATGTTCCCCCATAGTGTGAAGTTCATTGTCAGAGGGACCTTAAAAGTCTTTTTGGGCTCCACTATGAAACAAGGATGACCATAAAATTTTAGTGGCTTGGGTGTTGTGATACAATAGGCCATGTTCAGTTTGTATTCTCTGCAACCAACATCCTAGATCTTGATGTTAGGGTCAACTCTTGATATGGTGGAAGTGGTTGATGTGGTGAAGGTCGATGGAGGGGATGTGGATGGCTTGGTGAGTGTGGATGGATCAATGTATGTGGATGATGTGGATGTTGAAGCCTCATGGTTGATAGGCACCTGGTATTCAGAAGTGGCTCTCAAATTGGTACAATATTGGAAAGGGTCAGGATTTCCTAGTATGGTGATTTCATTGCCATCAAAGGGGAACTTTGAAAATTGATGGTAAGTGGAAGGTATGGCCCTTAAGGCATGGATCCAAGGTTGACCAAACAAGACGTTGTAAGGTAGTTCACGATCCAGGACTTGAAATTCTGCATCTATGATGACTGGCCCCACACGAATTGGAAGTGTGATAATGCCCTTTGAGGCACATTCCTCATCATCATATGCCTTTATCATAATGAATTTTGTAGCGTCCACACAAGCATCAAAGAAGCCAACACCTTTAACCAATTTTAGAGAGAATATGTTCAATCCTTCTCTGCCATCTACTAAGATTTGTCTAATCTTATGCTTATGGATGAAGAATTCGTTATGCAGTGCATCATTGTGAAATGGCTTTGATGAGGAATAATCAAGGTCCTAAAATGTGATGTGATGGGGGGAATTCAACTATCTAACCATGGTTTCAAAGTGGTTGACATCAATTTCAGTTGGTACAGAAGACTCCTACAAGAAATTGTCTAATATGGCTTTGTGTGCGGGCGAAATGCGAAGCAACTCGAGGATGGAGATTTGGGTGGGCATTTTGTTTAGTTGTTCAATAAGATTGAATTCTCCATTGGGTTGTAGTGGTTTGGCAAAGGGGAATGGTATTGTGACCTTGCCTCTACAGGTAGTGACATTACATTCCAAAGTTTTCTTAATGGTGATGGTGTTAACATATTTGTTAGCTACTCTGAGGTGATTAATGATGGGTCCACTAGAATAGCTAAAGGTTGCATAGGTGTAATTGGCTTGATTATCATTATTCTTTGTACCACACAATGAGGAGTCACCTAAACCATGATCTTGTAGTGGGGTTTATTGAATTGTGTGGTTCAAGTTTGAAGCAAATTGTTGATCACCAAGTTCAATGGTATGATTTTCAATAAGATCATGTACAAGATTTCTTAACTACTGACAAGAGGAGGTTTTTTGCCCTTTTATGTAGTGGTAATCATAGAATGCGTTGTCATTCCACAATGATGGTTTGAAATAGCCAAGGTCATATGGTTTAGGGTCCTATAATGTGATGACACCATTTTGGATAAGCTTCTTGAGAACAACTTCAATTGGTTCACCCAAAGGAGTGTATGTGCATTTTTAAGGAAATTGTCTTGTTTGGCATGGTTGACTTTGGTTTTGGTTGTTCTGAATGGCATTTTTTGTGGGTGTTGGTGTGGTCACAAGTGTGTTTTGGGGTTGAACTCCTTTAAGGGTAATTCCACAATGATGGTTTGAAATAGCTAGGGTCATATGGTTTAGGGTCCTATAATGTGATGACACCATTTTGGATAAGCTTCTTGAGAACAACTTCAATTGGTTCACCCAAAGGAGTGTATGTGCATTTTTAAGGAAATTGTCTTGTTTGGCATGGTTGAATTTGGTTTTGGTTGTTTTGAATGGGATTTTTTGTGGGTGTTGGTGTGGTCACAAGTGTGTTTTGGGGTTGAACTCCTTTAAGGGTAATTGCAAGACCCGTTGCATGTATTGTTTTTGCGTCAATAATACCATCATTAGTGATATGTTTATTTTTGACCCAATATTTTTTTTTGTCGATGGGAGCAGTTGGGTTTGTGTTTGTGTTGGTGTTGGTCTTTTTTTTGCCATACTTTAGTTTTCCTTCAAAAATTAGGGATTTTTTGAGTTGGAATCCTTTTTCGACAAGGTCAATGAAGGTGGTGCAACAATGGACCTGTAGACCATATCTCAATGGTCCAAGGAGATTTCGCACAAAAATGGCTACCTTTTCTTTTTTTAGTATTTCCACAGGACATCGACTTGCTAAGGTTCTCCATCTTTAGAAAAATAGAATAAGTGTCTAGCCTATTTCTTCTTGAGGAAGTCTACATAATTAGGCAATGTCGATGTCTATATCAATGTTATAGGAATAATTTTGAACAAAATTGTTGGCTAATTCATCCCATGATTTTATTCCTTTAGGTAACTACACAAACCATTGAAGTGCATGACCTATGAGACTCCTAGAAAATATTCTCATCAGATAAGTATGTTCATAGGAAATGTCCATGTAGCTGGTTGTGAATTCTCTAATGTGTTCGATGAGATTAGTTTTGCCTCTATATTTAGAAAATTTTGGCACCACATATCCTGGTGGGAATGGTGGCATGTACAAGTTTGTGTCAAAATGATATGGACATAAGCCATATGATGTGTGAGCTTTTTTGTTGTACATTTGCAATTTTTCCACTTGTGTTTGAAGGGAATCTAGTTTAAGTGTGAGTGCCTCCAGTATAGGGCTATTTGTGGTGTCACACATGCTGGTAGCAGGTATTTCTTGAGTTCCCACTTGTTGTGATGATATGTTCTGATTTAGGATGTGTTGGTGTTGAGTAAACTACACGTTTTGGTTTGGAATTGGTTGGTAATGAACATTTTGATTGGGGATATGTTGTTGTGTATGTATTTGAGATGCATAGGTGGGAATGTGTGTTCTAGTCTATTAGATTGTATCTACAGACCTTTCTATCCTTGAGAATTTTGATGGCCAAATGGATTCATGTGTTGTGGTACTTGGTTTCCTTGTCCAAATTGGTAAATGTGACCATGCAGAATGTTTTTATTTTTCCTTAGGAGGATGTTAGTGTTGGTATTGATTTGTAACGAGGTAGGGACATTGGGTTGAGGTCCTTGAATGAAAACTCATCTTTTGCTCTTCCCAAAGGGGTTTGATGATTTTTTTCCCATTGCACTTGATGATGTCATTCCTATGGAACTAGATGAAGCTCCAAGTAGGTTTGTTTTATTGGTTCTCATTGTGTTAGTTGAAGCCTCAAATGTTGCTCCTATAGTTTGTTATGGAATTGTGGATGTTGTATTAACCACATTGGTTGTGTTTGTTGTGGTTTGAGTGGAGGTAGCACCAATGGAGGTAGCATTAATGGTATGTGTAGAATTTTGTGTTGTGACTCCCATGGAGGTATTGTTTGCATCATGTGATGATGTTGATTTTGGTTGACTTGTTTGAGTTGTATGATCAAGGGATGTTGCTCTTAAGGTGTTAATGTCAAATCATTTTGGAAACCTAGCCCCTTGGTATAGGAGCATGGTTAGATATTTTTCTGAATCTTGTAGGACTAATTCTTCCACAAAAGAGGCCACTTCATTATTTTGTGCAACAACTTCTATGTCTTCAACAAATACTTATCCATTTTTGTCTCTACGTATAAATGGTTCAAAATGGTTGTGTGAGGAAGATGGAATGTTCATGTAACTGAATGGATTTATCAAAGATTTCCCCATGTCTATATTTGCATTCATGTCATTAGGAATATTATAAAAGTAATTACCTTATCCAAAGGGGTCCATTAGTCTCCTTTTACTTTGTAGTCTCTTTTTGACCATATAAATCTTGCTCAAATGGCAAAGGATGTAGGATGACCAAACCTATATATGCAAATGATATGACACTATGTTTTTAGATTTTTTCTTGAATAAGGAATGCTATAATGAAAATGGTGTCTAAATGGAAATGCCAAATATTGCAATGAGACCAATGAGGATTAAAACGATGGAGACTAAAGGTGTTCTAATGTAAATGTAAGGAATGCTATGGTGCACTCAATATTGATAGACTTAAGGAAAGGTACACTCAACCATTCAAAGTTTGGTCAATGTATCAATTTTGAGATGTTAAGGGACTTGTTTGAAGGACTAAATGACAAGTTGACAAAGTGAGGTTTCCACACTAGACTAATGAGTTGGAAATGGCTCACAAAGAGACAAAGACTAAAAGAAATGATTTTGATTAAGTCCAATGAAAACCTACTGTTGAAGGAAAAGATTTGGAAAATTATGGCAAGGGTTCCTATTCTAAAGTCTGAAAGATGAGTGTTTATGAGTTTGATATATGCTAAAAATGATAGTGAAGCCTAAGGTGCAACTACAAAAGTGCAATGGTAGACCTAGGGAAAACTAAATGTAAACTAAAATGCAAGGATGGCAGATTTGAGCAATTCTTTTTTGGTTTTGGATAGAGACTTTAGAGAGAAGGTGTCTAAACATAGTTTGGAAATGTTTTTTCTCAAGTTTTTGACAGTGATGTCGATTTTTCTAGTTAATAGGCAATTGCTTCCTTTCAGGTGACAAATGCGGTGCAATATGTCAAATGCATCTCAAGTCTAGCAAATGCGGTGTTTCAAATCATGGATCTAGTGCAAGAGAGAAATTACGGTGTATAAAAAAGCAAATGCATTTTGTAATAGGAGAATGTAGCTTAGCCGAGCAATTGTGGTTCACAGAGTCTCAAATGCGGTGCAAAATGTAGCAAATATATTACAGGATGAAAAAGTCTGGTTTTTTTTTTGTAATTTTGGAAGATTTTTAACTTGTTTCAATTTGAAGGTTTTTGTGCAGATCTATAAAAGGTGTTTATTTGTTCATTGGTTATGAAAAAACAATTGGAAAACACATTGTCATTGAAATTTTTGAAAACAACCACATAGAAGACAAGAAAAATCCAAGGATTGGCAAGGACTATATTCTTTGGATTCCACGTGAGTTTCCCCAACCACACTTATTCTTAGCGGGTGACTTAAAATCTTGGACACACTGGTTCCCCCAACACGACACTCACTTCTTGGGTCAACCAAGCTTCAAGATCTCACGAATCTCCTATGACAAGCTTTTCACCTCTACTAAGAATTGTGAGAATGTGGATGCCTTGGCAACGACTGTTCTTACACCAAAGAATAGATAGGGTTTTTGGATTCTACACAAAAAAAATTAGTTCGGGCACCCGTTCGAGTGGCCACACATGAGTCAAGATTAGCTCTGATAAGGAGGAATTCCAGCTTGAAGAGGTTACACTTAACAAGGTTTTGGGGAATTCACTTGTCTGTGTGACACATCCACACTCGTAATCCTAAGTTTTCCATTAGGATTCACATTTGTATACCGATCAGGAGTAGCTCAGCTAAAGAGCTTCATTTCCGATTTGAGTCACCTTGGCGTGAGTATTTTTTCCCACCAAGGAAGGCCCAAGTCCTAGAGTCAATAAAAATTTCTCTTTCACCCAGGATTGCACAAGTGCACAAGGGGAGATGATACTTCTATTAATGAATTGGGGTTACAAAGTGGAGACACTTGTTTATTTTAGTTATCCAAATTTTTAATGTGAGGCAAACACCTCAAACACTTTGTTCCTTTTAAACTTTTAAACCAATGTGAAACCAACAATGTTCAATTTAAACCCATGTCATGAAAAATGCATGTTCATTTTAAACCCATGAAATGTAAATGCAAGTTGTTGTTGTGATTATTTTTGTGTTTGATTAAGATTGTGAAATAAAAACACAAACAAACAAGGGTTAGAATCCTTTTCCAACTTACCACATGCTGTAAACAACAAATTAGTAACCCAAAAATCTCTAACCTATAAAACAAAAAGTAAAATCTGGAAAATATAGTAAAACCCAAAAGCAAAATTTTACCAAGTGAATGCATCACAACAGAGCAAATGCGTCTTGGGGCTGAAAATTGGAAGTTACTAGGCATATGCATCGCTATGCATAAAATGTGTTGCAAAAGTCAAATGCATCTCTCGGGCTTGCGAATGTATTTTGGGAAGTCGAATACGACGTTTTGTCTTTCAAATGCAGGTCATAAATACAAATGTGTCGTGACAGAGCGATTGCATCTCAAAAAATTATGATTGTGGTGTTTCGTACTTGTACCTACAAAAAAGCTAAAAATCTATATGGAAACTGCAAAATGAGTGTCAAGTTCACCAATGTAACTACGGGTAAATTTCTAGGTTATTCTTAAATTAAAATAAGAAATAAGACCCTAGTATAACTATGAATAAAAAATGATGAAATAATGCAAAACAAAGAACAAATTTACCCAAGTCCTTGAAATCATCCATGAATCACCTCCATAGCCCTTCTCCATTTGCTGCAATGTTAAGTTTTCCCTCAAATTTTGATGATCAAATATGCCTATGACTATGACCTAGCAAATATTGAAGGATTCCTATGAGAATGCAAGAGAATCTAAATTCTACATGCAATAGAAAAACTTGCAAAATGACAAGAGATCCTAAGCATGAAATTATGAAGTCAATAAGTTAAGAGATGTCAAAATGAGGTTGATTTTGACATTTTATAGAAATGACAATTTTGAATGGAGGGCCAAGATTAAAAGATGAAAGATGCCCTAAGATCAAGGGCTATAAATGCATGTGACAACCCCTAATTAAGGTTAGGGAAACAATGTAAAATGAATGGTTGAGATTTAATTTTGAGAAAATCAAATCAAGGGTCAGGATTGCATGTGACAAGAGGATATTGGGCACAAATTATGAGGTTGTTGGAGGGAATTAAAAATTTGATTTATGAGAGGGAGAGTTGACATTTGAATTAAAAATAAATTTAATTCAGAAGTGGTGGGGCCATGTGATAGTAAATAATTATTTCAAATTATTTACTTCGTGGGAAAAAATAGAAAGTGGTAAATTTAAATAAATGACTTTATTTAAAATTAGAAGAAAAGTCAATGAGACAATTAAATAATTAATGATAATTATTTAATTATGAAGAAGATGAATAAAGTGGTCAATAATTTAAATAAATCATAGGATTTTATTTAATTATAATAAGACATTAGAACTAATGATGTATTTAAATAAATAAATAAAGTTTATTTATTTAAATAATCAGGAGGAAATAATGGACAAATTAAATAAATTAAATAATTTATTTAATTAAAGAGGACATAAGGAATTAGTGGCGTATTTAAATAAAATAAATGTAATTTATTTATTTAATTAGTTAGGAGGAATAAAAGATGTGAATTAATAAAATAATTAAGAATTATTTAATTAATAGATGAATTTGGACAAAAGGACATAATTAGATATTTTAATTATGTTTAGAAGAATTAGGGATAAAATTGAGTTTGCAAGCCTAGGTCAATTTTATGTGTCTATACAATGAGTTCTTCAACATGGGATGCATCTCAAGGCAAGCCTCCTCTTTAAGGTAAACTTAAAAATAAAGTGCAATGCGCAAAAATGTTCTTTCACTCACCCAAGATCACACCAAGGTGCGAGGGGAGAAGATAAAACACTTTTAACTTTGCCAATCAGTGAATGCACAATGAACAATCCATAGCAATTTGATTCATTTTAAACACCTCAAGCGATGTTATCCCCAAAAAATTGTGAGTAAAGAAAAACAAAAATCTTTTAAACTTGCACCATTACAAAGTGTTCATGACATCAGGTAGTTAAGATAGCAATGGTGAAAAATCATAAAGAAACATTTGCTCATTTTAATGAGCTCCAATAGAAGTGTTTTTAAGAAAAGAAGTCCTGGTCCTATCTTGGTCAACAAATGTAAAACATGCATGGATCAACAAAATGGAAAATAAAATTTGCCCCCTTTTTCTTTATGCACCAAAACTTAGAGGTTCCTAATTATGAAAATATGAAATGTGTTCATTTTTTAGAGCAAAAAATTGAAGTATTTTTTTTCTTTTTATGAGCACCAAACGAAATTCCTAACTTAGAAAGCTTAAAATTGGTTCATTTTAACAACACCAAAATCAAATGTGAGTTTGTTGTTGTTCATTTTTTTGTGCACCAAATGAAAGTTCCTAACTTAGAAAAGCTTAAAATTTTGTTCAATTTTTAATAGCATCAAAACCAAATGTAAGTTTTTTGTTTGTTCATTTTAGAGTACCAAATGAAATTTTCTAAGTTAATAAAAAATGTTTGAGGATCAAAAAATATTGGACCGATTGTCTTCCCTATAACAAAGATGTTAAAGTTACTGGAATCCTACATCAGATTTATCAATTCCTGCTTACACATCTAAAAACAAACAACAATTAGTAAAAAAACCTATTACAATAGTGCAGGATTTGTGCACTTGTTCGTCATAACAATTAATCAAAAAAAGAAATAGAAATGCGCAAAAAAAAGATAACTGCTAAGTTCCAGAAACAATTGCTAAAACCAGACAACAAAAGCTATCTTTGTGAAAATACAAGCACACAGGTTTTTAGACAAAAGTGCCATTCCCATGACAATCGTGTAGTTCTTGGACAATAGCACAATTTTCTTGATAGACAAGTGCTCAGGTTTTCTAAACAAGTGCATGAAAACTATATCAGATGTGTTTCTGGGACCCACAACTTCAAAAGTGACTCAAATGAACATTAGAGGAGGGGACAAGGGTCCCACCAGGCATGCCAAAATGTGTGAGGGGGAAAAAGGATGTTAGATTCAAATTGAAGATGAACATGAATGCAATTTGACAAAGGAATCTAATCTACAGTCAAAATTACAAATCTAAAATCTAAAACTCCTACACATACAAGATTAAGCTATATTATTGCAAACATAATAAGGAACCTACTGATTACCAAACGAAATGAAATCAAAAGATAGTTTCACCATCATGTAATATTTTAATTATTGATTTGAATAGTTTGATTTAATTATTAAAATTTTTGGAGGGAAAGTGTTGTATTTAAATTATTATTTAATAATTTAATCAACTTAGAAGAATAAGGTGATTTAATGGCGTAATTAAATAATTGGCGTTATTTAATCAATCAGGACGAAATAAAGTGGGATTAGGACTTTATTAAATAAATGTGATTTATTTAATTGGTCGAAATGATGAAATGTGAATTAATCAAATAATGTTGCTTATTTAATTAATAGAAGAATTATGGTTTTTAGGACTTTATTAAATAAATGAAATTTATTGAATTTGTCTGAAATGATGAAAATGTGAATTAATTAAATAATGTTGTATTATTCAATTAATATAGGAATTAGGGTTTTTGATGTTGTTCTGATATGTTACAATGTGGGAATGTTGTGGTATGATTTTGAGATGATTCGAGACATTATGGGATGATTTTGAGTCATTCTGAGATGTTACAGGATGATTCCAAGTCATTCAAAGGTGTTACAGAATGATTTCGAGTCATTTTGAGGTATTACGAGATGATTTTGAGTCAAGATGTTGCAGGATGATTCTGAGTCATTATGAGCTGTTATAGGATGATTCTAAGTCATTTCGAGGTGTTACAGGATGATTATGAGTCATTTTGAGTTGTTACAAGATGATTCTGAGTCATTTCGAGCTGTTACGAGATGATTCTGAGTCATTCTAAGATATTACAAGATGTTGTTTGATATTGTTTGATGTTGTTTGAGGTTGTTAGATGTTTTTTGAGTTGTGTGATATGTTTCAAGTAAATTTTACATGTCTACATTTTTCCCCTCTTTTATGTAAAGTGTTGGTTGCTTTGTTTCAAAGATTCTATTTTTAAGATCAATTTTTTGAAAAAAAATAAATTATGCCCCACCATACCCCAACATTCAATGGAATAGTGGTAGGACTCTATGTTTCCCCCTTGAGAGGTTGACCGAAAATTTCAAGCTTTGAGGTTAGGCTCTTGGCACTATTGTACTATTGTTTCAATGTTTTTCAGTGTAATGTTATATCTCAATGTGCATCGTTTCTCGTTCTGATGTTTTCAGAGCTTCTAATTTAAAAGTAGGAAGATTCCATAGGTGTATTTAGGGTTTCCTAGATGAAATTAGGGTTTCCTTTAGGTGTTATATAGGCAATTTTTCTTCAAATTGGTTCATTTGTGCTTTGTTCCTCTTGATAATTCTTGTCTCTAGATTCCACATTCTGTGAGTTGTTGAGGAAGAATGTCAATATTCGAGGTTGCCCCACATTGTTTTGAGATTGTTCGAGAGTATAAACGGCCTTCAGAAATTGGTGGCTCAATATGTACCTTCTCGTTTATCACTTTCATCATGTTTTTGTTCTCATTATGCCTGTGCAAAGTATTGTTAGACAATAATGTTGTTTATGAGATTCTTGCATAGTTTCATCAGTTTTGGTGCTTTTGTAATGTGAAAACAGTGCTTTTGTCTAAAACATGCGCAATTTTCCTAAACTTGTGCTATTGTTTCATGCAGTTGTCTGAAAACTAAGTTATTATTCTAAACTTGTGCTATTGTTTTTATGCTATTGCCCTGAAACTATGCTTTTGTCTGGAAATTGTGCCCTTATTTGATTCTTTTGACCTAAAACTACACTATTGTCCTGAAACTAGGCTTTTGTTTGGCTTTTGTTGAGCATTTATCCTAGAACCTAGCAATTGACTTCTTTTTATGTCATTTGATTTTTAGCATTGTTCTAAACCCTAGCATTGTTATAACTGTCATTTTTCATCATGCTCATGTCATTTTGTGTTGGCTTGCATGTTTAGAGTGAAACCTAACATCATGGTTTATAACGATTGGAAGCGAGTCTCAGACCACTTATGATGAGAGAGATACGTCCTCATCACTTGTTCAATCTGATTGCCCATTTCATTGCATTAGAGCAATACTTTCTTGACACTGTGGGATTACATTATATTTGTTACATTCCACTGATCAGGACCCATACGAAAATGTTGAACGCTCTTGTGGAGAGGTGGCACTCTGAGACATCTTCTTTTCATCTGCCTATAGAGGAGGCAACTATTACTCTTGAGGATGTGTGGAGGATTCTTAGTCTTCATATTCATGGTGAGCTTGTTACGTACTAGGTTCAATGAGGTTCCCACGCTATGTAGTGTTTGTTAGGTGTAGCACACTTTGATGTTCACAATTCAGAGGTTGATTTATCTAATTTTTCTAATGGCACAAACCCTATCGTTCTTGTCCTCTATGTCCTAGTATCAGGATTGGTTGTTCTTGATAGATGAGGTTGACAGTTTATGGTGGGACGGGGTACATGTATTGAGAGTATGCTAGACCATGGTATGAGATATGCCTGGGGTGGGGTGCCTATTTTCTTTCCCATCTTTATTGAGATATGCACAAGGTGGTGTATCGAGGCGAGAGGTTGTTGTCTACAGGTGTATCACTTTTGCATGTTTTTTCATGGGAGAATATTGCAGTGACTCATCCAGACGAGATTCAAGATCGTTCTTTGGATGATTCGTACTCTTATCATTATGGGGAATTTATGCACTACACCTTGCCTAGGGATCTACATTATTGGCACCATGTGTTTAATGAGATGTTTGGTTTTGTATGGAGACCTTATGTGCTTCCAATAGACCCATTGGTTGCTTGGTCATTTGTCATCTATGATAGAGCATTATCTACCAAACCAGGTTTGTTGCCATTTTTGAGAGAGATAGGGACAAGTTCTTGATATGTATGAGGCTCGGTTTGGTTAGACTTGTCAGGAGGTCTATGTATGGGGTATCCAGGTTGATGTAGATAATGTTGTTTCCGAGTTTGGAGCACTTTCCCCAGTTGGTTGGGGTTGGTCAATTGGAGTGGTAGATCCAGGTACTACTCATGATTATGACAAGTGGTGGGGACAACATAGGCCTTTGAGGCTTACTGATCCTAGAGGTGATCCCATTCTAGGAAGAGTAAGCATTACAGGTCATCGTGGGAAGCGATAATGCATTGAATTTCTTGTAGAGAAGTTGGATCAAGATTGATGTGATGAGGCATAATATATTCAGGATGAGCAGGTGCCTCCTACATAGGGTCAAAGACATGTTTCGGATCCTCCTCCACCAACTAGGGATGTTGATTTATTGCTAGCTTAGATGACTTTGGAAAGAGATGTAGAGATTGCACGATGACAGGATGTGGAGGCTTTGGTAGACACTTTGAGGGTTCAACGAGATAGTGAGATTGGTAGAATGAATGCATGTTGCAGAGGCTCAAGTAGTATTACAGATAATAGAGAGAGATACTCTTTGAGTAGATTGAGAGAGCGATATTGTTAGATGACATGCTACAAAGGCTCGAGTAATGTTACTAACAAAAAAGAGAGATACTCTCCAGGGAGAGCATGATAGTATGCGGGCTAAGAAAGATCAATATCTACAGGCATCTACCTATTATCAAACCTTATATGATGCTACTACTCCTAGGGCCTCTCGGCATCCACAATTTGAGGAGTTGAGTGTTGTGGGTGATGACGGTGCTGGTGTTGGTGTTGGTGTTGGTGTAGGTGATCATTCTATGAGACAACCAAATCATTTTGGTTTTTAGTAATGTTTTGTCCATCTTGTTGGGGTCTTACTATTTTTGGTACTTGATCTTCATGTTGCTTCATGGTGCGAAGGAATTTTGTAGACATGTGTTTATATATATTCATTGGTCTAGTCGAGACCTTTTATATATGTTATGATTTTTTATTTTCCTATCATACTTGTGTCACTATGGATGATGTATTTATGACATATTCCCTTTTTGACAATGATATATATGAGATATACCTTCTTTGATTTAGCCTCATTTTATGTTTATGGGATGGTGATATATGATGATGTACATTTATATGTGTTTTTGTGCTTTTCTGATGTATGAATTTGATGTGGATGAATGAATCATACTTTGTCTCATTTTATGACGTGATGTATGTTGATAAATGAATTCCCCATACATGATACATGGTTTTTTTTAATTGGTTTATTATCATCATGATATGTGCTAATAACATTTGTGGATGCAGTATGGATATGGTATTGATGATGTTCTCTGCAGGATGAATGTTAATTAGAAGAAATATGATGATAGATAGAGGTATGATGTTAATTAGAATAAATATGATGAGGTATGTTTGTAGAAACATGATGATGGATAGAAATTTGATGTTAATTAGAAGAAATTTGATAATGGATTGTGATTGACGAGTTGCTTTTTCTTCACTTTAGAGACTTCATGGTTTGAAAAACCCTATTTGATGTAGCAAACAGATACAATGCACCAGGGTATGAATTACCGAGGTGATTTTGTATCTATTGTGTGGAATTTGACTCTAGAAACAAAGAGTATCTTTGTTCATACCAGACATATGGAAACTTTATTTAAAGTATGGGGGGGTTGCATGAAAAATGTTTCAGACTAGTCACAGAGAGAGGTATAGAACACCTAACATGTAACTACTTCACAAACTATTTTAATACAAATTCCATAGTCAACAAAGCAAGTATTCACCATGGTAATATTACAAAAATATCTTACAAACAACAAATTGAAATGACACTCAATTTCCCCCATTCCTTCTTCTCTAAATCCTTATGGATGTCCTTGAGAGATCCTGGGAATGAGTCAATAAAATAAATCACAAAAAGTAAGACCACAAAAACATAAAAACAAAGTTTCAGTATCACTTACCATATCTGTTTAGGGTGGGGCTTTTATCCATTGTTGATCATGTCTATTGTAGGAACGGATCTATTAAGGCATATCTCATGATGTTGTTGGGACTTGTTTAAAAATATATGTAGTTGATACTTTGGCATTGTTTTCATCTATTTATAGTCAACTCTTATGTGATTGTTTTTTCTTGAAATTTCTAGCTATTGATGTTTGCTTTATTTGTTTTTTTGTTTTGTCAAAGGGTGATTGGGATGGTTTGTTTATTATGGTTGAAAAATTTATTATGGATGTTGAAAAATCCTGTTTGATGTAGCAAATAAATACAATGCACTAGGGTATGAATTACCAAGGTGAATTTGTATCTATTGTGTGGAATTTGACTCTACAAAAAAAGAGTATCTTTGTTCATACCAGACACAAAAAATTTGTTTAAAGAATAGAGGGGATTGCGTAAAAAATGTTTCAGACCAGTCACATAGAGAGGTATAGAACACCTAACATGTAATCGCTTCACGAACTATTTTAATACAATTTCCATACTCAATAAAGCAAGTATTTTCCATGGTAATATTACAAACATATCTTACAAATAAAAAATTGAAATGATGCTCAATTTCTCCCATTCCTTCTTCTCTAAATCCTTTTGGACATCCTTGAGAGATCCTAGGAATGAGTCAATAAAATAAATCACAAAAGTAAGACCACACAAAAAAGAAAACAAAGTTGCAGTATCACTTGCCATATATGTTTAGGGTGGGGCTATTATCCATTGTAGATCATGTCTATCGTAGGAATGGATCTGTTAAGGCATATCTCAGGATGTTGTTGGGATTTGTTTAAAAAGATAGTTAGTTGATACTTTGGCTTTGTTTTCATCTGTTTATAGTCAAATCTTATGCGATTTTTGTTTCTTGAAAGTCCTAGCTATTGGTTTTTCATTTGTTTGTTTGTTTTTTTGTTTTATCAAAGTGTGATTGGGACAATTTGTTTTATTATGGTTGAAATGTTCATTGTGGATGTTGATGATGAGACGATCCTTTTTTTTTCTAAGTTTTATTTTATTTTTAGGGGACTAACCTAGGGCCTCGGGGGCTCATCAAAGATAAGCCTTGCCTACATTGTACACAAAGAGGCTCATAGTTTGCTTGGTTTGACCTTTCTATTTTGTGAATGGATTTTTGGATTTTGTATATTTTTATATGTTTTATTTATATATTTTTGACTAAGTGTAATAAAGCATGTTGGAAACCTAAGGGGAATGACCTAGGGTCTAGGGGGATAAAAATCCTTGCCCACGTTGTACATGTAGAGACCATGTAGTTTGATCGTTTGACTCAAATCCTGAGTTTTTTTTGGGTAAACAACATCGATAGCTTGGGTTGATATCTCGTTTCTGTGTCTAGAGGATATGTTGCGGGAAATCCACTTGAACTAGCTATGAGGTTCAAGCGAATGTTGATATCTTAGACTATTTGAGTGAAGGGGTAACCCAACGATGTTTTTTTTTTTTAAAAAAAATTCACATGTTCTTGATTTTTTTGTTGTTTTCTGGTGTTTTTGACTTTTGTTGTTTTCTGACCATGAATGAATGCTGCAAGATCTAATCCATGACTAGCTTTGGGAATTTTCCCCCAATAAAATGATTCATCTTAATCAGTGTCAAGCCATGGTTGGACACATGATTTAGGAAATGGATGGGTGGATGATGTGAAAAAGTGTTGATAAATAATAATTCATGTTGTATTCATACATAACACTTGTTTACCAAGTTTTCACTATGGTACCTATTCTAGGAGTGCCACAAAGTGGTTTTCACTCAAAGAACATTTTATTTCTCTTTACTATTTTTCTTTCTTTTTGATTTTTTTTGTATTTTTATCTCTTTTTTCCTTCTTTTTTACCCTTTTGCCTGGGGTATTTTGACACGTTTCATGTATACAACTTCTTGAGGTGGCTGCTATTTGACAGCTCTGCTAGATTTTCTCCTCTAGGAGTAGCCAACTGATATGCTCCAGAGCCATAACTTGTTGTTATGAATCGGCCTAACCAATTAGGTTCAAATTTTCCCTTGCCATCCTGATTCAATTGTATCTTTTGATTCTCCTTGAGGACTAAGTCATCAACTTGAAAGTTTGTCTTTGATTCTCTTGTTATATCTTCACTTGAACCAATTTTGATAAACCTATAGATGGTTTAACATGCTCAAATTCCTTTCATCTAGGAGCTCTAAAACATTCAGTCTGGATACCTTGTATTCTTTGTTGTTGGCCATGTCTTTTAGTGAGACTCACAATGAGGGGATTTTGACCTCGATAGATAACACAACTTTTGATCTATAGACCAAGGAAAAAGGTGTGACGCTAGTAGGTGTGCAGATGCCGGTTCGATAAGACCATAAGGCTGGGTTTAGCTGCAAATGCCAATCACAACCGACATCATTGGCAGTCTTTTTCAATATTTTTAGGATTTTTTTATTGGATGCCTCTGCTTGATCATTTCCATGAGGATAGTGTAGACACATAAAAATGGCCTCGACTCACAAACCACATTTTTCTATATCAAGGTTCGTCTCAACATAATTAAAATATTTAATTATGTCTTATAGTCCAATGTCAACTATTAATTAAATAATTCTCAATTATTTAATTAATTCACATCTTTTATTCCTCATCACTATTTAAATAAATAAATTACATTTATTATTAAATACATCGCTAATTGCTTATGTCACTATAATTAAATAAATTCTTAAATTTATTTAATTATTATTAGTCCATTACTTCCTCATGATTATTTAAATAAATAAACTTTATTTATTTTTTTAATACGTCTAATTATTTATGTCTTCTCATAATTAAATAATTTCTTATTATTTATTTAAATTATTATCCTCTCCAACTTTCTTTCTAATTTTAAATAAAATCATTTATTTAAAATTACCCACTTTCTAATTTTCCTCCACAATTAAATAATTTTAACTATTTAATTGTCTTATTGATTTTCTTTCTAAATTTAAATAAAAGCATTTTATTTAAATTGGCAATTTCCCTCTTTCCAAGTAAATAATTTTAAATTATTATTATTTACTGTACCATGAATAAATCATTTTGGAATTAATTTAAAATATTAATTTCAAAATAGCATTTCTCTCTACAAAGTAAGTTATTTCTAAAATAACTTGATTTTCTAAATCATCTTTTTTCTACTTACTAATTCTCATCTCACTCTCACAATTATTCTCCTTCTTTGATTTAATTTCTTAAATTAAATCTCATCCTCTCAATTTGATTTTAACCCTAAAGTTGCCCTAACCCTAATTAAGTGGTTGTTAATTTGAATCTTGACCACAAATTCTAGGGCACTTATCAATCTTTAATCTCATCCATCCATACAAAATTGCATTTTCTATAAAATGCCAATTTTAGTTCATTTCAACATCTCTTAATATCTTGGAATTTGACCTCTTGATTTCTTGAATTTTTATTTGCTTAATCTTAATCTCTTGCATTGTCATTTAATTACTCGCACTTAGAATTTAATTTCTATTGCGTAGTTTATAGTAAATCCTTCAAAACTTGCTTAGGTCTAGTCCATAAGTATAGAGTTGTTCATCAAATCTAAGGGCACACTCATCATCACAACAAGCTAGAAGGTGCAATGGAAGTTAGTCATGGAGGAGGAAGGACTAGGTGAGCTTGTTTCATGTTTTCCTTTCTTTGTTTTCCTATGCATTCTATTGTCATTGTGGGTTTTATTAATATGCATGCAATGTTGCTAATCTAATCTTGATCTATGTAGAAAATCCTCAATCACATTGGTGAACCCGACATTTTCTTTTAATACATTTTGTAGGTTTTCGTTTGACTTTTTTTTCTTTTTCTCATTTTTTTTGCAGGTACAAGTATATGGAACGAAATAATTGACAGCCTGTGTGACACAAACGCTCTGTTTTGCCACATCTGCTTGCGCGAGTGACACAATAGCTCTCTCAAGACGCATTTGCTGACCTGCGCGATGCAACTTACCTCTTGAGATGCATTTGACAAAAACCAAACCGCAAATGCCATATCAATCCACATTTTCCAGAGATAACGATACATCTATAGAATCGAGCCGCATTTGCTCTGTTGTGACACAATTGACCAGTAAAACCTTTTTCTGCTTTCTCTTTTTTTTAGTGTCCTATTTTTTGCTTATAAATTAGAAATTTTTTAGGATACTAACCTTTCTGTGACAACGTGTGTCAAGTTGGAGTCTAACAACATTTTTTTGATTGTTTACTTAATTTAATTTCATAATTTGTATTTCACTCATTTGCTAAAATGAGAAAACACACAATCGCATGAAATTAAAAAGAACGATCATTTCTCTTTTTTCATGAGTTTAAAATTAACTATTAGTTAGCTCACACTACAAATGGTTAAAATGAACCTCATGCTTGAAAAAAACTACAAATAGTTAAAATGAACCATTGTTTTTTTTGTTTTGTGATTTAGTTAGTCATCACAACAAAAAATTTCAATTTGGGCTTAAAAAGAACATCATGCGAGTGTGAGTTAAGATATTCATGTGTTGTATGTTTGTTTTTAAACAATGATTGATTGAAATATGAATATTTTGGCTCACTTTTGTTTGCCTTAGAAATTGGGCCTACTTTGGTGGGAAAAAGTACTCACCCCAAAGCGACTCAAATCGGTAATGCGCTAAAGCCAAGCAACACCCAACCGATATATAAATTTTAATTTTAAGGAAAGCTTAGCATTACAGAACTTCCTATGGATGAACAATTGACTCCCCAATACCCTTGTAGTGTGTCAAAACCTATAGAGCATAACCTCTATAGACTGGGATGATAATGCCTCTCACGTGGCCTTCTGAATAGGTGCCTAAAATAAAACCTTTGTTTTAGTAACCAAAAACCTTCTATTCTTTGGTGTAGCAACGGTCGTTGCCAAGGAATCCACACCTACATAGTTCTTAGTAGAGATGATCAATCTGCCATGGGATTTTCATGGAGGTTGGAAGCTTGATTGCCCTGACAAGTGAGTGCACTATAAGGGGGAGCTTGTGGGGCCAAGCTTCTGAATTCATCTGCTAAGGATATGCGGTTGGAGTAAAATCCACGTGGGATCCATAAGAATACTATCCTTGCAGCCATAGGATTTTTGTAAATGTCTTCTATGTGGTTGTTTTTCATTTTTATCAACACCATGTGTTTGCCAACTATTTTCAGACAATTTCAACAAATGAACATCAAACTTACCAAAATTTGAAACAAACTGGTCAAACTACTAAAATTTTGTTCCAAATTTGTCTCCTGCAATGCAATTGCCATATCAAACTGCAATTTCCTAATTTTGAGCCTCAATTTCTCTATTGATCCGCATTCACAACTTCTAACACCATAATCACCTTCTCAAACCACATTTTCTTGCTCATACACCGCATTCGCCTTTCCAAATCGTATTTGATTGATACCAAGCCACATTCACAATTTTGAGCCGTATTTGACAGTTAAAACATCGCCATCACATAACTGAGACACATCTACCTTGTCGTAATGCATTTGCTGCGAAAAATTTTCTAGTCTTCAAAATTTTCTTTTCACTGTCAAAACTGAGGTCCAAATTTTTCTTTCTCCAGATTCCATCAAGCCTTTCTTTACTATTTCTATCAAACCAAACATTGAATTTCTCAACTTCCCTCATCATTCCATTATAGATAGCATTCTTAAAGTCACCATAGGTTTCCATTTACATTTCATTAGTTGCATTGTTAAACTCTACCATCCCCTTAGACAATCATTTTGCAGATTTTAGGAGTAGATTCCTTACCATCCATTGTCAAACCTTTGCATTCAAAAGTAGGTTATCATTGGACTCAATCACCCTTTGTCTTTTAGTCAATATATATGGTGACTTATTTCCCACTCAATAGTCTAGTGTGGAAATTTCACTTTGTCCTCCTTTAGTCCTTTTACAGTCCATTGATATTCCAAACTTCAAGTTTTGCCAAAACTTTGTATGGTCAAGTATACATCTCCTTAGATTTACCAATAGTGAGTGCATCTTAGGCTCCTTTTAGGTTTCATACCATTAGTCTCCTCACTTTACTATCATATAATTTTCATTCACAAACCTTTAGTCTCCTTTTTGGTCTTATTTGCATTTCATAGCATTCCTCAATTCCAAAAAAAACCCAAAAACATAGTGTCATATTCAGGTCATTCTCCCTCGTCATCCCAAAGTTGAGAAAAACTTTTTATGGTTGAAACTAGATTACAGAGAAAGAAAAGACTCATGGATTCTTTTGGTCAAGACACCAACTTTCTTGGTTTCACAAATGGCATGAATTCATTCCCTAATGATATGAACACTCTTTCTAATGACATGGGAAATTATATTATCAATCCTTTTAGTGAGATGTCCATTCCACCCTCTTCACACAATCCTTTTGAATAATTTTTCTGCAAAGACCAAAATGGGGAAGTCATTGAAGAAGACATACAAGATGTTTCCCAAAACCCAGAAGTGGCCTCTTTTGTGGAAGAACTCATTCTAAATGATTCAGCCAGATATCTAGCCATGCTCCTTGACCAAGGGGGTAGGTTACCGAAAGGATTTGACCTCAACACTATTAGAGTGACATCTCCTGATCCCCAATCACATAATCCTTCCATGGGAGCCTCTTCACAAAACATCATTAACACCATTAATGTTATCTCCCTTGGTCATGCTAACACCATAACCAATGCATCCACCACAATCAACACAAATTCTATTAGGGGATCATCTACCCAAACCAACACCACATCACAATCCATCCCCCAACAAACATCCACTATTCCCTCACAAATGTTTGGATCAACAATGGGTGCAACTACCTCAAACCTCTTTGGAACTTTATCTAGTTCAATGGGTACATCAACAAACATGTTATTAGGTTCCTCAAATGCTATGGAAACTAACTCATCAAACCCTTTTGGGAGGAATAAATGAAGAGTTGTCATTCAAGGCACCCACCCTAATGTCCCAAATTCCTCATAGGTTAATACCAACATTCCTTTGAGGAAAAATACCCACATTCCTCAAGGGCATAATTACCTGTTTGGGCAAGGCAATCAACGCACCCAATTTTCCACTCAATTAGGGCTTCAACATGCTCAAAACCAATAAGGCCCCCAAATTCAATCCAACATGGTGGGATCCCACATCTCAATTCCATACACAACAACACATCCCTCATCAAAACATTCATTTCCAACAACAACCAAACCAGAACACACATTTTTCTCACCAAAAACACATCCCAAACCAACACATCTCATCACAACAGGTGGGCAACCAATCCATAACTATCACCAACATGTGTGATGCTACCAACAACCCAATTGTGGAGGCACTCACACTCCAACTTGCTTCTCTTCAAACCAAGTGGAGACCTTGCAACAGTCAAACAAAAATTTTTACATGTCACATGACTTATCTCCATATCCGTTCAACAAAACCTTGTATATGCCACCCTTTCCTCATTGATATGTGGTACCACATTTTCCCAAATACAAAGGCAAAACAAACCCCATTGAACACATAAGAGAATTCACCACCGGTTGCATGGACATTGCATATGAACAAACCTATCTCATGAGACTCTTCTCTAGAAGTCTCGCATGCCATGCACTGGAGTGGTTCTCGTTATTGCCTAAAGGAATCAAAACTTGGGATGAATTGGAAAAAAAAATTGTTGAAAAATATTCCTATAACATTGACACGGATATTGACATTGCCTCCTTATGTTGACTTACCCAAGAGGAGGAAGGAGAGAATTTTATCCCATTTTTTCAAAGATGGAGAACCTTAGTGAGCAGATTTCTAATAGAAATACCTAAAAAGGAGAAAGTCACCATGTTTGTACAAACTCTCCTATGACCACTTAGATATAGCTTACAATTCCATTGTTGTACCACCTTTGTAGACCTTGTTGAAAAAGGTGTTCAACTTGAAAAATCCTTGATCGCCAAAGGCGAATTAAAATATGGTGGAAAAATAATCAACACCACCACAAACAATAACCCAAGTAACTCCAATGACAAAAACAAATACTGGGTTAAGAATAAACACATCACAAATGACGGTGTGGTCGATGCAAAAATTGTTAATGCAACAAGTCATGTACTCACCATCAAAGGAGTTCAAAATCAAAATGCACCTATGACTACACTGACACCAACTACCAATGCTATTCAAAATAATCCAGCTCAATCTAATCAAAGGCAGCTGCGTCAACCACGACAATTTCAAAAACGCACATACACCCCTTTAGGTGAACCTATTGAAATTGTCTTGAAGAAACTTATCCAAAACAAAGCCATAACATTGGAAGAACCTAAACCATATGATGCTAGTTAGGTCAAGCCATCATGGTGGGATGATATTGTATTTTGTGATTACTACTATGTCAAAGGGCACAAAACCTCCTCTTTCCACTAGTTGCGAGATCTTGTGCAAGAATTTATTGAAAACCATACCATTGAATTAGGAGGTCAACCATTTGCGTCTAATGCGGATCATACAATCCACAAGAACCCACTGCCAGATCATGGTTTTGGTAAACCCTTCTCACTTGGCATGAAGAATACCAATAATCAAGCCAATCACTCCCGTTTGGCCTTCAATTATTCCGTCGGTACCATCATCAACAAATTGCGATCTGTTGATGAAGAGAAATGTGTCAATACTATTACCATTGAAAAGGCCCCAGACTGCAACGTCACAACATGCAAAGGCAAGGTCACCATCCTAGGTCCCTCTGCACCTTAGCCTAAAATTAGCATACATGGTCCGTCTGCCAGATAGTCAAACCCTAAACCAGAGTTCAACCTTATTGAGAAATTGAATATAATACCCGCTCAAATATACATTCTTGAATTGCTCCACATCTCACCTGCACCTAAGGCCATCTTGGATAAAGTCCTATAAGAGTATTCCGTCCCAACCAACATTGATGTCAACCACTTTGAAACTATGGTCGGATATCTGAATTCACCACATTACCTTTTCGAATAGTGACTATTCCTCACCCAAACAATCTAATAATGATGCCCTTCATATCGAGGTTTTTTTCCACAAACATA
The DNA here is from genome assembly GCA_007115665.2 of Sequoiadendron giganteum. Taxonomy (NCBI): domain Eukaryota; kingdom Viridiplantae; phylum Streptophyta; class Pinopsida; order Cupressales; family Cupressaceae; genus Sequoiadendron; species Sequoiadendron giganteum. The sequence goes on from CM021108.1 coordinate 459,219,487, forward strand.
AGGTTAGACGAGTCTTAGTAGATGGCGAAGCAGAATTGAACATCTATTCTTTAAAATTAGTTAAAGCTCTTGGCTTCTTTGATGCATGTGTGGATGATACCAAGAGCATTATCATCAAGGTGTATGATGATGAAGAACGTGCTTCTAAAGGTGTCATCACAATTCCAATTCGGGTGGGACCATTTATTATAGATACAACATGCTAAGTCCTGGATCATGACATACATTACAATATCTTACTTGGTTGCCCCTGGATTCATGCCCCAAAGGCCATTCCTTCCGCATACCACCAATGCCTGAAGTTCCCTTTTGATGGTACTGAAATTACTATCCTAGGAGATCTTGATCCATTTCAATACTGTACCAATCTGTGAGCCACTGCTGATTACTAGGTACCCATCAATCAAGAATCCTCAGCTTCCACCTCTTCCAAATACATTGACCCATCTGCACTCACCAAACAATCCATTCCATCAACTTCTTCCACACCATCTTCCTCGGCCTCCATACCAAGTAAAGACCTTTAGATCTAGGACCTTGTCTATGGAGAATTCAAATTGAATACGGCTTACTGTATCACCACAATACCTAAGCCACCTAAAGTCTATGGTAGACCATGTTTCGCAGTCAAGCCTAAAACAACTTTCAAATTTTCACCAAATAGTGTTTTCACACTATGGGGGGATATGGGTACTGAAGTCATCATCGACATAGCTAACTAGATCTACAAAGACCCTAAAGAGTTACCTCGACTACCAGTGCATCTCTATGGAAAAGGCTATGACATATGCAAGGCACTAGGTTTTGATAGCACAAGTGGTCTTGGAAAGGCCAACAATGGAAGATGAGAACCTATCATTATCTCTGCAAGACCAAGGTACATTGGGATAGGGTTTGACCAACTCGGAACTGACAATCAATGTACCTATGAACTTTCAAGTGAGGATGTAACGGCTCCAAAAAGTGTCAAGACAAGCGAAGAATCCCTTATCGAAACTGAATCTAATGAATAGGAATGGGGATCTGAGAAAACCCTTAGCAACTATGATATTGATGAACTCTTATTAGAACCTGGCCAACCCCCCTTTGAAGAATGATTTCGATAAAAATACAACATTGATCCTATTGACCATCATTCTAAAAATAAGGAATGGGTAAGCATTCCTTAGGATCCAGAAGAACATAAGGTGTCGTCAGCAACATCTGAATTATCTCGCCCCATTCTTGAGCCCACCCATGAGCCTGACATGCCTAAACCTACTGTCCATGCCTCTGAAATTTCATCCAGTAATCATGATGCTGATACATTTCTGCCCTATTATGACTATGAATTCAACTCATTTGAATCTGAATATGGTCCATCCATTGTATCTGACACAAAAGTTGAAATTGACAACTTTTCCTTCACACTTCAGGCTTCAATTTGCACACTTTCTACATCTTCGCCATCTTTTACTAGAACTGACGATTGGATTTCCCTTGTTTACCCACAACTGATTGACTGGGACCAACAAGAACCACCAGTGATGGATATCTTTCAGAATGATGAGGCAATAGCAAAATTCATGGGGCTCTGAGAAGGCATACCATGGGGTGATCACAAAACATGATTTTCCATTGACCTAGATTGTGTAGCTTACTTTAGGGAGACTGTGCAATCCTCCAATCACAAAAATACAAAGAATAAGATAAAAAAAGAAATGTCTTTAGGTGAAAACCGCAAGGCACCTTCTGACAGCAAAATAGTAAAAATAAAGGACGTATCCAAAGGTGAAAACATCTCTGAGGTGCCTAAGGATGGAGGATTGGAGTGTCTTCCCATAACATAGGAAAAATTGGCAATGTTAATCGAACACACCATCAAAGTTAACATAGCCACACCAAAGAATCTAAAAATGGTTCTCTTAGCTGCATCCTTAACAGAAGAAGAAAAACCCGAGTTTCAACAATTCTTCATAGAAAGGAAAGTTAAATTTGCATGGTCATATGCTGACATGCTAGGCCTAGATCCAGAATTACTATTGCATCATCTTCCATTAATCCCAAATATCAAACCAGTCAAACAAAAATTGCAGAAAATGGATCCACAAATTGCACTACTTGTAAAGGCTGAAGTAAAGAAGTTACTGGATTCAGGATTCATAAGATCAATAGAATATGCTAACTGGATATCTAACATTGTCCCTATCACAAAGCCAAATGGATAAATCCACATTTGTATGGATTTCAAATATTTAAATAAGGCTTGTCCAAAAGATGATTTCCCATTGCCGAATATAGACATGATTGTTGATCTCACATCAAGGTACGAGATGTTGTGTCTCATGGATGGTTTCTTGGGCTATAACCAAATCCAAATTGCAACTGGGGATCAACACAAAACAACATTCACCTACCCATGGGAACATATTGTTGGAATGTCATGCCATTCAGCCTAAAGAATGCAGACACCACATACCAAAGAGCCATGAAAACAATATTTCATGACATGATGCATATACTAATGGTAGATTATGTGGATGACCTCTTGGAAAAATCGTTGACATGAAAAGATCATCTCAAAGTTCTGGACAATTTTTTTAGTTGGCTAGAGGATTACAAGGTTCATTTGAACCGAAAAAAATGTGTCTTTGGGGTCACTTCAGGCAAGCTATTGGGCTACATAGTTTTAGGATGAGGCATAGAAGTTGATCCTGCTAAAGTGAAAGTAATTCTAGACATGCCTCCACTAAAAGAAATCATCTAGTTGAGAACACTTCAGGGAAAACTGCAATCCATTTGACGCTTCATTGCACAGTTGGTAGACAAGTGTTAACCATTTCAATACCTGTTACGCAAAAGTATCCTCTTTGTATGGATAGAAAAATTTGACACGACCTTCAAAAAATGAAAGAATATCTATTGACACCACCTATCCTAATGCCACCCATCGAAGGCAAGCCATTGATCCTGTATGTCTCAACAACTACAAATGCACTAGGGGCATTATTGGCACAAAACCATGAGGAGAAAGAAAGATCCATATACTATATCAGTCGCACATTGATAGGATATGAGTTGAACTATACAACCATTGAATGTGCATGCCTTGCAGTTGTCTTTGCAACACAAAAACTAAGACATTACATGTTGAGCCACCAAAGACACTTGGTAGCCAAGATTGATCCACTAAAGTATCTCCTAAGTCGGGCAACATTGACAGGCCGGTTAGCAAAATGGGTCATGATATTGAGTGAATATGACATACAATATGTTGAGCGCACGTAAATAAATGGGTAAGTAATAGCAGACCCGCTTGCAGATGCACCCATCCAAGGCACTCATCCACTGATAATTGATTATCCCGATGAGTCTATCTTTCATGCAGAGCCTACGTCACCATGGAAATTGCATTTTGACGGGTCTCATACTGGTCATGGGTCAGGGGTTGGTACCTTTTTCATCACACCACAAGGGGATTCCATTCCCAAGGCATTCTAGATGGCCTTCCCTTGTACTAACAACATTGCAAAATACAAAGAATTGGTCACAAGACTCAAGATCAGAATTAAATGGAAAATATAGACACTGCTAGTATTCAGGGATTCTCAATTAGTTATCAACCAAGTGAATGATGATTATGAAACAAAAGATGAAAATTTTCTCCCCTACAAGCGAATGGTGGATAGCTTCTTGACATATTTCAAATTGATTTCCTTTGAAAAAATCCCCAGGACACAGAATAAGGCAACTGATGCAATGGATACTATTGGATCTCTCTTAGACATCCCCAAATATGTGTCACAATTTGAGTTCTTAGTTGAACAACTATTGATGTTGGCATATGACATCCCAGACTCATAAATGGTTTGTGAGATTTTTCGTCCCAGTTTACCTTGGTACCAAGACATCTATGACTATCTTAAGTCCCAAACCCTACCACCAACCTTTCCAATAACTAGAGAAAGTCCTTTATACAAAAAGCCCACCTGACACACCATTGTCAGTGACACCCTATACCATTGTGGCTTTGATAACACCCTTCTCCGTTGTCTCAACACTGAAGAAGCCTAAAAAACTTTATGAGAAGTACATGAGGGTATATGCGGATCTCATTTGAGTGGTCCAATGTTAGCTAGGAAAGTCACCCGACTTGGATACTACTAGCTGACACTAGAAAAATATGCTCTTCAGTTTGTCAGAACATGTCAGAAATGCCAGGTGCATAGTGACCTAATTCACGCACCTGCACAGGACTGAGACCAATCACTTCTCTGTGGCCTTTCATACAATGGGGACTCGACCTTGTGGGCAAAATCCATCCATCCTCCTCCAACAACCATAAATTCATAATCACCACCACTAAGTACTTTACTAAGTGGATTGAAGCCATCCCTCTCACTTACATCACCGGTAAGCAAATATCCAAGTTTATCCTAAATTATATCATCTGCCGATACCATGTTCCACAATCCATCATCATAGATAATGAGAGTCCATTCAAAAATTAGGATGTTCGTGAACTCTTGAGTGATTCCACATCCAACATCATTTCTCCACACCATATTATCCATAAGGTAACGGCCAAGATGAGGCATCAAATAAAACAATTCTTCGCATTCTTAAGAAGACCGTCAACGACGCTGACCGAGATTGGCACTTACAACTAAATCCTACCTTATGGACCTACCGTACCAACATTTTTACACCCATTGGAGCCACTCCATTTTCCCTTGTCTACGAATCTGAGGCCATACTGCCCATTGAGGTCGAAACTCCTTCTCTCTGAGTCTCCTTGAAGGGAATGATCGATGATGAAGAGTACAAATAGTCTCGCCTACATGAGTTATAAATGTTACAAGAAAGATGAAAAAAAGCATTGAATCACTTGTAGGCATATCAAAATCATCTCTACTGAAGCTAAAACAAAAGAGTGATGGTGAGAAAATTTGAAATCGGGACTTGGTCCTCATGCAGAATCCAAGAAATCAGGCCGACCGTGAAAATCTTGAAAATTTTGAGCCTAATTATATCAGTCCTTATATTATTACTACAAATTTTGGTTCAAGAGCATATCATTTGGCCACACCTAATGGAGAATAATTGAAAGAACCCATCAACAACCTACATCTGTGAAAGTTCTACACATAGCATTAGAGAGCTTGGCGAAAAACCTAAAAATACAAAAAAAATGAAAAATAAAGAAAAAATCATGCCTTGATGAAAACCTAGCAAATAGGCATCTTGGTGACACCAAAAATAAATGAAAAATGACAAAATAGTAAAAATAAATAAATTCATCCAATAGTGAAAACCTGGCAAACAGGCACTTTGGATAAGTACTATGGTGAAAACCTGGCAAACAGATGCCATGCGTAGTCGATCATTGCTTTGCCATCTACTATTATTCTAATCGACCCTTATCCACTTTCCATAATCACAATGACCTGAAACATTCATGACATTCATCCTAAGTTCTGTCAACTCCAACCATGGTTAGCATTTGGTTGACATCACCCCTTGCATATCCTTGCCTTTTGCCCTGTGTCTGCCTATTTCCATATCATTTGACCCGGGTAATCCCCGATCTATCTGGGTGAAAGATCTTTATTGTGTAACTATAGTGGGTGTCACACATGATCCTGCATTTGTAAAAAGTCATAAAAAAAGTCTTAAAAATCTGAAAAAGTCTTGAAAAATGTCATAAAAATCTGAAAAAGTCTTGAAAAAAGACCTAAAAAGAATTGAAAAATGTCCTAAAGAAAACACAAAAACATTCAAAAAGTGTCAAAATCCCAAAAATAGAGTCAAAATCAGTCATGTCTTCTCAAGTCCGTTGAGTCAATCAGTCTTTGTCATTTGTTGAACTACATTGTCTTTGCACATTTTCTATGTAGGAAAGGCTCATCTTTGAGTCCCCGAGACATTAGGTCAGTCCTTCTAGGTTTGTCCAAATAAAATCATAAGTAAAAAATGGTCACGTCAGTCAAATAAAGTAGACATAGTCACACTTGACACAAGAAAGTCATTCGAAACATTAACGTCAAAAATTGGTCAAAATCAAGACAACATAAGCTAACCAATCATAAATTCAAAAATCAATCAACTTGCCAAAACATTAGTCAAAATGTCAATCTCGTCACTTTTTGGTCCTCTTCAAGATGTGTCCTTCTTGGATTTAGACCTCGTCAAAATATCATTTTCCTTTTTAGGATGTGTCCTTCTTGACCTTAGGCACCATCAAACAGTCAAAACTGTCAAACTATCAAACAATTAATCTTCTACAAACAAACATTGGCAATACAATTAAATGGCTATTAATTTTTGGCTATTTTGTCTTACCTCTTTATTGACTTGCTTTTTGGTCATGATACTAGCTACCTCAAGGATGTTCCATGAAGGATTTAGAGGTGCGATCATGTCTCATGACCTATTATGTTTTTCTTTGACTATTGTCTGTGGATTGTCTTGACAAAAATATTGGGGCAAATTGGCCTCTAGTATGAGTTAGGAAATTCCTTGTCTGTGACTGTCTATTTTGCAAGTGGATAACCTTGCACACCATGGTCAATGTCATACCATGGTGTTTGTTGTCCATTTGTGTCATTTTTACCGCCCAATGATGATTCAAGCAACACTTATTAGTACTCTAGCAAATGTTGAAGGATTCTAACATGCATTTATTTTTCCACATTAACTTGCATCTCCTTCCCCATATCGACATCCATGTCTTCTATCCTAACATTCATCTTTTCTCTCAAACATTTCTTCTAGTCCGCATCATTATCATCCTTATCTATCTTTCCTATATACTTTTGTCTTTCATCTTCAAGTCCTTTCATCCATTTTGAGAGCCCACTCGTGTTCTCGGAACCCAACTATCCTCTTGAGGGGGCATACCGCTACCTACTCGTCATTCTTCCTCATCCTATTTTGCATTGGCGCATATTTTTTACTTATTTTCTTTGCCACAATGCGACAAGCTGCATTATGACAAAGAGGGGCAAATGTAGACACAAAAAAATGGCCTCGACTCACAAACCACATTTTTCTATATCATGTTTCGTCTCAACATAATTAAAATATTTAATTGTGTCTTATGGTCCAATAACAACTATTAATTAAATAATTCTTAATTATTTAATTAATTTGCATCTTTTATTCCTATTGACTATTTAAATAAATAAATTACATTTATTATTTAAATACGTTGCTAATTTCTTATGTCACTCTATAATTAAATAAATTCCTAAATTTATTTAATTATTATTAGTCCATTACTTCCTCCTGATTATTTAAATAAATAAACTTTATTTATTTTTTTAATACGTCATTAATTATTTATGTCTTCTCATAATTAAATAAATTCTTATTATTTATTTAAATTATTATCCTCTCCAACTTTCTTTCTAATTTTAAATAAAATCATTTATTTAAAATTACCCACTTTCTAATTTTCCTCCACAATTAAATAATTTTAATTATTTAATTGTTTTATTGATTTTATTTCTAAATTTAAATAAAAGCATTTTATTTAAATTGGCAATTTCCCTCTTTCCAAGTAAATAATTTTAAATTATTATTATTTACTATCACATGAATTCACCATTTTGGAATAATTTAAAATATTAATTTCAAAATAGCATTTCTCTCCACAAAGTAAGTTATTTTATAAAATAACTTGATTTTCTAAATCATTCTTTTTCTACTTACTAATTCTCGTCTCACTGTCACAATTATTCTCCTTCTTTGATTTAATTTCTTAAATTAAATCTCATCCACTCAATTTGAATTTAACCCTAAAGTTGCCCTAACTCTAATTAAGGGGTTGTTATTTTGAATCTTGACCATAGATTCCAGGGCACTTATCAATCTTTAATCTCATCCGTCCATACAAAATTGTATTTTCTATAAAATTCCAATTTTGTCTTCATTTCAACATCTCTTAATATCTTGGAATTTGACCTCTTGATTTCTTAAATTTTTATATGCTTAATCTTAATCTCTTGCATTGTCATTTAATTACTTGCATTTATAATTTAATTTATATTTCATAGTTTATAATAAATCCTCCAAAACTTGTTTAGGTCTAGTCCAGAAGTATAGAATTGTTCATCAAATCTAAGGGCACACTCATCATCACATCAAGCTAGAAGGTGCAATGGAAGTCAGCCATCGAGGAGGAAGGATTGGGTGAGCTTGTTTCATGTTTTCCTTTCTTTTTTTTCCTATGCATTCTATTGTCATTGTGGTTTTTATTAATATGCATGCAATGTTACTAATCTAATCTTGATCTATGTAGAAAATCCTCAATCACAGATAGTAGGGTGAGAAAATCTATGTTGGATAGAGAATTTAGAACATATTTTATGGACATCCTGATTCTTGAATGGGGTGCTATTGTATTTTACAATTTTTTGTGGGATTCCATACCTAAAAATGAGATAATTAAAAATGAATTTTGATATTTGTTTGTCAGTGATATAGGTCAATGGAATTGCCTCTATCCATTTTATGAAGTATTTTGTTGCGATGATAATGAATTTATACCCGTTGGATGAAGTAGGTGATATTTTACCTACCAAGTCTAATCCCCATTACAAAAAAGTTCATGGAATTATGATGGGTCTAAACTCTTGTGCTAGTGCATGAACTAGATCACCATGTTGCTAACATTGTCAACAACTTATAGAATGTTAAATGTAGTCTTGCTCCATGGAAGGCCAATAATACCCTACTCTGAGTATCTTTTGGACTAATTTAGGTCCGCTAGGGTGGGATCCAAAAATACCTTTGTGGACCTCTTGTAAGGTTTGTTGTAGTTCTTCTCTATTAAGGCACCAGAGTACATAACATCTAGGCTACGATGGTATAGGGGTTCTCCTAAGATCATAAATGAGAGGTTCTACAGGTGAAGGTTTTCTTCTGAGTAATCATTAAGTCAAGTGGAATGATACCATTCTGGATATCGTCAAAAGTATATTGGTACCATGGCAAGTTAGGACCAACAAAAAAACATACCATCTCTAATTCTAGGATGTCGAATGTCGGCACCAATAGTTGTTCCATGAGGAATTCATATTTAGGCACATTCTAAGGAATATCATGTAGCGAGCCTATTGTGGCCATTGTGTCAACAACTCTGTTATTAATACGAGGAACCTATTCAAAGATTATTTTGATGAAATACTCCTTGAAGCTATCCACCATCATTTGTATGGTATAAATTTGTCATCTTTTGTTTGGTATTCGTCGTTCACCTGTTTGATTACTAGCTAGGAGTCTCCAAAGACATGTAGCTCTTTTATTCTCCATTCAATCACCATTTTGAGCCTCGTAATAAGAGCTTCATACTCTGAGATGTTGTTTGTGCAGGGGAATGAAATCCTATAAGCCTTGGGTATAATATCTCCCTATGGTGTGAGAAATAAAATACATACTCTGAAACCATGTTGAGTATGGGACCCATCAAAGTATAGAGTCCACTATCCTGTCTGTTCTATCATCAAGGCACTGTCATCTAGAAAATCCACTATGAGAGGTGTATGATCATCTATGGGTTATTCAGCCAGTTGGTTTGCTATGAATTGTTCCTTTATAGCTCTCTTTTCTATGTACTCTATATCAAATTCACTTAAGATCATCACCCATTTGGCTATTCAACCTATTAAGGTTGCTTTTTCTAGTAAATACTTGAGTGGTTCCACCTTTGAAATCAGTTTCACTTTTTTGTTTAAGATATAATGCATCAAATTTTGTGTTGAAAAAACTACTAAGAGATAGGCTCTTTCAATGGGTGAATAGTTGAGTTCATAGCCCACCAGTGTTCTGTTGATGTAATAGATTTCCCTTTCTTTATTGTTATCATCTAGCTATGCTAGGAGAGTTCCCAATATTGCTTGTGTGGTAGACACATAAAGTATCATCTCCTTTTCTGGAATTGGTGGCATGAGTACAAGAGGAGTAAGTAGATACTCCTTGACTTGATGGAACGCTTGGTCACATCTCCCATCCTATTTAAAGTTGATGTCCTTGTGTAGGAGATGAGTGAAAGGGTGGTATTTGTCTACCAATTATGCGATAAATTGCCTGATTGATTGTAGCTTCCCTTGTAGGACCCTTATTTTTTTGAGTGTCTTTGGTGGAGGAATCTCCATTATAGATTTTACCTTGGCAGGATCCACCTCTATCCCTCTTCTTGACACTATGTACCCTAATAGATTTTCAGAGGTTACTCTGAACACACATTTCTTAGGGTTGAGTCTTATATTGTACTGTTCCAATCGATCAAATACCCTTGCTAGGTTTGTCAAGTGATCTACCCTTTTGATTGAATTTGCTAGGATGTCATCCACATAGTCGTCCATGATTGTCTATAGCATGTCATGGAATATGGTCATCATCGCTCTTTGATAGATTACTCCTCCATTCTTTAGACCAAAAGGCATTACATTCTAACAGAAAGTTCCCCAAGGACAAGTGAATGTTGTTTTGAGTTGGTCATCTGGCTGTATCGAGAGAAACCATCCATCAAGGATAACATCTCATTCCCTTCTGTTAGATCTACAATTAGGTCAATGCTTGGCAACAAAAAGTCATCTTTTGGACAAGCCTTATTTAATTCTTTGAAGTTCGTACATATCCTTATGCCCCCAGTAGGTTTGGACACTGGCACTAGATTTGATATCCATTTTGGATAGTCGATGGATCTTATGAAACCCACATCTAGTAGCTTCTTTAGTTCTACCTTTACTAGTAATGCTATCTAGGGATGCATTTTTCTCAATTTTTACTTGATAGGCTTTTCTCTAGGGATGATAGCTAGATGATGTACCACTAATGCTAGATCTAGTCCAGGCATTTCGGTATAGGTCCAGGAAATTTTTACCTTTCTCTTGTTGATGAACGCTGTGAACTTTTCTTTCTCCTCAGGATTAAGTGATGTTGCATAGTATGTTATCTTTGGGTCCTCTGTTGTACCAATATTTATGGATTCTATTTATTTTACAAGGAGTGTTGATATTTCTTGATATTCTAATATGGGGAGATTGAATCCTCCATCCTCGGGTGCCTCTGGGATGTTTTCACCTTCAGATGCATCCTTTATTTTTCTCTTTTCTGGATTTGATAGATACACAGTGTGGTTTTCTCTAGGGGATCGTATCTTTATGTTTTTTATTTCATTTTTACAACTATAAAATTCAATCTCTCCACAAAAGTATGCCTCTTATTCTAGTTCCATGACAAAACCTACTGGTATGTTTTTTCGAAGTCCCATGAAATCTATGATGGCCTCATCATTCCTGAATTGATCCAAAACAAGTGTATGTTATTGTTGATCCCAATCTATGAGTTGTGGGTAATAGAGTGGGAGACTATCATCTTGGTATGAAAAGATTACAAAATTAGGTGAAAGGGTCAATATGGCTCTGGTGTCTTTTTCCCATTGGGTATCTTACTCATCATTACTAGAGTTAGGGGAATCATATCTTATGACGAAGGAAGGAGAATCCCATTCATATTCGTTAGAGTCTGTTTCAGAATGGTAATAAATTTTGGGAATTCTTTCCATGTATTGGAGAGGGAACCTATCAATTCTAAAGTTTTCAAATAAGTCTTCAATGGGTATTTCATTGTCCATGACATGGTAAATATCCATTGCCTTAAGGCTAGCAAAAGTTTGTCATTTCTTCCAAGAGGTTCATCTAGTTTTTGGAATGACCACGTCTTTTGGTTTATAACCTAGCCCCATATTCTTATGTCTCTATTCCACTATGATAGGCTCTGATCAGCCTTGTTTGTGTAGCTTGAGGCCACTTGTTCCATTGTATCCAATTTTTTTGACTAATTGATACCCTCTAGTGTTAGGATCAACTAAAATGGGTTGTGGATTTTGTGGTTCTTTCTGGTCCTCCTTGTAGATCATAGATGAAAGTTCTTCCTCAAATATTTCTTCATATTTCATGTCTCCCCATTTAGTAAAGATAGTGGTTTTGGCTATCATTTTTTACTATCTTGATCTCTTTTGGACCTCCATATACTCTAGGTGTTGGTTGAAGCATGCCCATGTAGAATGCTTGGTTAAAATGGTAGTTCCCATTGCCTTTGTCAAGTACTTGAAACTTGGCTTCTACTTTCGTTTGCTCACTCAATGTGTTCTTGGTGTAGGTTGATTGAAGCATAGAAGGGTTGACATCAGAAAATGAATGGAAGTCTATGTCATTGCTAGGAACATGCTGGATTTTATTGTATTTATCCTCCAACTTTACAAAAAAATAGAAAGGTTCAGGATCAACATATAGTGTTACTTCCTTTCCTTCATGGGGAAACTTTATGCATTGATGGAAAGTGAAAGGGACTAATTGTAATGTGTGGATCCAAGGGCATCCCATGAGTAGGTTGTATGGTAACTCAAGATCCAGTACTTGACAAGTAGTTTTTGTTATTGTTGGTCCTATCTGCATCAACAACTTAACTGTCCCTTCAAAATTTCTCTCTAAGTCATCATAAGCCCTTATGGTGATAATTTTTCCTTTTTCAATCATGTCATTAGAATATCCTAGTTTTTTTTATGAATTTTAAGGTACAGATGTTTAAACCTGCACCATTATCTATCAATACTCTTTTGACCATGGTCTTATGAACACCAACCTCTATGTATAGAGATTGATTATGGAATGTTGTTTGTGGTAAATATTTCTCTAAAAAGACTAAGTGATTACTTACATTGATCTTTCCAACCATGGCTTGGAACTGACTGGGATCAAGGTCATTAGAGACTAACATTTCCAAAGATTTTTCTAATATCTCCCTATGCACAGGTGACATTTTTAACAATTCTAAGATTGAGATGAGGGAGGGTTTCTTCTTTAACTATTCCAAAAGGTTGTAGTAACTTGGTGACTTGATTGTGGATTTGGGAGGTGCTCCTTGTATTGTAACTCTTCCACGATGAGTAGTTACATTGTAGTTGTTATCTCCTCCTCGTATTGTTACTACGTTTTCCCTATTGTCATCCACTTGTGAGAGGGTTCATAAAACTGTGTTATTGTATGCGTAATTAGAATTGTGGTACTCTTGTCCCTTTCCTTTATCATTCTGATTAGCATGGTTTGGGATCGGATTTGAGTATATTTATAGGTCCTTGTTTCCAGGCTGATGATCAACATCTACTTCCCCTTTGTCTATCAAGTCTCAAGTGATAGTTTTGAGGCACATGCAATGGTTAGTTGTATGACCTTTGATCACATGGAAATCACACAAGTCCTCATTATACCATGGTGTCTTAAAGCTAGGTTCCTCATAATTTGGGTAGTCATTTGCTTTAATGAGGTTCTTTTGTACTAGTTTACACATAACTGTTTCAAGTGACTCACTTAATATAGTAAATTACCTCCTAGCTTGATCATATTTCCTCTATTGCCCTCCCTGATCTGTCTATTGGTTTACAACCTAATTGTTCTTGGGATAGGTAATTTGGTTTCTTTGTGTGTTGTTGGTACCATAGCTTGTTTGTGCCACCTTTGGTTTGTTTTGATTTGTGTTCCATACTGCTCTAGTGTCTACCACTCCATCATTTGTAACGTTCTTGTTTTCAGCCCAGACTTTGGGTTTCTCATTTGAGCTATAGGGACTTGGGGTTCTTAAAGTTCCTCTTTTTATGAGAGCTCTCTCAATATGTAAGCCATTTTTTATTGTTCCTTCAAAGTCTACATGACATAGCATCGTGAGCTAGTAGTTTATTTTGGGTAGGACATTCATGATGAAAATATCCACCAAATCCTTGTTTGGAATGGGCCATTTGCATTGACTCACTTTGTGTCTCCATCTCAGCAGGTAAGAGGTGAAGGACTCTCTTGGGTTCTATTTTATTGTGGATAGATTGGGGATGGTGACATCTTGTTCTATGTTAAATGAGAAGTGGGTTAGAAATTTGCTAGATAACTCATCAAAAGTTTTGATTCTGGGTTCCAGATAGGTGAACTACTCCATAGCATGACCTGTAAGGCTACATGGAAAGAGCCTAATGAGATAGGAATCATTGTTATGTATCTTCATACATGATATTGATAAGTCTAATACATGTTCTACCGGATCTCCTACTTCTTTGTACTTTCTTTCAAATCTGGGTATCTCAAATTTTTTTTGAAAGGGTAGTGCTATGATAGAACGATTGAATGGGAACACACAAATTTCCTGTAGAGTGTAGGTCTTCTTCTATTTTCCTATTTTCATATTTGATATTTTTTGGGTGACAACATCTATCCTTAGTTCCATCTCTATTTTGGGTACATGTGTTTGCAAAGGCTGCATGTGATAACCTTGTTTTCCTACTAGGTTTTGGTCATAGATCGAGTATTGTGAAGGTATAGGACCTTGATAGCCATATGGGATGTAAGGAGGGTTAACTCCTTTTTATTTGGGTGGAACATATAGAAGGATTCTTTGATGATGTGTTTGTGGGTGAGCTTATTGATAGGATGATTGAAGAAGGGCACTTTGTGGCACACCTTGTTGGGTAGGACTAAATTGAAGGTTACCCTAGTGATGCGTTAGCAGGATACCTTGTTATTGGGATGAATGAATTAGGGTGCTCTGTGGCACACCTTGCTAGGTAAGACTAAAATTAAGGTTACCCTGATGATGCATTGGTAGGACACCTTGTTGTTGGGATGACTAATTGAGGGCACTCTATGGCACACCCTGTTGGGTAGGAATAAACTAAAGGTTACCCCGATGATCGATTGGTGAGACACCTTGTTGTTGGGATGACTGATTGAGGGCGCTATGTGGCACACCTTGCTGGGTAGGACTAAATTGAAGGTTACCCTGGTGATGCATTGGCAGGATACCTTGTTGATAGTGTTGATGGTTTGAAAGGGGACCTTGTGGTCCACCCTGTTGAAGGTACTGAATGTTCAGAGGGGGGCCGTGTGTTCCACCTTGTTGATGGTACTGATTGTTCTGAGAAGGGTCAATGCTTGATCTATTCTAAGGTATATAATTCCTAGAAGGTGGATTGTTAGTTTGAGGTTCATATTAAGATGGCCCCCCTTGATACATTTTTGCTACTGATGCTTGTTCAACCTGAGTTGGTTTCTTGAATAAGAGGTCCACTTTGGGTTGGTCACTATTTTGTGAGAACACAAATGGCATATTTGGCATCTTTGGAGGTTTGGTTATTTGTCTCACAATCGAGTTATCCCCTAAGGTAATAATATTGGGGTCTTTAAGAGATTCTACGTTGAAGTCCACAGGTAATTTAGTACCACTTTATGCTAACTTGAAGAAATAGGAGTTCGGATCTTTTCTTAACAACCTATCCATTAGTTTGAGAACCTTGGGGTTGTTAGAATGTTCAAACAGTTCTTCCTTGTTTATCTCTTCTTCATCCTTTACCTCCTCTATAACTAATATGTTAATTCCTTCTGTTTGCGGCTTATTTCTTCCTTAGTGAAAGTGTCTTTGTATATTAGTTTCTTCTGGGGAGTTTCAAGATCACTTGGCCTATAGCTCCATGGGCTACTCTCATCGTTCATGGCATTTGTTGGTGGGATACTGGTGGTATTTTTGTTGGCTTTCATCTTTTTCCTATGTTGTGATCTTGTGGTTTTCATAAACAACTTACATCTCTTATAGGAGAGTGGTGTACTCTCTAGTTGACTCAAATTCTAAAGACCAAATGTTTGTCCTATAGATTATGTAAGATATTGGAACTCTTGGAACAAGCCCATATTTTGATAGTAGTAGAAGGAATACAAGTTCAGATTGTTCCTAGAAGCCCATTTGTAAAAGTTATATACCAACCTAGTTCTGGTTTCATGAAGTGCCCAAAGGTGTTTCTTGAGAGCTTTTGGACTATGATGCCTAGGTCTAAAATGATGACCTGTGGACTTTACCTTAGGGACCTTGACCTTACGTGAGATCGTGAAGGGGATAATTATTGGAACGAGGGTGGTGGTAATATAGGTCTCTTTGCTGCTATGTTAGATTTTTGTTCCTCTTCATCTAGGACAATTGATGTAGTGAGAAACTAGCGGGGTGTTTCATTCTTCTGAAAAATGAAGGTTCTCAAGATGCTTATGTTGTCAGTTTTTTCACCTTCGATATATGTGAGAGTAGGCTAAAGGATTTGTGCTACAATATTTGGTTGTTGAACTAGGGAAGTTGGTCGCCAAATGGTCATAAAGTTTGATGGTGTTATGGGATGGTTGTTGTGAAGCTCAAGAACCTAATGTTTGAGTGTTGTTTTGGAATGATACTACTTAGAAATCAAAATGTTGAAGAACTAAGGTCTATATTCCAATTCCTTGTCCAGAGAATATGTTGCAGGAAAGTTTCCTTGTACTATATGTGATTCCTAAGTAACTATTGATATCACGTATGTCTAAGTGGAGGAATGAACTTAATGGTTTGTTTGATTTTGATTTCAAATAGGTAGGATGGAAATAATGGATGTGGGACTATCTGACCTTTTGTCTTTCCAATTGTTTTGGTTCAAACAATGATCCTATAAAAAACTCTCTTAAATTTTTCTCCATGTTTTGAAGTATGGCAAGTGATAAGACAACACTTGGACTAACTTAGAAAGCATGGACTTATGTGACCTTCATGTTTATAACATAGGTTGTGAAATCACAACACCTAGGCCATAGTTCCCAGATGTTTACTTTGATTAATGTACCCTGAAATAAAAGAAAAAATGTTTAGAAACATTTAAGGAAAGATCCTTTCAAAGGGGTGCAAACATAAGGATTATTTCACAAGTATGCACTAGATCAAAGGGTTTGTGGTTTAACCATTTCATTCATTGTTTGTTTTGAATGTGTTCTTTTTCTTTAAATCAAACACAAAATTTGATGTCAAATTGTTTTGAATGTAATGCGTCGAGTTTAACATAAACTAGTAATTACAACCCTAGGGGATATACACCATTCTCTTAGGTAGGCTTGCCTCATGCTCCAAAGAGATGATTTTACATGGAACTTATGGTGCAGGCCTATAGTCAGACATGGCAAGTAACTTCTTAGAATTAAATTTTGATGCACCCACTTTTAGAGATTTTTCTTGGATAATATGGTGGCCTCTAAAACAATTTGTTTCTTAGTGGTAACTGCGAATGTGGAAATTTGACACTCACCTACTAGTCACTTAAGGCTCTTTAACCATTCTTGTTCCACTTAAGATATGGGATTAGGTGTAGTTTTTTGTTAGCACAACTTGAAGCTACTTTCTTATGATTTCACAACCTTTAATATAGCTCACCAGTAAACATGCTTCAAGACCTTACAATGAGTTCTCTAGTGCGGGATGTATCCCAAGGAAATCCCCCTCTTTAAGGTAAACTTAAAAATAAAGTGCAATGCTCAAAAATTTTCTTTCGCTCACCCAAGATTGTCACAAGGTGTGAGAGGAGAAGATAAAATACTTTTAAATTTTCCAATGAATGAATGCATCATGAACAATAAATAGCAATTTGATTCATTTTAAACACCTCGAGGGATGTTATCCCCAAAAAATTGTGAGTAAAGCAAAACAAAGTTCTTTTTAACTTGCACCAATATGAAGTGTTCAAGATATCAATGGTGAAAAATCATAAAGAAACATTTGTTCATTTTTATGAGCTCCAATAGAAGTGTTTCTAATAAAATTAGTCTTGATCCTATCTTGGTCAACAAATGTAAAATGTGCATGCGTCAACAAAATGGAAAAAAAAAATCGCCCCCATTTTTTTTATGCACCAAAATTTAGAGGTTCCTAATTATGAAAACATGAAATGTGTTCATTTTTTAGAGCCCAAATTTGGTGTTTTTGTTCTTTTTATGAGCACCAAACGAAAGTTCCTAACTTAGAAAGCTTAAAATTGGTTCATTTTAACAACACCAAAATCAAATGCAAGTTTGTTGTTGTTCATTTTTAGTGCACCAGATGAAAGTTCCTAACTTAGAAAAGCTTAAAATATTGTTCAATTTTTAATAGCACCAAAACTAAATGTGAGTTTGTTGTTTGTTCATTTTAGAGCACCAAATGAAATTTCCTAAGTTAATAAAAAACATTTGTGGATTGAAAAATCTTGGATTGTTCGTCTTCCCTATAACAAAGATGTTAAAGTTACTAGAATCCTGCATCAAATTTGTCAATTCATGCTTACACATCTAAAAACAAACAACATTTAGTGAAAAAACCTATTACAATAGTGTAGGACTTGTACACTTGTCTGTCAGAAAAACTGCTTAGAAAAAGAAATACAAATGCACAAAAAAAAGACAACTGCTCAGTTCTAGAAACAATTGCTAAAACTAGACAACAAAATCTAACTCTCTGAAAAAACAAGCACATAGTTTTTTAGAAAAATGTGCCATTCCCATGACAATCATGTAGTTATTTGAAAATACCGTTGTTTTCTTGACAAACAAGCACTCAAGTTTTCTGGACAAGCGCTCGGGTTTTCTGGACAGGCACATGAAAAGTCTATCAGATGCATTTCCCGACGTACTAGAATGTGTGAGGGGGAAAAGGACATTAGATTCAAATTCAAGATGAACATGAATGAAATTTGAGAAAGGAATGTAATCTACAGTCAAATGCACAAATCTAAAATATAAATTCCTACACATACAAGATTAAGCTATACTATTGCAAACATAATAATGAACCTATTGATTACCAAATGAAATGAAAGAAAAAGAAAATTTCACCATCCTGTAGCGGAGTGTATTCACTTGATGTTGGATTTCTCATATCACAGTGAAGCCTCCAAAGTTTGTGTGCAAAGTGTGAATGCATGCTTGGTTGTTTGAAGGAAAGAATGAAGCTCTCTCAAGGATGATGATCTCGACAACTCTTCGTTGCATAAGGTGTGTTGATTCTCTGATCCTTATTTGTGAGGAAAGGGGTTTGTTTTATAGAATATGTGATTTGAAATGGATGATCAAGAACATTTTGAAGAATATCCAGATCAACGACTGAAGTGTGTTGAGAGGATTTAGACATGAGAAAATTGTGCAAATTTGATTGCACAATTTGTGTGATTGAGAAATAGATTTTCCAATCAAGGATGTGATTGATAAGTTAACAAATTTAGATTTATCAGTCAAGAATGTGATGGCTTAGTTAGGAATGTGTTGGTTTAGTTAATGAAATAGATTTTTTTGTTAACAAATTAGACTGCGTAGTCAAAAATCATAATTTTCTCAATTAGAAAGTGGGTGAGGAATATGAATTAATTGATTTAATTAATTAATTCCTTTTTGGAGTTGAACGTGCAAATCAAGTTTGACTTTTGCAAACAAAGTTGCATTAGTTTGATTTGATTTTTGATAATTGATTTGAATAGTTTGATTTGATTATTCAAATTTTTGGAGGGAAAGTGTTGTATTTAAATTATTATTTAATAATTTAATTAAATTAGAGGAATAAGGTGATTTAGTGACATAATTAAATAATTGGCATTATTTCATCAATCAAGACGAAATAAAGTGGGATTACAAATTTATTAAATAAATGTGATTTATTTAATTGGTTGAAATGATGAAACGCGAATTAATCAAATAATGTTGTTTTATTTAATTAATAGCAGAATTAGGGTTTTCAAGACTTTATTAAATAAATGAAATTTATTTACTTTGTCTGAAATGACGAAAAAGTGAATTAATTAATTAATGTTGTATTATTCAATTAATAGAGGAATTAGGGTTTTTTATTTCATTTTGATGTGGTGTGGTGTGGGAAGGTTGTGGTATAATTCCAAGATGATACGAGACATTATGGTATGATTTTGAGTCATTTCGAGATGTTACGGGATGATTCTGAGTCATTTTGAGTTGTTACGAGATGATTCTGAGTCATTCTCAGGTGTTATGGGATGATTACAAGTCATTCTAAGATGTTATGGGATGATTTTGAGTCATTCTGAGCTATTATGGGATGATTCTGAGTCATTTTGAGGTGTTATGGGATGATTCTAAGTCATTTTGAGGTGTTATAAGATGATTTTGAAATGTTACAAGATGATTTTGAGTCATTCTAAGATGTTACAAGATATTGTTTGATGTTGTTTGAGGCTATTTGATGTTTTTCAAGTTGTGCGATAGGTTTCAATTCAATTTTACATGTCTACAGATACAGATCTATATTATTGAATTTGCAATGGTGGAAAAAGGTAAACCCAAAATAGATGTAAAGCTAAAAAAAACACACACATTCCAAATAAAGAAATTCCATGATCATGGTGCATCACAAGGAAAAAAAATAAAAATGTATAATATTAATATCCATATGTGCTCAAAGGCAAGTTCATTAAAGAATTACAAATTAAAAAATACATACACCAAAAAGGGTGTTACCAATCATCTGTTTCAATGATACATCAACAAGTTTACATCATTAATTACATTCATGAAATAGAGCTACAATTTACAAATTGGCCAAACAAGCCATACAAAAATGATACAAAAATTACATCCATAGCAAATAAAACCTTTGATCCTCATCCACCTTGACACCACTGGTCTTCTTGCACTGAGGTCAAGAGTGCAGTTAAGGCGCCTTTTCTGCCCAACCACAAAGCACATGACTTCCCCGAGTTTCTTCCTAACTCAAAGAGATCCCCGACCCTGCATGAGGAGCCTAGCAACCTAGAACAATAATGTAGGAGGGAACTCTTGGTGCATTCCTAATGCCTATATGCATTCCTATACTAGAACTACATATTTCTTGCATGCAAGATGTGGTAGAGACATATATAACATACAAATTCTAGGATTTTTATCCATCTATTTTAATGGTTCATTAGCTTGGCCAAGCATTCAAATAAAAATGATAGTTAAGAAAAGGTTAACTACCGTCTCTGGGAGCTCACATTCGACATCCTATCTTGGAAGTTTCTCATAAAAAGTAAATAATGCATAGTTTCACAAAAGTTACACATAATTCAATAATTCAAGTATTCTTTCGGAAAGGAGTTACATTACCAAGTTTTCTATTTGATTTCATAAGAAAATCATTCACAAGAAATAAATACTACTTCTAGTGTTACATTTCATATTGATCTGGTTTTGTCAATCTCTACCATTCCCATAGATAATATCAACTTCATGCATGGTGTACTTTTCTATGGTTAACAAAGTATTTAATTCACCATTTGTAATTTAATTGATGCAATATAAATAAATAACAGGTTTTCATATAATTGAGCAAAGATCTTTCAATCAACAATGTATATATTTATATATAGAGAAAAGTAACAACTTGTTCGTTCATCAATACTCGTATGTGTATATATATATATATTCGCATATATATATGTACACTTATTCATTTAACTATATATACAAATATTCAAAAATAAGTCTACTAATACTGAAAAATGTCAATTTAAAACAGAATATTAGTCATTCCAAACAAATTTTGATATTTATTCTTTTCGAGATTTAAACTTACTTTCATTCATAATGTGTTTGAGTTTTTTTCAATATATATATTTAAATGTAAATAGATATATTAAATTTACTTTATAACTAAATTAAGTTATTTTCAATTACAACTTCAAACACACAATTAGTTTCGTCTAAAATGAATGATATTTTTATTGGAATATGTATACATACATATATATATATATATATATATTTGTGTATTTATACATAATTTTTGGAAAATTGCATTTGTAATCGAAAAAGAAAAAGTATAAATCCACAGTCATATATTTCTCAACAAGCTCTTATTGTTCCACATATATACACACACATATATATATATATGTATATTTATCTATATATATATATATATATATATATATTGTTGGCCCTACAATTGTCGTTGCACCAAAAGATCGACCTATTAATTCCCGATACAATCGCCATTGTTAACGGATCCATTGGAGGTGGTTAAGTCATGTCACGAATCCCGAGGGGAGTGTTGACCATTTTCCAACAATCTCCCCCTCAACGTTACTCGAGGGGATTCGAACCTGAAACCTTTGGCTCTGATACCACTTGTTGGCCCTAAAATTGTCGTTGCACCAAAAGATCAACCTGTTAATGCTCGATACAACTACTAGAGTTAACAGATCCACCAGAGGAAGTTAATTCATGTTACGAATCCCAAAGGGGAGTGCTAGCCATTTTCCAACATATATGTGTATTTATATGTTTTTATATATATCTACACACTTCCAAAAAATTATTTTTGCAATGAAATAAAGTAGAATATCTAGAACCATGTAATACTGGCATGATTTATTTTATATTCAAGAATATACACAACACACAACATACATACATAAAGACACACACACACACATATATATGTATATATATATAAATATATATATTTTCATGCAATGAAAATCAAAGATATAAGCATAGAATGTTTCAGGCGCCAATCAAGGTTTTGAAGTGATATGAGAAGGGGGGTTGGCATGGTAGAGGGCCAACGGCCTCCCTATGGGAGGTGTTGCCTATGGGGGCAACACCCCATCCCACAGGCCGTAGCCTGTGGGATGGGTTGATGTCCCCATATTTCCCTCCCATGGGTTCCATCGCATCCCCCACAAGCATGGCATAATTTCCGTTCAAAACAAATGGAGGTCCATTCAAAACGTAAATCTGGTAATAACTCCATTTCCAAAAACTAATATGAAATAATAATATTATATTTGTATAAATATACAGTGTACTATATATATATAAATTATTATTATTCAAGAACAAAAATTATAAATTGATCTAGAGGATAAAATAATTTACAATCTTTTACAAGCCTGATTTAGCTTTCCTCAAACAGGAAATACAACATTCAAGCACCAAAAATGTTTTCAGACAATTGGGGGTTTGACATAGGTAATTTCTTTTCCACATTATAGTAATTTTTTCACACCTTGGAAATTAAAATACAATGGAAAGGAATTTAAAAAACCCGGAAATCACTTTCCGATTGAATTTCTTCTTCTTGCTTCCTTCCTTTCTTGTTCTGGATTGCTAGAAACCTCTTGCTGAAGACTTTCCTATTTTCCCGTGAATTATTTTCCCCTCTTCTTTCTACCATTTATGGTTTACTAAGCTTAGAAAAAACCCTTCTTGACAGCAATTTTTTTTCAGTTATTTCCTTCTTTTTTTTCAGTTATTTCATTTTCCTTCTTTTAAAGTTTTCTTTTCCATTTTCATAACCTAATCTTGAAAAAAAAAAAAAGTTTATTTCATGCACAATATTTATCCCAATAAATATTAATAAAGAATTTCTATTTTAATTACAAACGAAGTATCTATCCTCAGAAATAACAAATAAGCCATTTTAACTTGCAATTTAAATATTTATTCGAAACAAATAGTATGGAAATAACATTTAATTACAAATAAAATGATTATTCTAAATAACAAAACTTATCCTTTAAGCATGATGAAATATTTAATTGAACTATAATTAATTTTTGTATTCCTTTACACTTTTATTTCACTATTTAATTAATTTAATTAGAAATTATAAAATTACGAGCAATAAAATAGTCAATTTAATTTAATTCTAAATGCATCTACATGATTCTAGGTGCTTGTGTGTGATCGAGAGAATCATTCCTCCTCTACCCTACCGGGAAGCTAACCTCCTCTACCTTAGCCACACCCTTGGTCTTTGACAATCCTATAGCTCAAGTACACTCAGAAACCCATTAATAGATTAGTATCTAGATAAAATACAAATCAAAGCAATATAATGCGTTAATCCAAATAACACTATTCTATTTTGCATCATTTTCAAAATTAAATTAAATTCAATACATTTCAAATTCTCAAAATTAAAGCACAAATTCTCTTATTTCATCATTCAAAATGACATATGGTTTATTATCTACTCTACCACACACATACATTCATATAAAAAATTCACATAAAGCATAACATAGTGCATCAAAGTTTCAGACATGAAAATGGAGCAAAGGATGCTTTCATTTTCTGCAGGAGAGTAAACAATATTATTCTAAAAAGAGTGAATGATTTTCCTGGGAGCAGTAAACAAGAGAATTGTGATGGGTCAAGCCATGTTTTCAAGCAAGAGGGGTTTGCAAAACATAAGCTAAGTATGATTTTTATAACCACAACCTGGGTGTTTGTTTCTCTTTTGTGAATAAAGGGCCGAACCCATAAGGGTTTCTATGAAGAGATGTTCACATGCATACAAGAAATGAAGGAATAGAAAAAATAAACAAAGGAAACCCTCAAGTTTGTAAGCACAAAGAAATACCCAAAAATGGAGAGGCCATGGCCTAAGGAATCCCATTCTTTTCCTTGTTTCTAAAGGTGGATAAATCCACGAGGGTTTCATATGGTGGAATTTCTACATAAGTAACTCAGGTGTTTTGTGAAGTTGTGGGTTCAAGACACAAAGAGCCCTTTATTTTAATAAAACCCATAAGATTTTTTATCAAGTATGGAGGGGTTTTGCACCCATTTTCTGAAAAGTTTAAGTGAAGGAGCCATAGATTAAGGAAATCCAAGCCATGGACATGGAGTGTAGAAAGGCTTCAAAAACAAAGAAGCATGGAAAAGACAAGACATTCATCATTTTGCACTCAATAAGCTCAAATCGAGCATACTTTGTTGGAAAATAAATAAATAATGCAGGGTTTGGTTGAGGAAAAGCTTACCTGAGCTTTATTTTTTAGAATAATGCCTTCACGTCCATGGTTTTTTCTCACAAAAACTCCCAAAGCCTCAAGAAAAGGCATCCATGGTGGCCACAAGGTACATAAAAGTTTTTAAGAAGAATTAAAAAATGCATGAGAAAATATATCAATGGTCGTGAATCAAACCCCTGAAAAGGCATTAGAAGTGAAAGAATTGAAGGAATCTATGTGATGTTTGTAGAGAGATGCTCATCGTGCCATTCTCCTATGGAAAAAACTCAAAAAAATCTATTTCAACCCTAGTTTGGTGGTGGCGCCTGCAAAGAGTTCTCCCAAAAAACTGAAAGCAAAAATGATGAGATAAAAGTGGAGGCAAATGGAGTGTTATTTTAGGGTTTTCCTCATTGAACTAATTCAAATTGGGCCTTTTTCACATTGATTTTAATTTTTCATGCCTTGCAAATACCTTGTGGTATTTTATTGTTTTCCTTTACATATAATTTATATACCTAGGTTGCTTTGTGCCTTTATTTCTTTTGTGATTTTTGAAGAAAATCATATGGCTAGGTACCTTACAAGTTTTTATGGTTTTTATAGAAAACAAAATACCCAAAAGCCTTGTATATCATAGTTGCCATGTTTTTTGCAAAAAATGAGTCAAAGTCTTATTTAACCTGATTTTGTGCAAAATAAAATCAAGCATAAGTTGAGCCCTTCTATTTTGTAAATTGAAACTGCAAAAATTGTAAAACATTATTAAGGAAATATTTCTATAAATTGCACTGATAATTATTATTTTAAATTGTAGTTAAATGAAAGCAAGTGTTGATAGAACTTTCCCATTTCAGTTTGAGTCCTTTTGTGCAAAATATAAAAAAATAGCCAAACTAAAGTTTCTATTTCAATTTTCAATTAGTTTAGGGGTGATTTTTGAGTCTTTTCTAGATTGACCCTTTTGGGAGGAAAGTTTCCATCATTTTTCATTCAGTTTGGAGGTAGTTTAGGCACTAATTTTGAGGATTTTATTTGGAGCTCAAAAATAGCATTGAGGTTTCTATTTTTGGAGAGCTTTTCACTCTGATTTTTCCATTCTCACTATTGGAGACACTAACTTAGCTTTTTCTCATGATGATAGAGTTAAAATTTTCTTATTACTCTCTTGTTCACTTGCAGAGATTTTTGCAAGCTTGATGTTTGTACTCAGATTTTCAGAGTGGAATACTCCTCCAGTTTAATAAAAACAACAAAAAATTCCTCTCATATTTTGTCTCATATTTGTAGTATTGATTCAATGTTTCATTGTGATCATAAGAATCAAATCCTTTTTTATGTATCACTATTCAGGTTGTGTGTTGTGTTCAATTTTGAGCCGTCATGCAAATTACTGTTGAGTTGTATGTTTTAGATGAGATTGTGAGAGTTAATGTTTTGAGAAACTGATTGTGAGTAAAGTTATTAAAATAAGTTAAAATTTTTGGTGTATCACCCATTAGGTTTAAGATTTCATTTCAAGTTATCTTTCTTAACCCTTTTCTCATAAATTATGTAGTATAGGTGATCTGCCACTACAACAAATCCCTATGATTAGCTCCCTTTTTTGCTTCCACCCACTATTTTAATGTATTTTTCTCCATTTTTTTGGAAATGTCAGCACTATTTTTTGGTATGGTGCTATTTTTGGCACTTTTTGTGCCAACCAAAACAAGTTAGTGCTAATTTAGGTGCAACTATGCGCCGACATTAGCGGTTGTTGGTTGAAAAAAAATTCACTTCAATTAATACTCTCTGGCCCACACAAATGACAACCTAGCCAGCAGTTGAGTCTCTAGCGATGGTATTCACGAGTTCTCTCTGAATATTTTACAAGGTGCAACTACCTTTGAAATATATGCAATGAATAAAACACAGGGTATGCTTTTAACCAAAAAGAAGGAAAGGCAACCACCACCTACCCATAACCATGAAAGTAGATGTGGGAGAATGATTTAATAGGAAAGATTATATAACAATAACCTAAATTTTACTTATCCCATAATCATAGATAATACCCAGAGAAAGAAAGAACAAAAAATATTTTTCATAGATGAGTGAAGCCGAAATCGAAGTTTCTGAATTAAATACACACAATTCCAATATAATAGGAAAAACATTGAAAATAAATTACTATGAAACAAATTCCATGTAATAAAACTGAATCATTCATAAACTCAAATACTCAAAAATATTCCTTTATCTATTCAATGCCAAAAATATGAGTTCACAGACTTAATACCCTTGTACAACCAGATTGAATTCCACCCCAAAAAAATAAGCTTATTCCTTCCCCCCCATTTATTTTTCTTCTAGGCCTTCTTATACTAGAAAGTAACTGTTCATAATGGTCATTGAAAGTGATCGATATCGAAACAACCACCAAGAAATGGGAATTGTTCCATTACAACCCAAAAATTTGGTTACCACTAATAATTATAAAGATTCCATGCATGAAAAATAAGAGATTCAACTTCCCTTGGTGGAGAAAACCATCCCATAAGGAGGTCATATCACTAAGCCACTAGGGGGACAAGAACTCTAAACAACTCCAATTGCATTTCCATAACCAAATTATTAAATTCGGCTCGTTCTTGTTCCTTATCTAAGACAAAAATTACCCTGCAGTATTTGGCATAGCTGGTTTTCTCCTTCCATGCCAACGAGCACAACTTAGAACTAATGTCAAGTTGTTCCTCCTCGGGCCAAATTAAATTTGGCTGTATGACAGGAATGAGTTCATCTTCCCACTCTCTGATATCACCAGGAAGTACCATCTTGGGAAAATTTTGGACTTAGAAATGCCACCACCTTCGCTTGTATGTGGGCTCACTTAATGATGGTGGCAAGAGAAGATCATTTATTTTCTAGGAAAAAACATGCAAATCCATTACCATATTTGTTTCACCAACTCCTTATTTAAGAGCAGTCTTTTCAAAAGATTTAAAAGATTATGTTAAACCTTGAGTTGGCATTTAGAAGCATTTGAGAGGAAATTCCTTAAAGACATCGCACGATTCATTAAATGAGCTAACACATTGAAAATTGTGCATCTAGATAGGTCTCCCAGTTGTCGAGAAACAAAAAATTATAACCATATGTTAGAAGTTCAAAGGGTCTGAGAAATTTCGATACGCTGATTGCATAGGATATTTAGTAAACAAGACTTGGAACTATAAAGCTACAGATAAGTCGAGTGGTTAGGAAGTTTTGAAACTTATGAACCCCGCAACTGAGTTAGGGAATTTGACCAAGCTACGACATCATCAAAACTTATCTATTAGAGGAAAAAGAAGTTTAAATCTAAGAAAAAAGAAAAATGGCAGTAACATTGGCTCCGATTGGGGACAGTATTTCTTGGAAAAATGTAGAGAATTTCTAGAATCTAGGGATAGATCGGTCCAAGTCCATTGGGCAACAAAGTCGAGAGAAAAGCAAGGGAAGGGCACAACTTGCAGAAGGGCGAAAGGAAACTAGGCACAGGCCAAAAACCAAAAGGAAAGGAAATCAAAGAAATCTATTATGTAAATGGTCATAAGGACCCTACATAAAAGGATAGTTGTTGTTGCTCAGATGAAGCCATTAACAGTTTGAGAAAATATGATCCACTATAAAAAAGAGATTTGCAACTGTGAAGTACTTGGAAATTTAGTAGTAACATGTAGGTCTAATGGCAGCTCACCAAATATAAGAAGCTCTTGTATATAATATTACAACCAAAAATCCATGTTTCATCATCTACCTCTGTGTCTCTTTTAGAATCCCCAGCCACATCTCCATAATTTGCTTCAGGTAAATCAGACCAACTTCCTTGAAAGAAAACACATTGTATGTCTAGGTTCGGATCAACTTCCTCCTAGAAAAAATTGAACTTGTCATCATTACTATCATCCTTGCCAATCACAAAAGAGTCGCCTAATGAAGGAAATGATTCTTTCCTTTTGAAAATAGATTCAGTCAGCCTGTAACTCTTGAGCGCCAACTGAATACCTTCAACTTCATTCATTGAAAAATCACCAAGGGCTTCATCCTCGATCAAACGACCATCAACAAAAACTTTTAGGCACAAACTAGTAACTTGAGAATGATCATTCTTTATGTGTTCATAACAATTTAAAATTTCAGATTTAACACTTATATGATTTTCCTCTTGCCAATAGCTACTGGAATCATAAGATATAGGATTCAATTGGTTCTCCCTCATTTTTTCATCATTATTTTCAAAACTACTTTCAACAACAAACTGGCCTACTCCATTTTTACTATGGGAAAAAGATATAGATTCCACCTTAGTTGATTCATAAACAAATAAATCAAAAGGGGATTATCCCTCACCTTTGAATTTTCATCATATTCTGTCGGCACATATAGTGCTTTGAATTTTCCCCAATTAATCTCACTTTCAGGCTTTCTTAACTCTTCCTCTATTTTTATCTCTGTTATGATATTTTCCTGAGATGCAACATTTGTCATTAATTCATCTGAACATGGAAGGAGAGCACCAGGAATCAAATATTCTTTCTACAGACTACCGAGAAAATTAAACTCTGGATGTATGACTAATGATTGTAGTATCTGAATGTCATTTCCTATAAACATGGGATCAAATTTAACAGGAACTATATCCCTTCCTCTAGCACAAATAACATCCTTAGTGAGGAAATATGAATATTGTGAGAACCTAATGTTCATACTTTCGACAACTTTAGAGGACATACTTTTACATAATGCATCTCTTCTTTCTGTAGTTTCTCCTTTTCAATATTTTCATTGAGAAATTCTGGTAACGATGCATTTATATCCCTTTTTTTTATCAAAGGTTAATGCACTTACATCAACTTCTTCAACATGGCCGCTTTTGTCCACAATCCCACATAGAAAATCATTTGAACCTCCAAGACACCATTTAGGAATGAGAGCTATATTGGATTCATTAGCAAATACTTTTTCATTTGCCTTAACAAAAATGGATAATTGTTTGATCTCGTTCTTTTGTATACAATCACGTTCACCAAAAATAGAAAAATTAGAAATAATTTTCTCATTATCCTTCAGGTTTTGCTTAAATGTTTCTAAATTTTCTACCTTTTTTTGAGTAATCTTGTATTCAAGATCTTTAAGAATGCAATATATGCAGCATAAATCTTTGAACAAAAAAGTGGATTGATGATCCGAGAAAGGATGTAGCCCTATCTCTTTGTCTTCATATATACTTGCTTTCATACCATTCCATCTTCTTCAACAAATATTTCCCCAATTGTTGGTGCAAACCTTTTTTCCAAATGATTTCTATTGCTTAGCCCGACCTCGAACCATTTTCTAAGATATCATTATTAAACAGAGTCACCATCCTTCGTCTCCAGGAAGGAAATATTTTGTATCTTAAACAAGAACCTACCAGTCCCTCGATCCCCAGTGGAGTCGCCAAAAATCTATTGGTTGATAGATTTTTCACTTCAATTAATACTCTCTGGCCCATGCAAATGATAACTTGGCCAACATTTGAGTCACTAGTGACGATAGTCGTGAGTTCTCTCTACTTATTTTAGAAGGCATGACCACCTTCGAAAGATATGCAATGAGTAAAACATGGGGTATGCTTTTAACCAAAAAATAGGAAAGGAAACCACCACCTACCCATAACCATGAAAGTAGATGTGGGAGAATTATTTAATAGGGAAGATTATAGAAAAATAATCTAAATTTTACTTATCCCATAATCACAGATAATACCCAAAGAAAGAAAGAACAACAAATATTTTTCACAGATGATTTAAGCCGAAATCAAAGTTTTAGAATTAAATACACACATGTCCAACATAATAGGAAAAACATTGAAAAGTAATCACTATGAAACAAATTCCATGTAATAAAATTGAATCATTCATAAACTCAAAGATTCAAAAATATTCCTTTATCTATTCAATGCCAAAAATACAAGTTCACGGACTCAATACCCCTGTACAACCAAATTGAATTTCACGTAGAAAAACTAAGCTTATTCCTTCCCCCCATTTATTTTTCTTATAGGCCTTCTTATACTAGAAAGTAACTGTTCATAATAGTCATTGAAAGTGATCGATATCGAGACAACCACCAAGAAATGGGAACTGTTCCATTACAACCCAAAACTTCAGTTACCACTAATAATTATAAAGATTCCATGCATAAAAAATAGGAGATTCAACTTCTTTTGGTGAAGAAAACCGTCGCATAAGGAGGTAATATCACTGAGCCACTGGGGGGACCAGAACTCTAAATAGCTCCAATTGCATTTTCATAACCAAATTATTAAATTCAACTCGCTCTTCTTCGTTATCTAAGACATAAATTACCCTGCGGTATTCAACGTAGCTGGTTTTCTCCTTCCATGCCAATGAACACAACTCAGAAATGATGTCAAGTTGTTCCTCCTCAAGCCAAATTAAATCTAGCTATATGACAAGCACGAGTTCATCTTCCCACTCTTTGATATCACCAGGAAGTACCATCTTGGGAAAATTCTAGAATTAGAAATGCCACCACCTTCGCTCATATGTGGGCTCACTTAACGATGGCGGCAAGAGAAGATCATTTATTTGTTAGGAAAAAACGTGCAAATCCGTTACCATATCTATTTCACCAACTCCTTATTTAAGAGAGATCTTTTCAAAAGATTTAAAATATTACGTTAAACCTCGAGTTGGTGTTTTGAAGCATTTGAGAGGACATTCCTTAAAGATGCCACATGATTCATTAAATGAGCCGACACATTGAAAATCGTGCATCCAACTAGGTCTCCTAGTCATCGAGAAACAAAAACTTACAACCATATGCCATAAGTTCAAAGGTTTTGAGAACTTTCGATAAGTAGACTACATAGGATATTCAATAAACAAGACATGGAACTACAAAGCTACAAATAAGTCGGGCAGTCAGGAAGTTTTGAAACTTATGAACCCCGTGACTGAGTTATGAAATTTGACCAAGCCATGACGTCATAAAATTATCTATTAGAGGAAGAAAAAGTTTAAATTTGAGCAAAAAGAAAAATGACTGTAACAACGCCGACATTAGCGTCCAGTGTAACACCCTTATTAATGCCTAGAATAACACCAATATTAGCACCAAAACTTACGCCTACGGTAACACCCATATTAGCACCTAAATTAGTAACCAAATTAATGTCTACGTTAGCACCCATATTAGCACGTAAAGTAATGCCTATTTAGTGTCTACTTTAGAGGCTTTTTTGGTGCCTATTTTAGCACCTAATGTAGCACCTAATTTAGTGCCTAATTTTTATGATCTAGCAGGGATTAAGGGTGTTAGAACAAAAAATCCTTCCCCAATATTCACTAGCCTTGAATTGCTTGCCTACATTTGACTTGCATCAAAAGATCTATTGCCTTTGATTTTTCATTGTATTTAACATAAAATGCAACAATTTGTGTGACAAGATCTATACTATCACTAGAATTCCCTTTGTATATAACCATTTTTTCCTCCAGATAATCATAAACAAAGAAAATTTTTCCTTTACCACAATACTTTGTGCAGATTAAGGATTGAGGGTCGAGGGATTAAGGGTTGAGGGTTGAGAATTGAGGGTTAAGGGCGGTTTAATGTATAGGGAATAGGGTTGAGTGTTTAAGGTTGAGGGTAGAAGGTTGAGGGATGTATAGGGTTAAAGGATTAGGGTTGAGGGTCCAATGTATAGGGTAGAGGGTATAGGGATTAATGAGGGATTAGGGTTTAAGGGTACTTGAGGGTTAAGGGTAGAGAGTAGAGAGATGTACTTGAGGGTTTAAGGGTTGAGGGATTAAGGGTTGAGGGTTGATGGATTAGGGTAGAGAGTTTACTTGGGTTTAAGTGTTGAGGGATTACTAGGGTCGACTAGGGTAGAGGGTATTAGGATGTTGAGGGTAGAGGGACCACATAGAGGGTTTAACAGTTTACGGTTAGGGTTGAGGGTTGAGGGATTAGGGTTATAGAGAGGGAAGCATGGATTAAGGGTTGAGACATTAAGTGTTGAGGGTTGAGAATTGAGGGTTGAGGGTGGTTTAATGTATACTAGGGTAGAGGGTAGAGCTGATAGAGGCTGTGTGTAAGGGTTTAGGGTTTAACTAGGGTTGAGGGTTGAGGGTTGAGGTTATATGGTTCAAGGATTAGGGTTGAGGGTCCAATGTATAGGGTAGAGGGTATAGGGGTTGAGGGATTAGGGTTAATTAAGGGTATTTGAGGGTTGAGGGTAGTGGGTAAAGGGTCGAGGGTTTAAGGGTTGAGGGATTAAGGGTTGAGGGTTGAGGGTTGAGGGATTAGGGTAGACTAGAGTACTTTACTTGAGACGTTTAAGGGTTTAAGGGTTGAGGGATTAGGGTTGAGAGATTAGGGTCGAGGGTATAAGAGGGTACGTATTGGTCAATTGAGGGTAGAGGGACGTAGAGGGTTTAATAGTTTAGGGTTTAGGATATTGGGTTGAGGGTATAGGCTAGTTGCGGGATTAGGGTTGAGAGTAGAGGGTACAAGGTTTAAGGGTTTAGGATTGAGGGACGTTAAGGGTTTAGGGTAGAGGGTTTAGGTTATAGCTAAGATGTTTGAGGGTATATGGTTAAAGGTCAATTAGGGTTGAGGTTCCAATTTAGAGGGTAGAGGGTATAGGGGTTTACTAGGGTTGAGGGTTGAGGGATTAAGTGTTGAGGGTTGAGAATTGAGGGTTGAGAGTTTAACATATAGGGTAGATCAGAGGGTACAGGGTACAGGGTTTAAGGTTGAGGGTATATGGTTGAGGGATTAGGGTAGAGGGTACGTATATGGTACGTACAGTGAGGGATTAGGGTTGAGGGTTCAATATTGTATAGGGTAGAGGGTAGAGGGTAGAGTGTTGAGGGTTAATTAAGGGTTGAGGGATTAGGGTAGAGAGTTTAGTATGTAATTGGGTTTAAGGGTTTAACTAGGGTTGAGGGATTAGGGTCAGGGGTACTAGTCTAGCGTACATATGTGGTTCAAGGATTAGGGTTTAGGGTGCAAAGTATATATAGGCTTTAAGGGTTTAGGGTTGAGGGATGTTAAGGGTTGAGGGTAGAGGGTTTAGGGTATAGCTAGGATGACTGAGTGTTTAAAATGGTTGAAGGTCGATTAGGGACGTTGAGGTTCCAATGTAGAGGGTAAAGGATATAGGGGTTAAGGGTACTTGAGGGTTTAAGGGTTGAGGGTTGAGAATTGAGGGTTGACGTTTTAATGTATAGGGTAGATTGACAAAGGGATGTAGAGGGTTTAAGAGGGTTTAAGGGTTGAGGGTTGAGGGATTAATTACTAGGGTTGAGGGTTTAAGGTTGAGGGTTGAGGGTATATGCAGGTTGAGGGATTAATTACTAGGGTTGAGGGTCCAATGTATTGGGTAGAGGGTATAGGGGTTGAGGCTAGATTAGGGTTTAACTAGGGTTGATGGTAGAGGGTAGAGGGTAGAGGGTAGAGGGTAGAGGGAAGAGGGAAGAGGGAAGAGGGTAGAGGGTAGAGGGTAGAGGGTGGAGGGTGGAGGGTGGAGGGTGGAGGGTAGAGGGTAGAGGGTAGAGGGTAGAGGGTTGAGGGTTAATTAATGGCTGACGGATTAAGGGATGAAGGTTGAGGGATTAGGGTAGAGAGTTTAGTAATTGGGTTTAAGGGTTTAACTAGGGTTGAGGGTAGAGGGTATAATATGGTTCAAGAATTAGGGTTTAAGGTTGAGAGTAGAGGGTTGAGGGTATATGGTTGATGGATTAGGGTTGAGGGTCCAATAATGTATAGGTCGGTAGAGGGTATAGGGGTTGAGGGTACTTATATGGTCAAGGGAATATTAGGTTTGAGGGTCCAATGTATAGGGTAGAGGGTATAAAGGTTATAAGGGATTAGGTTTTAACTAGGGTTGAGGGTTAATTAAGGGTTTAATGTATTTTTTTCCAATTTTTTGAAAAAGTTGGCATTATTTATTAGGATGGTGCTATATATTTTACGTCAAAGGTGTATCCTATTTGAAGAAGACGAACATGAAACTGCCAATCGATTATTGATATTAGACTGTCGACCCTTGAAATTGTTTGGTCCATTGATACCCTTTTCTTGATTATTTTATCACATTATAATAATACTTTACTTGCAAAAGTTTTCCCCGTGCTGCATAATATCTTATACAAGTTGCATATAATTTATTTTTGCACGTGTTGCATAATATTTGCTACCGCATGTGGTTAAAGAATTTTTTATTTTACTTTTTTATAGGCATGTAAATTTTATTTGTTTTGCGAGCCCTAAATTACCAAGCACTAGAAAAAAATACTTTTTATTCTACTAAATTGACTATTCTATCATTTTACACCTTGCTTGGTATAAATTTACAAACCACTTGGTTAAAAAAATACTCTATGCATATACATATTGATTTTTTAAAGTATTTACTTATAAGGATTGTACTATTTTTTTGGTATTTAATTATAAGGATTTCTCTTCTTTTTATTTTCTTTTCCATTTTAAAATTTTGAACAAGTAAATTGAACATTTAGTAATTATAATTTTTTTAGATAATATTAGTTGAGTTTTTTTTTAAATTTTAATTTTATTTTAAATACCTTGTATAAATAAAAATTATACTTACTAATTCTAAAGTTTAAAATGGAAAACAAAATAAAAATAATACAAATCCTTATAATTAATTAAATACCTAAAAAAACACAATCGAGCATCACCCTCATTTATACCAAGGGAGTACAAAATTCTTGGCTGGTGGTATTGACATGACTTTTCGGAAGCTCAAAGGGTGGTATGCACATTAAAATAAATTTCATGAAAGGGTGGAATTCATTTTAATCTAGTGAAGGTGGTGATTTCCGCATTCTACATTTGCTTCCAGAGGCTTCGCTTGGGTGAGAAAGAATAATGGAGAAGGACGCGAAGTATGCGGTGTTTAAATCAACTGAGGCGCTATCCGACTTCGGGCACGACACTCCAATTTTATTGGATTGCGGTGTGAGTTAGAGGGGTTTCAAAAAAATCACGGACTAGAGGATCAAATGGATTCTTCTAGAGTTTGATCCCTTGATGGTGGCTATGGTAAAAATGGTTTTGGGCCAAGAGCATGTGGCCTACAGTGAAATGATTCGAGTTAATTCCCACATAGTCTCATTTTATGGCATCTTTGGTTGATCAAAGCACCCCCAAAAGCCTAGTTCGGGAAATGATGAGAAAGATATTCAAGCCTAATCTCCTCGGTGGTATGGATGAGGTTATTTCAGCCTCTATTCTTGGCTTTGGGGTGCCACGTCCGAAAGACTTGGAAATGTTAAAAACTCTTGGTGCAATGGTCCATTTTTTTCCGCTTTTATTGGAGTCGAAAGGAATGGCATTGGTCAGGCATCAGATGGTGGCTACGATTGGGGTGGAGTATTTGAAAAAAGATCTTAAGCTGGTGGAGACTAAGGATTTGGAGTGGGTGGAGGAATTCAATGACTTCTCCCATCTCAATGGCTTCCTATGACCTCGGGCTTGTGGTGGGATGGTGCTGGTTTTTTGGCTTCTTCGATTGTCAGTGGCTCCTAGTGGTGGTAATTCAGATAGTTTTTTGGTGTTGTTTTGGTGGTTGTCTTGGCCTCTTGTGAAGCTCAAAATGGGTGGTTTGGGTAGCCTAAAAATTCTAAGGCTTGGGTTTTTGGCTGGTTCGAAAATCTATTGGAAATATATTCCTACAATGGCAGATGATCTGTAATTTTTTCAATTTTGATTAATATAATCTCCTACTTATGTACCAAAAAAATAATTAAATACTAGTAATTGTCTGTTGTTTTTGGTGGTTGTAAGTGACTATATTGTTGGTTGTTAGCTTACTTGTAAGTGATTGTATTATTTGTATTGTTTTAATAATAATAATAATAAAATACTAGACAAAAACCATATGTATATGCAAAAAGAATGTACATTATAATTCCCATTCTCAGTATATTAGTTGAGTTTTTAATTTAATTTTCAAACTGTTTAATTATGAGAATTGTTTTTCCCATAATTGGGAATTATAATTTTGTGTTGACCTACTGCATTCAGTTATCGGTCATTTAAGTCATGAGTTGAGCCATTAAAATTGTTCTTTGTACCGGCCTCAAGTTCTAAGTTAGTCGGTCATCACATATGGTTAATTGTTTAAATGCTCCCTATAGTCGGGCCATAATATTTTTTAGTTGAATTACGTTTAAGCCATCCCACATTAGGAAATTCAAAGGAGTGCAGTAAGGCAGTAAACAACAAGAAGATAAATCATACACCGCTATACCATTGGGAGGGTGAGCAACATATGTGGTAGAGCGGTGTACACTGCAACCCCACAACAAGAAGTCTTGAGAAAGGCGGTACAGTGGTAAGCATGGAAGAAAATTGGACACCGTAGTATTGTGTGAGGTGGATGATATGGTTGTGGTAGAACAGTATACACCACAACCCTACATTAAGAGGTCTTAAGCAAGGTGGTAGTGCGGTAAACATTAGAGTGGAAGGGCTAACACCGCCATACCACAATGGGTATAACAAGAGACGGTGGTAGTACAGTAATCATATCATCATTACAATTTATAGAAATAAATTCCCTCACACATGCTTCAAAATTAATTTCAAGGATTTGAGCTTGTTGGGAAACTATCTAGTGAAGAATTGGCATTAATATTGATATGACTAAATACTGCGCCCTAAAAAAAAAGTGAATTTTCCTAAGACTGTGCTCAATTTAAATGCATTGTTGTGGACGGAGTTGAGGATGTCGAGAAAATGAGCTCTGTGAATGACAAGCACTCAGGTAAGTGCATGAATAACCCTCTAAACAATCTTGATTGGTGTAGTATTTGGTAGAGCTCTTTTATTTAAAGTCATAGTAGGAAAAAATGAAATATGCCTCCTAAAAGAAAACAATCAGAAGTAAAAGAAAGTAAGGCCAAAATTAAGGAAGAACCCAAGGTAAAGAAGAGACCACTCTACCAGTCTATATTAGATATACTTCCAAGATCAACCAATGAGGGAAATAAGAAATTTCTCGTAGACACTACACAAGGTTGTAGGGATCCTCTCATTCCCAAATCCGGGTGTGACTTATATTGGTATTTTTATAGTAAGAGAAATGAGAAGATTATAGTGTCAAACCCTTGGATGTTGGATTTAGAAAATTTGATTGTCCCAAATGTGTTTATTGATGTGGATTTTATTAGATTACTAGCCAAGCATTATCACTCTACAACCAATACATTAAGGTTTCCAAATGGCTCAATGTTGGTAGAGGTAACCAGAGCTGCTATCATTGAGTTTTTTGGCTTAAACAAGAAGGCTTTGACCAAAATAAACCTATAGAAGAGAGAGGAAGATTATAAGAGGTTAAGAAGAACTTATAGAAGTGATGAGCTACCCCTATACATGAAAAGAGGCATTGGTAACATAACGATTCCCATTTCTACTTCCAATATTGAACCATTCACTGTGACACATTTTCAATATTATTTTGTGAATACATATCTAGCTCTGTGCCAAGTACTAGGGGTGGATGCTCAAGATAAAATGCCAATAAGCCTGATGATGATGGCCATGAGAATTCAAAACCCTGAGACTAATATTGAGTATTACTTTGCTTCATACCTTGAGAGGGCGTTGGATGATGAGTTCTCACAAGTCATAGAGGAATGAGTATTGATTACATTCAAAAACTATTCCTTACTGTGCCATTTGATACTATACCATAATCGGGACCATTGGACTAAATGAATGGACTTGGCTAGAGTGGATGAACAAAGGAATGCCACACCT
This sequence comes from Sequoiadendron giganteum, assembly GCA_007115665.2. Classification (NCBI taxonomy): domain Eukaryota; kingdom Viridiplantae; phylum Streptophyta; class Pinopsida; order Cupressales; family Cupressaceae; genus Sequoiadendron; species Sequoiadendron giganteum. The sequence goes on from CM021108.1 coordinate 459,257,900, forward strand.
ATCTAGAAGTGGTGCTATATTTGGGATAGTCAATGTAAGAATTCAATATTTTCTATATTCTATGAAGACTTTGTGCACAAAATTCTTCATGTTCTTGGTTATTCAATGCCAAGATTACCAAACAAAATGCAACAATTGTTAAGACCTTTGGCCCTGAGATAGGAACATGGTCACACACATAATTTTGGTGATGGTTCTTTTTCCCGGAAGTTACAATAATAAGAATCTATGGCTTCCCTATTGCTCCACACATAATTCCAAAGTTCACGCCCCTCAGATTAGCATTTATTGAATTTATGTGGAAAATGATGTGGATGGAAAAGGATGTAATGCACAAACAAAATAAGGGCACATTTTTTATGTGGAGACTGGACAATAGGCTCAAAAACACTGGAGGAGTTGCAATATTACTTGAAGACAAGATATGTGTTGGGTTCTAGAAAAGAAAGAGCCTTTGACCCTAAAAATCATATGAATAACATAAGGCATAATCTTCTTACCAAAATGACAGTGGCACACCAAGTAGATTATGAGGAAGATGTGATAAGAAACTACCTTACTTTTCTAGAGGTGTGCCGCAGACAGAAGAAATGGGAGGTTCTAATGAAGCTTGAAGGAAGGAAGAAGAAAAATGATAGAAGTTTCCCTACCTATTTCATTGAATAAAAAGACTCCATCAGGAGGATCAATCAGATAATTGATAAATTTGAGGATTTATATGGTAAAAAAGAAGTGTATCCTCAGGAACATGGTGGTAAGATAACTACAAAGCACACCCAATACACAACATCAGAGTCTCCCATGGAGAAATTGCCTTCCCAAGAGACAAAACACACAGAGCATTGAGCCATTGGTACCTTATGAGGGGAGTGAAGGGGTGGGAGATACTGAAGATTTGGCCACTGTATTGCAATCATTAAAGGGTTATATTGAGGTTGATCATCCCATCTATGAGACTAGAGACCATAGGCATGAGGAAAGGATGGATGATGTAGAAAAAAAAAGTGCAGAGATATATGAAGATGAGAGAGAAATTGCTGCCGGGAGGTTTATAGAGGATGATGAGTTCATCAAGACTACAGAGTTTAGCGAAAATTGGACAAAGATGAAGATAAAAGAAATTGAAGAGAAAATGGAGTCAGATGAAGTGGGAATTGAAGAACTAGAAAATTATAAAATGGTGGCATAGAGCTTCAATGAATTGAGGGTTGACCACATTGACATTAGCCCTCAAAAGGCTAGAGAGATGATTTTAAAGAGAAACATGCTCATTTTTCCTGGGTTAGAATTAAAGAAAATGTTTTTTCTTGATCAAGTACGAGCTCAAGAAGATCCAATGTTAGTTGCAGAGTTTGAATATGAGGAAGGAGTAAGTGGAACTGGGTATAACCTCAAAATTGAAACCCTAGCCATTTGGATCAAGCAAAAAAATGCACAGAAGCCTAAATTGTTGGATGTAATACATGGAATGAAAGAGGAAGCAATGGTAAGAACAATACAGGATACCACCCCTTTGGAGGCAACCACAATGACCATGCACTCAGCCATTTTCACTCATGCAACTGTTAAGGGATTGGAGGATAGATTAAAGGAGTATGAAAGGGAACAAAAGTTCTTAAATGATGAAGTTGATAAACTGTTTATGGAGAATGTCAAATTGAAAGAACAGTTAAAAGGAGCATGAACTTCACAAAGCAAGGAGATAGTGTTATATAAGCCTCCTAGTGCTCCATTAAATATTGTACAAAGCATTCTGACCGAGCAAGAAAAGACTCCTAAGAAGGAAGTGGATGAAATGAAGGAGGCTCGGGATGAAGTAAAAAGGAAAGTTTCTCAAGTTATGGAAAATATTCTTGAGTACAGAATAAAGTTGGTTATTGATAAATTGGATAGTGTGCATGATAGTTATAAATCACTTCAGTGAGAAATTGATCAAATAAAAGCACATATTCTTATATTGGAACCCCTATTTCAAAGGTGGTAGCCTATTCACCACACTCTATCTAAGTTATGCAGAGTTCTACAAAGGAGTCTTGATGCTCCTACAACATTAAAACTGAATGAGAAAATAGTAAAAATGATTGTTGATGAATTTCAATATATACAAGGGGAGGATAAGATGGTTGTGGAACAAATGGATTCATTCCATACCTTAAAACAATGGTATACACCGGAAATTTTGAAAGATGATGGTCAAGTAAAAGACTTGGATGAATGGAATAAGGAATTTGGTTAGGTTATTCATAAGTGTTTAACCCATGTTCAAGGGGATAGTGACACCGGTCTTCATAGGCTCAATTTGATCATGGATGGATTGATTGCTCGTGATGTTGGATATCTGAAATTTTTCAATGATACAAAGGCACTATTGGATAGTCGATGGAAGATACATCTTGCAAACATACCAAAGATCCAAGAATATCAGTGGCTGTCATATTTTACGGTGTATAAATGTGAAGAGAATTATTTTCCTTCAAATGAGTAGGTCACTAAGGCAAGGGAATTAGGACATCTATCATGGAGAGGAAAGCTTTACCAGATCGATGATCACGGGATTTCTACGTTCATTAAACGAAACACATGCCTAAAGTGTCTTAAGCCTTGTTATTTCTTCAATTATGCAAATTAATTAGTTGTTAGTAAAAGAAGTAGTTTTGAAGGGTCGTTTATTTTTGTAAAAGGCCTGAAGCTTGTTGCTTCCTATATAAATAGGAAACCAAGGCCAATTTTGAGAGGATCATCATATCATATTCCATTTTGATTTCCATTATAGTAGGCATTAGTAAGAAGATAGATTGCACATTCCACCCATCCATATCATATCAAAGAATTCTGCTATAAATGTATATATATTTCAAACAACATAATGGAGAAGATTGCTCATAATTGGTAATCTATTTTGGTGTTCAATTTTTGTGTTAAATTTCATGCTTATTTGTTATTGTGTTGTCTCCAAAGTTCTTTCTTCAAGTTATTTAAATTCATAAGATTTATTAGGGCACATTTGTTGTTACGATGTGATTATTTTGAGCTTATGAATGAAATAGAACATATTATTATTAGAGATTATGTATTTCTTCTTATGTTTGCAATACTTATTTCTTATTATATTTGAATGAATATGTTGATATAGTAAAGCATTTATTATGGATGTTTTCAGTTACATGTTCAAAATTATGCTCAACATAAAAATGGAAACTATTTAAAAATAATAAACAAAGTTGCTTATTTAAATAATTATGAGTTACGTGCATTAATATTTTATTAACTTTTGTGTCTTCATGAACATATGTTGATACACAATGAATGGAAGAAGCATCCAAGTAATCATAATTTTTTCTACCAATAATTCATGCCAAAGATTGAACAATTTAAGGATATTGCAATAGGTAATTTGTATCAACACAAATAATATTACTGAAGCATTTCAAAGTTTGCACCATAAGAATCATACTTTTTTAAACATGAATTGCAAATAATTCTAAAAATTTAGAAGTCTTGGTCATTAACATTATGGTCTGCTACAATTTCATCCAGTGTATCATTGTCAATGTTCATATGTTCTTTCAAGTATTTAATATTATCATCATCCTCATCATTGAAATTTGACTGTACACCATCTATAATGTTAGCAGATGTATTTGGAACATCATTTTCTATACCATCCATATTGTTGTCTTCCATAACATCATCTAACTTTGGATTTTTTTCTTCTTGTGCCTAAACATAACCATATTCAACATAATCATGGATGTCAATTTCTTCAATGTTCTCCAATCCCTCTCTCTCATTTTGTTCACCATCATTTTTTTGCTCATTATCCACTAATGTTTCATCAAATACATGCCCTAATCTTGGATCATAATGTATGAAAAACATCCATTTCAAGTCCAAAATATCTTCATAGAAAAATACCTTCATACGAATGAAATACATATATTAGACGTATGTTATAACAATTTTACTGATTAATAAACACATGTATATATTCGCAATAAACTATGAATTCATAGATTAATGATCACTACCGCTTCTTGTTTGAGTTAAAGAAATACATGCTCACAATGAATTGGTAGAACATAAGGCTCCTTATCCTCCGGTAGGATGCATGAGGAATCTATAGAAAACAACCACTATGGGTATCATGTCTTTGTATCCTCTCAAATTATTCATACCATCTACACTTAAAAATACAACATTTAAAAGAGCGATAATCCAACTCAATAATTTATTGTATTTTACTAAAATATTGTATATTCCCTTCAATTATATTATTATCTTTTGAGCTTGATCGACTGGATTGCTTGAATTCAACCATGATGCGACAATCGAAGGACTGTCTCTTTACATATACACTTTCTACATGATAATGTCGACCATATGCCCACATTGTTGGATATTTCCTCGCTTGTAAAAGACCATTTATTTCAATGAAAACAAATATAATGATAAATATTAAAATACTTAATAGTGTGAAAACTTTAAGAAAACAACATTTTGTAAAATTCCAACTGTACCATTCTTTCACATCATGTAGACATGTTGATTTCATCTTCTATTATTTTTGAATCTATACCTACATATTCTATTTGATTTTGAATTTGTTCAGTAACCCATTCTAGTGTGCAATCTTTGCCCCATTTCCCAAGCAGATCAGTGGGAAGTGGAGTATTCTTTGGGTTTGACCTCTTAAACTGTCTCCTTGCTTCTAACACTTCTCTCTTTTTTATCATACAGATCAATCCATTTGTTCATAAAGTCCATGTGGTACAAAATGAACTTGTCAAGTATAGAACTTTCTTCTACACCTATTACATGTCAAAATATTTATTTTAAACTCCAAATGTAATGTTGTTAATTTGACAAATAAATTATAGAGTAAATTAATGATTGCAAGAAAAACAACCACAGTGATCATGAATTTACTTACTAATTTCTACTTGAACACCATTAGATTATGGTTTTTCTCCATCAATAATATTTTGATGCTCGCTCTTCATCCCAGATGCATGACCCATCTTCAAAATCCTTACCAAGGAATTCACATAGGAATAAAAATTCTTCATTCAATACATACCCTTCAGCCATTCAACCCTCTGGATGTGCCTTTTGTCGAACATATCTTTTCAGAGTTTTCATATACCTCTCAAAAAAGAACATCCACCTTGTTGATACGACACCCACCAATTCAATGTCATCGACTTGGTGTATAAGTAAATGTAATTTTAGGTCTATGAAACTTGTAGGGAGCTCCTTCTCAAATACACATACAATTTCTACAATTTCCTTCTTCAATTTTGGCACTTCAGATTTGTGGATCTCCTTGGAGGTCACCCACCTAATATAAGAATAGTAAATTAGTATGAACCTTTAGTCAAAAATTAAAATGCAATATAATATCTCTATGTCTCTCACACATGAACATTTCATATCACCACATACCTTGTAAATGCTGACAATCGACTTATGGCATTCCTTAAGTCAACTGTAAGATAGGAATCCCCCCTGATAGTCAATGGCATGATATGTTAAACACATTTATGAAAAGGTCATTAGTAATTTTTTCTCACACAACAAAATATCAAAATATATTTAGTACTTAATCAATGTTACCAGTAAATGTTAAATGATGATATATAACACCTTCATTAAATTATGAAAAACATGTGTTTTAAATCCTATGATACGTCCATCAATAGTAAAAGATTTAGCCAATGATGACCCATAACCAGTAGGTGCCCTTATTGAACGGATGAAATTTTTTAGTTGGTCTAGCTCTCTTTTTTAAAAAATCAATGGAGCTTCTACATATGTTTCATTTTCCCTACTTGGCCACAAATGTTTTCTATCAAATTTGGTATGTGAAAGAGAAATATCTCTCCTCGAAGACAAGGTGTCCTTCTCTTTTCCTGATATATGTTGAAATATAGAATCTGGGATATTTTTGAAGATGTGCATAAGATCTAATAGGTGAGATATTAATAGATCCTTCCATTAAGGGAGCTCATAAAATATGGATTTTATTTTCATTCCTTTTGGCATATGAACTGCAACTTTTTCTGGTTCTTCAATTGAATAACCCCAATCAAAAAAATCCTCCCAAGCTCTCAATTTAGCATCTTCATACTTCTTAAGCCAATCACCTAGATCCATAATAATGGGAGGGCCTCTATTTTCAACTTTTCCATCAAATTGATTCTTCTAGCGATTTCTAAACCTATGATATAGTGGTAGAAAACCCTGTTGTTTGTATAAATAAATTTATGTAGATCTTTAGAATACCGCCCTTGAAATTGTTGTGCAAATCTTGGACATGAAAATCTCACCTTTTTTTGAAGCCCTACAATTCAACAAGTAATGTTAATAACATCAAAAAATATTATAAAACTAAGTATGAAAGTTGGGATGAAAATAAATTGTGTAAATACGTAAATATTTTATCTTACCAAAACAAACACCAAGTCCTAGGAAATAATGAATAGTCCAAAATAGCACACTATACAACATGAAGGACTTATTTTATGGAGGACATGATATTTCATACATTCTTATGCCTTTCCATAGCAATTGCATCTCATCAATAAAAGGTGCAAGATAAAAATCCATGTTTTTAACTTGAGGTTTTCCTAGAACAATGAGATTCAACATAAGATGCTCCTTTCTAACACTCATCCATGGGGGAATATTGTATACTATCATTTTGACTGGCCAAACTCTATAATTTGAGCTCAGGAAAGAGAATGGGCACACTCCACCAATTACAAGACCAAACTTGATACTATAGGGTTCATCTTTGAATTTTCTTCGCCATTTTTCCTCTATGTGTTTCATTACATTGGAGTCGGCTGGAATTTGCATGAACCCATCTTTAATCTTTTTCTTTGCATGCCAATACATCAATTGTGCAAGTGACTTTCAAGGAAACATTCATTGAAGTCTAGGTATAATTGGCATGTGACATAAAACCTTCTTTGGAATTGTAGGACCGTGTACATCTATACAATATCTCTTCTCTTTGCATACAGGGCATTCTACCTTGTTCTATTATTCATCTTTGTATAAAATGCAATCATTTTTACATGAATGAATTTTCTTATATTCAATCCCCAACTCAACCAACAATAGACATGCCCTCTCTACAAGTTGATGGCAACACATTCTCTTCAGGGAATTTTTTAGTTTTTAGTGCCCTATAAGATTGCCCGAGATTAAATCAATTGAATGTTTGACTTATGATGAACATGTTTGATATGCCAATCTATACTAGGACTATTTATATACAATATATGGTTTTAAACCTTAGGGAGACCTTGTTCTTCCCTTTTCTTTCACGTAGGAGTGCATTTTAAGAAGTTGTAATCAATAAATAACTCATACCCAATGGTAAGGTCCTTAATAGCCTCAACCATTATCAATCTATAAACCTCTCTTTCCATATCTCCATCTTTATCATTTGTAACCTCAACAAATTGACAATTTGGTCTTACATTAGGGTCCCTTCCCTTACTACTATTTATAAATCCTGCAATATTTTTGTGTGTGTATGCACGTCCATATATATACATAAGATGACCTCTATTAATTTATTTTCTACTTTCCAATTGGATAAAATGTGTATACATATTCAAATTTAGACCATATGTTGACATGATAGGCTAATATTCTACTAGCCTTCTCCATTCACCACTGTAATATGATGGACCATAATATGACATTAATATCCTAGTGGTTTGCTCTGAATTGTTTCTATGTTTAGATCCCACATGTACATTTTGGACAATAAAGAGTCCTAGATTCACTCCATGAATATTGGAGGGTCGTATCATGTAGTTGTATCCCCAAAATTGAAACACCTCGTACACTCTAGGTATTTGTTGATCACTAGGCCAAGCGCAATATAGTCGACGATCAAATGTCTCTTTGTAAATTGATCTCAAACTTAGGGGAAATTCATCATCTCTATCACATTCATTCTCATAGGGTATTTATTCCACCTCCCCCCTATCCTTAAGAAAATTATTCATCTTTAAATCGATTCTTGTTTTGTGACTTGTTTTCATCAATTCCTCATCTTTTGAGCTGGTATATTGGCACAATTTTTGTTAGATGTATCATCTAATAAATGATCATTACCCTCTAGACTAGAAGTTGGTGATCTAGGAAAATTTAAGCCAAGAACTTTATCCTGCAAGTATCCATTGAGAAAAAAATTAGTTATTTAAATAATATAAAACAATGTTTAAACGAAGTATACACATTATTTATGTCAAATTGGAAAATTCCTTACCACAATTCCTATTGGATTTGAGTTGATTGTAGGAGGCATACTATCGACTAGAAGCTCATCATATATGTAATGTATTTGTACAATTTCTCATTTAAATTATTTCTTTCCATGACAAACATCCACAAACAACAATTTTCTCAAAGTATTCATCACATGTATTATAGTCCTGACCAACCTCTTGTTCAATGCAATCATCTGTTGTGTCTAGAAGATCCATTGTCATATCCTCTTCCACCCATTTTCATCTACATGATTTAATAGTTTTAGGTCCACGTCCACATACATATCTTCTTCTTTTACTAGTTGAACACTCAGGCTCTGCATTTGCTCCAATCTCCATCTACCGATAGACAAATTAAAGATTGATAAGGAAGAATAGAGTATCCGATAACACAGTGTTCATCGATCAGTATGAAGATTTCATGTTATTATTATTTTTGTTGTGCATCTCTAGAATTTTTTTTTGATATATTATCTCTATTACTACTGAAGCACAATGGCTTGTATCAATTCATGTGGAAGTTAGAAGATCGGGTTGGCTTATTCTCATTTTTTCTTGTACTAGAGCCGACTTCATGAATGCATTATGTCTCGGATGTATAAGGAGTGATTAATTAAATGTTTTCCTACTTGATTATGTTTTTTTGGGTCCTCTCTATGTCTTAACTAACTTTGGAGGATGCGCATAAAGATTTAATTAAGGATCTAATCGACGGTTGTAATTATTTTTGTGTTCTATTGAAGCTGACAAAGTGTAATTGAATTCTATGTTGTGAATATATATAAGACCACCTGTATCATTTTGTATGAAGTATGAAGTGAGTATTGATGTGAGTTGTGAGTTAGAGCAGAGCAAAAGAGCGATAATGTGCATTTTCTCTTGCACATAGAGAATTTGCATTGCGAGTGTGAGCAAAACAGAGCAGAACTGCATAATTAGTCTGCACATCAAAATCTTGTATATTGTGCTTAATCAGAACTGTAATCAGGCATATGTAGATGCTATTTTTCTCAGTTCAAACTCTCAGATGATTTTAATCTAATTTTCTCTGTAAGGTAGTCAGCCTTCCCTTTGAGTAGTGAGCTCTAGGTAGTGTTCTTGAATGCAAGTGCATTTGCCTTATTGTAATCTTCATTTGAGTATACTCAGATTAACTTGTGGATTGGCCATCCACCATATTTTTTCCCCTAACAGGGTTTCCACGTAAAAATCCTTGTGTTATGGTGTTGTGTTCATTTTCTTCATGTTTATGCATAATGGTTGGATGTTGTTAATGCTTTGAAGTTAAAGGTTAGTAAAGTTAATTTTTGCACAGCACTGATTCACCCCCCCCCCCCACTTCTCAGTGTAGCTTGTTTCCAACAATTTTTTGTGTCTGCAAGATCCATTGTGATATCCTCGAACACCCATTGTAGTCTACGTGATTTAACAGTTTTAGGTCCACTTCCACGTACATATCTTCCTCATTTGCTAGTTGAACGCTTAGGCTCTGCATTTGCTCCAATCTCCATCTAAAATAATCAACAACATGCATTAATTTATGTCAAGATTGGATAATACATTATAAATTTCAATAGTACTATGAAAAATGATGAGCGTATCAAAAAATGTCATAAAATATTTTTTTCCTAAGTTAAGTCAAAATTTGAGTACCTGATGTCCCACTTCAACCAGTGTGTCCTCATTTGACATGACACGATCTGTTGCTACGGCCTCATCTCACCCCTATAATACACAATATAGTAAATAATGTTTAGTACACCAATTATATCATTTCAACGAATATGCTATCCAATACAAAACCTCATTTTAGATATATATTTGACATATATTTCACACTTTAGGTGACTCATCTAGTTGTAAAGGGGTCATTTATGAGTTCACAAATCTAACCTCTATTAGTTTTGTACCCACAAAATTGACATGGGATAAGGAATAGATAAAATAGGGAACCATGATTGCTCCCTTGGAACATATGAAGATGAAGTCAATTTAGGATCAATTTATTTATCAGCTTCCAAGAAAAACACTTCATTTTGCACTACTAGGTGCTAAATTAGGTGCACTTTGCGCCACCTTTTGCATCCCAAATAGATTAATTTTTTTTCTGAAAGGTGATGCTAAATTAGGCGCACTCTGCTACATCGACTATAACATTGAATACTGAACAAGGAACAAAAATTTCAAACTAATTGCATCAAGAAGGAAGAGATGACAAGAGAAAAAATTCACATGAAGGAAGAGAGGATAAAAAAGGTGAAAAATGGCACGAAGGAGGGCTACAGGAAAGTAGATCAGAAATTAGATTTAATTTGTGACACCATAGGTAAGGTTACAATTTTTTTTTTTCATTCCCACAAATATTTTTGTTTGGATTAAATGGAGAGGATTGTGAAGAAAGGGTTGTGAAAAATTTTTTTTACACATGAATCATTCAAGTCTCATGTGGTTGCAAAGGAGGAGGGAAAAATTATAGACATTGCATTATTTCCTCCACATTCGAGAGTAATGAACACATTTTTCAAACCCTAATGCCTCGGTTCGCTTATCATTCCCATCCCAAGCTTTCAGTTTTTTATTTGATTTCTCGGAGCTTCCTTCTATACCTTTCTCTGAAGACAACTTTCTCGCTTCCTTCCTAAAAAAATAGTCGAGTGCTTTCAATACAAGTCATTAAAATGCATCCACCCCACTACAGCTAGGTCCCATGGGAACATAGGTTGGTCGAGAAAATACGAGGAGATAGGGATTTTGAGATGAAAACTGAATAATATATCATTTCTTCAAATTTGTGAGACCTTTGGGCTTAAATTAGCTATTACTAATTTTCACTTTTTTATTTTACAGAATAATGAGCTCGTGGTTTCAAATTGATTGTGCGCACACATTCAATTTATTTCTAATCAATAGATGCTACTCGAGCATGGGACCTATCTTTGTTGACTCTCAATAAAACCACATTCCACACCCTTTTTATCCCCCAAAGATTATCATTATATACAAGTGGACAAGCATTGATTTTTTTACAATACATTTGTTTCATTTTTCATATATTATATCCTTTCAAATATATTTATATTCTATATAGGTGCACAAGCAATTGATTCATAGGCATTTAAATCTGGAAAGAGAGTCATTCAAGTTAAAACTTTCATACCATGAATTGGATGAAAAATTTCATACTTGACAGTGTGTGCTTCGTTTACCTCCATAGACTGGACGAAAATAATTTTCCCTAGGTCACCTCAAAATTTCAAGCGATAGAGGGAAGAGAAAAAAGGGAGCAGACTCTGGCCAAGATGAGGTAATTCATTATCAATTTTTAGATTTGTAAAGTTTTCCCTTATTTCTTTCATTTTTACTTTCTAGTTTTTTATTTTTGAATTTAAAAGAAGAAATATATTTTATATATATATAGGGACATGTGACTGAAAAAGATAAAGAGGCATTGGCTTCCATATTGGGGGCAAAGGTAGTGAACAAATTGGATGATGTGCTTTGGACAATGCTTGCCAAATACATAGAAAACCGATCTAGTGAATTCCCTCAAACATTGCAACCAAATCAACTGTGTCAAAGGGAATCAATTGATTCCCCAAGCAGTCTTGGATCAAGAAAAACATCTAGGAGGAAATCAATAACAATAAAATCTAGGAATGCAGAACAGGGAGCAGAGGCTTCCACTATCTCACCCACTCCTAAGACACATACATCTTCCACCATGCCAAGTTTTCAATCTTGCATTGGTACCTTCAATACCAAGATAGAATAGGATGTGGTTTCAGGGGAAGTCTAAATGACAGCTGTTGGAAAAGGGTTTGTGAATAGGTTGAAGGAATCATGCCTTCAATGGTTCAAATACCATCTACATTTTCCATTCTCAAAGATACCCATACACCTGCAAAAATCAAGTATCAATGACATGGAGACTGAATTTGGCAGAGGTTGGTCTATGAAGAAGGAAAAGCTACAAATGTCTCAAAATTGCAAGAGATTTCGGTGCAACCAAACAAAGAAGATGAAAAATATCCCTCCCAAGCTAAGGCCAATTGATGTAAGTGTCAAAGTATGGAAAGAGCTTGCAAAAGCATATGAGAAGTTTGAAGCATGAAGGAAGGCCAGTGAGGAGAGTACACAAGTATTTGAATTTTCTCAAAAGATTATATCAAATTTATTAAACGATTTTTTTAAAAAAATTGTGCATAGTTAAATTGAATTAGTATATTTTTCAAGACAAGGCATCCAAGGCTAGGATTAAAAAACTGTGTGCCATGCATCACAGTGGCTAGAAAGGTTTACAGGCCTTGATCTATAAATTTTTAAGTATATTTAATATGTTAAATGATATTTTTTTAATTCCATGTTTGACAGGAGGAGAAATATGGCCGGCATCCAAAGCAATTTGAAAAGGAAAAGTTACAAAGCAAAAAGTGGGCTGATTTTTTAATCTAGATGGAGAACGAGGTATCAATATTTGACTTTCAATAACTTAGTTGGATATTGTTGTGTTAATATGTGAATTTTCATTTCTTGTGTTGAGTTGTTTATTGATGCATAGGATGAGTTCTAAAGTGCTTCTTTGTTGGCCCTAGATCCCACTCAAATGTCCCATTATTTCATGTTGAGGAAAAGAATATTCTTTGCCTTAAAGGGTAGTGGGTGACATTCATGCCTTATTTTCATCGCATCTTTTAATTAATGACCATTGTATTTTAATATCTCTTAAGTGTCCTCATTTAAGTTATGAGTTGTATCATTTGAGAAACTTAGTCCCATGTTGATTTCATTTATCTTCTTTTCTCTCAAACATGGTATCTCAAGGAGTGCTTCCTTGAATTCATGTTGCCACTCTACTAAGTGATCCACATGCATCTTTGCCATCCTTTGACCTCATGATGCTTCCATTATTTTAACATGTAAGAATTTTTTGATGCATCTTGGTAGGAATCATATAGATCTAACACATCCTTGTAGTATACATCACTTGGTGTAGCTAACCAACCACTTAATTTGTCCATCTAATTTTAAAAAGGCAGTAAATTCCTATCTTCCAAGTTTAAAAAACTCCATAAATAAAGAAATCAGCAATCAAAAACTTGCAAAATGATATGATCAACATAGAGAAGCGTGTAATACTAGACTTCTTAACATTCAAAAGATAACTGGAATGTCCTTAACACCAAGTACCGTTATCCAAAAAAGCTAACTAAAAACACAAACGTGCTCTCGCACTGAATGTCCTAATGGTTGGTTGTCATAGAAGCCAAACTATCGAACTAATAGCACTGATCAAGTTAACATATATGCATCATTTGCATAAACAACTAAACCATTTATGTGCATGAATAAATAGTAGAAGGATGTAGATGGACTCAATTCATTTGACTTTATGCCTCTTGGTAGACATTCCTCTTCAATCTCTAATATTAGCCGCCTGAGACATCCCTGTAGCTTTTACCTTTCATCGCCGCCTTTCCTCTTCACTGTCAGATTCATCTCCTTTTTCCTTATCTGCATTTATGGATTTGGCTTCTAATTCATCCCATGTTTTACCTTCCTCCCCTTTAGAATCTTCTTCTTCTTCATCATCCTCATCTAACTCCATAAGAGATTCATCTTTTGAACCTTCCTCATCTGATTTTGATTCCTCTTCTACATCAAAGGGTTCATATCCTTGATCTAACTCTTATGAATGATCAAAATCAAAATCACTAGCTTCCATATTCAAAACTTCCCAACCACCATCTTCAATAATTTTTTTTGGATCATCAGTAATAGTCTTCAAAATTGGCTGCCAGTTCAAGTTCATTCTTCTTTCATAATACTTTATATCCATGGAGTTCAACCATTCCTTAATGCCATCAAGTGAAGATTGAGGAATGGCATCAATGCAAAGTACATCCCGCTTGAAGTATTTAAAAAAAATACCCATATCAAATTCCTTTTTCCCAAGTCCTACTCTCTCAAGGCTAACAATCTCAATCTCACTAATAGTGATTACTAAGAAAGGTATCCACCAACTCTACCAAACAGTTTACCGTAGGAACAATAAAAGAAGAGGATTTGAAAGGAAATCCATGAAAACCAAGCTCTCTAAATGGTACATCAAACTCTAGTTCAAAATATTTTAGATGGGGTTGCTCCCATAGCTCTCTTACTGGATTGAAAAATCCTTGAAACTCTACATTGATATTATTTTTCATGTCCCTCTCTTATTGTTCTTCCTCAATTTCATCAGGATCATACATTGAACTTCTTGCCCCATCTAAAGTTTGGACCACATCCATTACCTCCACATAAAATTGGGCATCCTTGGTCTTCTTGGTTCCCATGCCATGATATGGTTATGCAAATGAAAGTGAAGCAGAGTAATCATGTCCTTCTCTGTTGGCTAGAAGAATGCATGCTTAATGTTTTGATACATGATATCAGCTCTCTCTTCTTCTCTCATGGTTGAATACCGAAATCCATTATGGTGGGCCTCCAGAGTTCTAGTCATCTTTCTTCCTCTTCCACCAAATGCTAGCCTGATCCACAATTTTTCCAGCCTAATTGTCTTTGTTTTTGAAAGCTGAATTTTCTCTTGAGTCACCAATGTAGCTCTCTCTACCTTTATAGACTCTTTCATTGCTATAGGAAATTAGCACCTAATTGATTAACAATCTCAATCTCACTAATAGTGATTACTAAGAAAGGTAATTCCACCAACTCTACCAAACATTTTACCATAGGAATAATAAAAGTAGAGGCTTTGAAAGGAACTCCATGAAAACCAAGCTCTCTAAATGGTACATCAAAATCTAATTCAAAATCATTTAGATGAGGCTGCTCCCATAGCTCTCTTACTGGCTTGACAAATCCTTGAAACTCTACATTGATATTATTTTTCTTGTCCCTCTCATACTATTCTTCCTCAATTTCATCAGGATCATACATTGACCTTCTTTCCCATCCTAAAGTTTGGACCACATCCATTACCTCCACATAAAATTGGATATCCTTGGTCTTCTTGGTTCCCATGCCATGATATGGTTATACAAATGAAAGTGAAGCAAATTAATCATATCCTTCTCTGTTGGCTCGAAGAATGCATGCTTAATGTTTTGATACATGATATCAGCTCTCTCTTCTGCTCTCATGGTTGAATACTGAAATCCATTATGGTGGGCCTTCAAATTTCTAGTCATCTTTCTTCCTCTTCCACCAAATGTTGGCCTGATCCACAAGTATGCTAGCCTAATTTCCTTTGTTTTTGAAAGCTAAATTTTATCTTGAGTCACAGTGTAGCTCTCTCTGCCTTTTCAAACTCTTTCATTGCAATAGGAAATTAGCTCCTAATTGATTAACAATCTCAATCTCACTAATAGTGATTACTAAGAAAGTTAATTCCACCAACTCTACCAAAAAATTTATCGTAGGAACAATAAAAGAAAAGGCTTTGAAAGGAAATCCATGAAAAAAAAGCTCTCTAAATGGTGCATCATACTCTAGTTCAAAATATTTTGGATGAGGTTGCTACCATAACTCTCTTATTGGCTTGAAAAATCCTTGAAACTCTGCATTGGTATTATTTTTCTTGTCCCTCTCTTGTTGTTCTTCCTCAATTTCATCAGGATCATACATTGACCTTCTTGCCCCTCCTAAATTTTGGACCACATCCATTACCTCCACATAAAACTAGACATCCTTGGTCTTCTTGGTTCCCATGCCATGATATGGTTATGCAAATGAAAGTGAAGCAAAGTAATCAGCTCCTTCTTCACTGGCTGGAATACTACATTCTTAATTTTTTGATACATGATATCAGCTCTTTCTTCTGCTCTCATGGCTGAATACCAAAATCCATTATGGTGGGCCTCCAGAGTTCCAGTCATCTTTCTTCCTCTTCCACAAGTCTACCAACCTAATTAACTTTTTTTTTGAAAGCTGAAGTTTCTCCTAAGTCACCAATGTAGCTCTCTCTACCTTTTTAACACTCTTTCATTGCTATAGTAAATTAGTGCCTAATTGATTAACAATCTCAATATCACTAATAGTGATTACTAAGAAAGGTAATTCCACCAACTCTACTAAATTTTTTACCATAGAACAATAAAAGAAGAGGCTTTGAAAGGAACTCCATGAAAACCAAGCTCTCTAAATGGTACATCAAACTCTCACTCAAAATATTCTAGATGATGTTGCTCCCATAGCTCTCTTACTGGCTTGACAAATCCTTGAAACTCTGCATTGATATTATTTTTTTTGTCCCTCTCTTATTGTTCTTCCTCAATTTCATTAGGATCATACATTGACCTTCTTGCCCCTCCTAAAGTTTGGACCACATCTATTACCTCCACATAAAACTGGACATCCTTGGTCTTTTTGGTTCCTACACCATGATATGGTTATGCAAATAAAAGTGAAGCAAAGTAATCATCTCCTTCTTCTCTAGCTAGAAGAATGCATGCTTAATGTTTTGATACATGATATCAACTCTCTTCTGCTCTCATGGTTGAATATTGAAATCCATTTTGGTGGGCCTCTAGAGTTCCAGTCATCTTTCTTCCTCTTCCACCAAATTTTGGCCTAATCCACAAGTTTGCAAGCCTAATTGCCTTTGTTTTTGAAAGATGAAGTTTCTCTTGAGTCACTAGTGTAGCTCTCTCTACCTTTTCAAACTCTTTCATTGCTACAGGAAATTAGTGCCTAATTGATTAACAATCTCAATCTCACTAATAATGATTACTAAGAAAGTTAATTCCACCAACTCTACCAAACAGTTTACCATAGGAACAATAAAAGCAGAGGCTTTGAAAGGAACTCCATGAAAACCAAGCTCTCTAAATGGTACATCAAACTCTAGTTCAAAATATTTTAGATGGGGTTTCCCCCATAGCTCTCTTACTGGCTTGACAAATCCTTGAAACTCTGCATTGATATTATTTTTATTGTCCCTCTCTTGTTGTTCTTCCTCAATTTCATCAGGATCATACATTGACCTTCTTGCCCCTCCTAAAGTTTGGACCACATCCATTACCTCCACATAAAACTGGGCATCCTTGGTCTTCTTGGTTCTCATGCCATGATATGGTTATGCAAATGAAAGTGAAGCAAAGTAATCATCTCCTTCTCAGCTAGTTGGAATAATGCATGCCTAATGTTTTGATACATGATATCAGCTCTCAATTCTGCTCTCATGGTTGAATACCGAAATCCGTTATGGTGGGCCTCCAGATTTCCAGTCATCTTTCTTCCTCTTCCACCAGATGCTGGCCTAATCCACAAGTCTACTAGCGTAATTGCCTTTCTTTTTGAAAGCTGAATTTTCTCCTGAGTCACCAATGTAGCTCTCTCTACCTTTTCAGACTCTTTCATTTCTAAAGGAAATTAGCGCCTAATTGATTAACAACCTTAATCTCACTAATAGTGATTTCTAAGAAAGGTAATTCCACCAACTCTACCAAAAAATTTACCATAGGAACAATAAAAGCAGAGGATTTGAAAGGAACTCCATGAAAACCAAGATCTCTAAATGGTACATCAAACTCTAGTTCAAAATATTTTAGATAAGGTTGCTCCCATAGCTCTCTTACTCACTTAACAAATCCTTGTGTTAGGTCTCAAAAACGTAGGTTTTTAGACCATAAGAGGATTCCAATCTCTTATCACATTTTTGGCCCACGAACAAGGAAACAAGAATTTGATTACCTCCTACTCTTCAGGCTCTTCTAAACCTAGGCAAGTGTACCTGAGCAATAAGGTAGATTTCAAAGGCTACGATTTCTGATCTAAGAAATCTACTCACAATGGCACATGGGGGTGAAGTAGATGCAAGGTTAATTACTGCTTCCTATTAAAAATATTTTGAGAATCAAGTGTATGAATAAAGTTTGTATGAGATTGTTCTAAAAATGACCAATGCCTACACTATTAGATGAATGGAGTTGAGAGGTGGATGATGATTATGGAGACATGATTTTGTAAGATGGGTAGATCTAATTTTCATCTTAACTTGAACAGTTGGGAACCTTGAATGTCTACACCTTGTGCAAACGTGTAAGTAGGTCAGTTATTTACTCTTCTTAGTAATCCTAGTGATATCCCCTTATGTTACTGTCAAGTTGCGAAAGAATTTAATTCAGATGTGAAGGGAAAAAAATAAAGATAATCTATTTAAAAGGACTTTAATCCAAATAGGAACCTATTAAATCTGATTTCTTAAAAGGAATTTTAATTCTTATGCACACAGAAACCAGTCAACAACACCACACACTATAACAATTGTATATTGACAAATTAAATGTATTTCCACACACTCAATTTGAATAACATAAGCAACCACTTTGGAGATAGCCAAATAACATATAAGAATATAAATCCACACAATAGTTGAACACTTGAAAGAAAATCAATAATTATGCATAACCTTCTCCATTATATTGATCTTCAAATGATATGAATTATAACAATAGTTTATGATATGAGATGGATGGAAGAATTGATGCAATCTATTTTCTTACTAATTTCTATTCTAAAAAATATATGTTCAGATAATTTCTATTTGGGTATTGATCTCTCTTATATAGGAGAGGAAACAAGGTACAAACCCATTACAAAAGGTCATGATGTTTGATAACTAAACATAACTAAAATTAAAAAAATCCACAAATGAATTCACTGGTCCATTAATCTCCAAGCAGAAGCCTATGACTACCCAAGATCCATTCAAAGCTTCTACTCCATGATAGGGCACTCATCATACTATCAGCTGGTGTTCCTACTATGATAGTTGTCTCGTTGTATCTGATACATCTATAGTTTGGCTAATAAATAAATTGATTGCAGGGAGGTGATGGATGTACTCCTGTTCAGCATAGGTGTCTACGTTAGAGATCACCTCTTTCATTTCATATTCCATATTCATCATTTTTTTGAGCTGCTTGTGAGAATTTTGTAAGACCATATCCTTGACATTGATTTCTTGTAATGCAACAGTTAGAAGCCCAACAAGTTCTTCCTTCCAACTATCATAATCTCACAAATTTCCATTGTCATCATGAAGTGTTGGGTATGAGTCAAAGTAGCTAAAATCTTCCCTAAGCCTGTTATGATATCCATTATGTGATTTTACCTGTAGACACCTAAAAATGTCCCAGCTCATGAACTAGCATTTTTGGCACTCATATTCATCCATTAATTAAGTGATTTAACATCATTTAATTAATTCAACATGGAACAACATTAAACAACATCGAACAGCATCAACAGCCTCAAAGAACGTCAAATGATATGGAACATCATCTCTGATCATCTCAAAATGACACAGAATCATCCTGTAATGCCTCAAAATGACTCAAAATCATCCCGTAACATCTTAGAATGACTCGGAATCATCTTGTAACGCCTCAAAATGACTCATAATCATCTCGTAATGCCTCAAAATGACTCAAAATCATCTTGTATCACCTAGGAATGACTTGGAATCATCGCACAATGCCTTAGAATCATCTTGTAACACCTCAAAATCATCTCGTAACGCCTCAGAATGACCCAGAATCATCTCATAACATCTCGAAATGACTCAAAATCATCATGCAACATCTTGAAATGACTTTGAATCATCTTGTAACACCTCAAAATAACTTGGAATAATCCCGTAACACCTCGGAATGACTCAGAATCATCCCGTAACACTTTAGAATGACTCAAAATCATCCCGTAACACCTCAGAATGACTCATAATCATCTCGTAACATCTCATAATAACTTAGAATGACTCAGAATCATCTTGTAATGTCTTAGAACATCTTGGAATCACCCTGAAATAGCTCAGAATCATCCCGTAATGTCTCGAAACATCTCGTAATCATCGCAGAACATCTCAAAATTATCCTGTAATGTCTCGGATCATCTTGGAATTATACTGCAACATTCCCACATCACACCACATCAAAAACCCTAATTCCTTTGTTAATTGAATAATACAACATTATTTAATTAATTCACTTTTTCATCACTTCAGACAAATTAAATAAATTTATTTATTTAATAAGGTCCTGAAAACCCTAATTCCTCTATTTGATTAAATAAAACAACATTATTTAATTAATTCACTATTTCATCACTTCGGACAAATTAAATAAATTTCATATTTTTAATAAACTCCCAAAAAACCCCTAATTCCTCTATTAATTAAATAAAAACAACATTATTTGATTAATTCATATTTCATCATTTTGACCAATTAAATAAATCACATTTATTTAATAAAGTCCTAATCCCACTTTATTTCATCCCGATTGATTAAATAACGTCAATTATTTAATTACGTCGCTAAATCACCAAATTCCTCTAAGTGGATTAAATTATTAAATAATAATTAATTACAACACTTTCCCTCCAAAATTTGAATAATTAAATCAAACTATTCAAATCAATTATCAAGAATCAAATAAAACTAATGCAACTTTGTTTACAAAATTCAAACTTGATTTGCACATTCAAACTCCAAAAAGTAATTAATTAATTAAATCAATTAATTCATATTCCTCACCCACTTTCTGATTGAGAAAATTATGATTATTGACTAAGCAATCTAATTTGTTAACTAATCAATCTATTATGTTAGCTAAACAATCTATTATGTTAACTAAGCCATCACATTCCTAACTAAGCCATCACAATCCTGACTGATCAATCACATCCCTGACTAGCCAATCTATTTCCAAATCACGCAAATTGTGCAGTCAACTTTGCACAATTCTCTCATGTCTAAATCCTCTCAACACACTTTGACCGTTGATCTGGATATTCTCCAAAATAATATTGATCATCCATTTCAAAACACATCTTCTATATAACAAACCCCTTTCCTCACAAATAAGGATCGGAGAATTAACATACATTGAGCAATGAAGTGTTGTCAAGATCATCTTTGAGAGAGCTTCATCCATTTTCTTCGATCAACCAAACAAAACAAGCATTCATCCATACTTTGCACACGAACTTTGGAGGCTTCGCTATGATAAGGGCAATCCAACATCAAGCAAATACACTCCACTATAGGATGGTAAAATCTATCATTTATATTCATTTAATTTGGTAATTTGTAGGTTCTTCATCATGTTTGCAATATAATAGTTTCAATTTCGTATGTGTGGGAGTTTCCAGATCTTAATTTTTTGTATTTTGGTTGTAGATTAGATTTATTTGTCAGATTTATTTCATGTCCTTCTTGGATCATTAATCTAACATCCTTCCCCCTCACACATTCTAGCATACCCCATGGGACTCTTATCCCCTCCTCTAACATACGTTTGAGTCATTTTGGAAGTTGCAGGTCCTGAAAATGCTTATGTCAAAGTTTTCACGTGCTCGTCCAAAAGACCTAAGCATCTGTTCGGAAAGTCTAAGCATTTGTTTGTTAATAAAACAGTGCATTTGTCAAAAGAATGGCACATTTGTTAGAAGAACTGCGCATTTTTCATGGGAATGGCACATTTATCTGGAACTGGTGCATTTGTAATTTCTTAAGTTAGCATTTGTTTGAGAGGGTTTTTTAACACTTGTTTCTAAACCTATGCATTTGTATTTTTTGTTCTGAGTAGTTGTTCTGATGGACATATGTGCCAATCCTGCAGTCTTGTAATAGTTTTTTTCACTAACAAGTGTTTGTTTTTGGATGTGTAAGTAGGAATGGATAGATTTAATGCAGGATTACAAAAACATTAACATGTTTATTGTAGGGAAGACGATCGGTCCCAATTGTTGAGTTAATTTTAATTAACTTAGGAATTTTCATTTTAGTGCTCTAAAAGTGAACAACAAAAAACTCACACTTTGATTTTGGTGTTTTTAAAAGAACAAAATTTTAAGCTTTTTTAACTTAGCAATTTTCATTTTAGTGCTCTAAAAATGAACAACAAACTCACACTTTGATTTTGGTGTTGATAAAATGAACAAATTTTAAGCTTTTTAACTTAGGAACTTTCATTTGGTGCTCATAAAAAGAACAAAAACAATTCAGTTTTGGGCTCTAAAAATAAAAACATTTAACGTTTACATAATTAGGAACCTTTAATTTTGGTGCATAAAAAGAGCGAAATCATTTTTCATTTTGTTGATGCACGCACATTTTTACATTTGTTGACTAAGTTAGGACAAGGATTTCCTTTCTTAGAAACACCTCTATTGGAGCTCATAAAAATGAACAAATGTTTTTTTATGATATTTCACCATTTCTATCTTAATTTCTTGATGTCTTGAACATTTCGTATTGGTGCAAGTTAAGAAGAACTTTGTTTTTCTTTTATTCCCAAATTTTTGGGGATAACATCGCTCGAGGTGTTTAAAATGACTCAAATTGCTATGGATTGTTCATTGTGCATTCATTGATTGGAAAAAGCAAAAAGTATTTTATCCTCTCCCCTCACACTTTCTGGCGATCTTGGGTGAGCGAAAGAATTTTTTTGAGCATTGCACTTTATTTTTAAGTTTACCTTAAAGAGGGGGCTTTCCTTGAGATACATCTCGTGCTGGAGAACTCATTACAAGGTCTCAAAGAACATTTACTGGCAGGCTATATTAAAGGTTGTGAACTCGTAAGTAGCTTCAAGTCATGCTAACAAAAAACTACACCTGATCCCATACCTTAAGTGGATCAAGAATGGTTAAAGATCCTTAAGTGGACAGCGGGTGAGTGTCAAATTTTCGCATTCACAGTTACCACTAAGAATCAAATTGTTTTAGAAGCCACCCTATTATCCAAAAAAAATCTCTGAAAAAGGTGCATCATAATTCACTTATGAGAAGTTACTTTCCATGTCTGACTATAGGCCCGTGCCATAAGTTGCATATAAAATCATCTCACTAGAGCATGAGGCAGGCCTACCTAAGAGAATGGATTTATCCCCTAGGGTTGTAATTGCTAGTTTATGTTAAACTTAGCCCATTACATTCAAAATGATTTGACATCAAATTATGTGTTTGATTTAAAGAAAAATGACACATTCAAAACAAACACTAAATAAGATGGTTAAACCACAAACCCTTTGATTTAGTGCACACTTGTGAGAGAAGCCTTATGTTTGCACCCCTTTGAAAGGATCTTTCCTTAAAGCTTTTCGAACATTCTGGCTTTGATTTTAGGGTACATTAATCAAAGTAAACATTTGGGAACTATGGCTTGGGTGTTGTGATTTCACAACATAAGTTATAGACATGAAGGTCATATAAGTCCATTTTTGTTGAGTCATTCCAAGTGTTGTCTTATCACTTTCCATACTTCAAAACACGAAGAAAAATTTGAGAGAGAGTTGTTCATAACATAATTGTTCGAATCAAAAAAATTGGAAAGACAAAAGTTCAGATAGTCCCGCATCCAGTATTTCCATCCTACCTATTGGAAATCAAAATCAAACAAACCATTAAGGTCATTCCTCCACTCAGATGTCCATGATATCAATAGTTACTCAGGACTCATAGATAGTACAAGTAGACTTTCCCGCAACATATCATCTGGATATGGAAGTGGAATATATAACTTAGTTCTTCAACATTTTTATTCCAAAAGAAGTAGTATCATTCCAAAACAACACTCAAACCCTAGGGTCTTGAGCTTCATAGTAACCATCCCATAACACCACCAAACTTTATGACCATTTGGTGACCAAATGCCCCAGTTCAACAACCAGATCTTGTAGCACTGATCCTTCAACATAGTCTCACATATATCGAAGGTGAGCAAATGGACATCATAAGCATCTTGAGAACCTTCATTTTTCAGAAGAACAAAACACCCTGCTAGTTTCTCACCACATCAATTGTCTTAGAAAAAGAAGAAGAGAAAGTTGGCATAGCAACAGATAGACACATATTACCACCACCCGCGTGGCAATAATTATCCCATTCATGATCTCATGCAAGGTCAAGATCCCCAAGATAAAGACCATAGGTCGTCATTTTAGACTCAGGTATCTAAGTCTGAAAGCTCTCAAGAAACACCTTTGGGAACTTCATGAAACTAGAACTAGGTTGGTATATAGCTTCTACAAATGAGCTTCTAGGAACAATCTGAACTTGTATTCCTTCTACTATTTTCAGAATTCGGGTCTATTCCAACAATTCCAGTATCTTACATAATTTGTAAGGAAACATCAGGTTTTAGAATTTGTGTCAACTAGTTATTCCCTTCTTGATCTCACACAAAGTCAAGACCCTTGAGGTAAAATCCACAGGTCATCATTTCAAACATAGACATTTGAGTTCAAAGGCTCTCAAGAAACACCTCGTAGCACTACATAAAAACAAAAAAAATTGGTAGAAAAATTTTATAGACGTGCTTCCAAGAACAATCTAGAGTTATATATTTTCTTCTTTGGTCAAAATCCGTCTCCTTTTCATGATATTGAACTTATCTAAAGGAAAGAACCATATTTACATACCCAAATTTAAGACAACATTGGGTCTTTAGGATTCAAGTCAACTAGAGAGTACACCACTCTCCCACAGGAGACCCAGGTTGTTTATGACAACCACGAGATCATGACATAGGAAGAAAATGGAAGCCAATAAGAACAACACCACTACCCCACCAAAAAACACCATGAATGATGGAAGTGGCCCATGAGGATATAAACCAAGTGACCTTCTGATAGGGTATTGAATATCAAAAAATCCCCAAAACATGTCGATCTATTACCCATTTTTTTCTTATCAAGGTTCACAATATAAAATAGGGTAACAACATCAAGGGTTTCAAAATCCCCATCAAGGAATAAGTCTAGAACATCAAAAGGCCCTAAATAAAATTGAGAGAGATCTTGAGGAAGTTAAACAAAAATTAAATCTGATGTATCGACAATTCCATGTGCAAATTCAGAACATTATATATCCACAAAAAATGGATATCATTCCACAAACACTTCAATATCCAAATCAACAATACTTCCAATATCTCCAGTATCAAGGGGTTCTACAACACCAAGGTGTATCTCAAACGCAATATAAAAATGTACCTCAAGTGCAATATCAAAATGTACCTCAAACACAATATCAAGGAGTTTCGCAACACCAAGGTGTACCTCAAGTGCAATATCAAAATATACCTCAAACACAGGATCAAGGAGTTTCACAAAATCAAGAGAAAAACAATCAAGAAAATCCACAAAGGAAATATTACCAACTAGGAAGGAAATTCACCCCTTTGGGAGAAACTTTAGAGGTAATCATGCACAAACTAGTACAACAAGAACTTACCAAAATCAATGATAGTCCAACTTATGGTGAACCAAGCTTTAAAGTTCCTTGGTATAACCAGTACAAACGATGTGAGGACCATTAAAATCAAGGGTCACCCAATGAATAGATGTGATACCCTCAAAAACCACATCCAAGACCTCATTGATCAAGGAAAAATGGCTATTAAAAATGATTTTCAAGGGCCATCTACCAATGACAACAATGATAATGTCTTAACCTAAAATTTTGAAAACAACAATCAAGAGCTATCTATCACTAATCACATTGACAATTACCCTACATCATCTAGTGAGAAAGAGGACATACATCAAGAATTTAGTCCCAAGCATGATCAAAATCAATCACCAAAGTCTAGAAATGACCCAATCCAATATATATTGGTACCATCTAACTTTATGGTAGTACATATTGATGACCAAGATACTCTTGATCCAACACTTACACCCAATGTAGAAGATCTATGCCAAGATTCATTACCCATATGTCCACATCTTGAGGAAATCCAAGGATAATTTACAAGAAAACCTTTCTTTGAAATTGATCCATGTGAAGAATGTGATCCAAAGCATATCAAAGATGATACCACACAATGTCAAGATCAAGAATCCCTACCATCAAAACATTATAATGACTTGGTAGATATATTCCAAGACATCCCATGTTTTCCACAAGAAAAAAAAAATCCATATACCAAGCACACATACATCTACCCATGAGATGCTTTCTCCTAATGGACATGTAGATGATCTTCATCCAAGTCAAGAGTCACATACTCTTGAAATCAGTACCAAAGAATAAGAGTCTCCTACTCTTAACATTTTTACACAAGATCAATGCATAGAAGAAGTTAGAGACATATCAGAAATGGATCATGAAGAAGACTTATACATAAGTTGTGAATCAGAAACATCCTATGGAGACATATCAAAAATGGATCATAAATAAGACTTATGTATAGGTTGTGAATCAGAAACATCCTATTAAGACACATCAAAAATGAATTATGAGGAAGAATTTTACGTGGATAGTAAATCAAAAACACCTCTTTAACAAGCATTAAAATATAATATTTTACAAGATCAAGCCTAAGATATCAATCAAGGAGGTATCTCACATCTGAAGGAGCGTATCAGTAAGGAAGCTATCACATTTGAAGATCCACAATAGAGTAGAGAAAGACTAACACCTTATTTCCAAGGTAAGACATATCCTATTGAAAATGAAATTTTTCAATATATAGGCAGAGGATTAGGTCTACATGAACAAGGTATCTTAGAACCAATGCAAATTATGGGCAATCCTAAGCATCAAGGTTTTGATTATTCAGAAACTAAGAGAGCTAAACACATCAAGGATACCTCCATAATACTAGGGGCAACTTTATCTAATGCAAGAATAAACATAGAGAGCACAAAGGCTCCTTATGATAAAATTGATACCAACACTACAACTAGCCATTTCATGAATCATCATCCATATATATTCCCATCCTCTGATTGGGACCAACAACAAAATAAAAAGCTATATCAAAGAAAGGAACAAGTCATTGAAGCAAAATAATTAGCAAAGAAAAATGGACAGTAAAAATAAAAATGGATACAAAAGAAAAAGAAAGAAAATCATCCCTACCAAACTCCACTAGTCAAAGAAAATATGGGGAAAGATCAAAAAGGAAATTTCATCCATCAAAGATGTCCAACAATGCAAAATAAAGATTCGAGGGAAACTTACAAAGTATATCAAGACATTGGTCCCAATCGAATCTCCATATCCACCCATCATTACTCATCATCCCAAATTTGGAGATACAAAGGTTCCAAACTGTCAACCAATCCATCTAAATATCATATCCCTCAATGCATTTTACCATCCATGATATCCAAATCTCATATTTACCATGTGTTGGCAGCAACTCTTTATCATAAGGACTCTAAGGGAACTCTATCATGATGTACGCATCAAGGTAAAGTTAACTCTAGTATTGAAAAGGAAGATAAGAATTACCAAGGGTTACATTCAAGTGCTTGTATCCTATCAAAACAACTCCTCCAAGCAGGATATCATTAGCATGTCATGACAGCAACAATGACCATATCAACACCAGTAGCATCTACATCAGCACCACTAGATGGTTCAACATGACCAAAAAATTGTCACCATGATGAAAACCTAGTAAATAGGTGTCTTGTGTGACATAAAAAAAAAATCAAGAAAAAATAATCAAGAGAAAAATCGTCCTCCAATGAAAACCACTATGGTGGT
This sequence comes from Sequoiadendron giganteum, assembly GCA_007115665.2. NCBI lineage: Eukaryota > Viridiplantae > Streptophyta > Pinopsida > Cupressales > Cupressaceae > Sequoiadendron > Sequoiadendron giganteum. The sequence continues at coordinate 459,285,691 of CM021108.1, forward strand.
GCTTTGGACAAGTACCATGATGAAAACCTGGCAAACAGGTGTCATGTGTACAATCAAGCATCTATGTACACCATTTCAGGTGGAAGCATCTCAGCCTGTCCATAATAAATCCAATCCATTTTTATCTAAATCCAACTTATCTTTATCTTCACAAATGTTTGATATGCATTTTACACTTGCTTATGGAAAACATCTTGACATGGGTCACTATCATTGATCCTATCTTATCCAACATTATCTGATCCATGAGGCATTGTCCAAATAGGCATACTCTATCCAAACATCTTGCCTATCACAAGATAATCCATCACCTACATTGCTAGACACTAGGGGAAAATACTTGCATCTTGCTTCAAAATAAATATTTATCTATGTCTTCTAGCTCACATTGTGATCTAGGAATTTATCCCAACAAGTTGTACCACCAACGCACTATCACGGTAACCTTCAAAAAATTTCATACAAACAACAAGCTGTACCACCAACGCCCTACCAAGGTAACCTTCAAATATGAAGACAACATGGATTATTCCTTCACTTGAAACTTCTAAGATATCAATAGTTTCTTGAACCCCACAGCTAGTTCAAATAATCTTTTCTGCAACATATCCTCTAGAAAAACAAGGTGAAGTATCAATCCAAGTTTTCAACGTCTTATACCCCAAGAAAGAGGGTGAAAATCCACTAACAACAAGGTATCCCACCAATGCACTACTAGGGTAACCTTCAAAACAATTTGTCCCAACAAAAAGGTATACCACCAACGCACTACCAAGATAACCTTCAAAGATGACGACAACATGGATTATTCCTTCGCTCAAAAATTCTAAGATATCAACAGTTGCGTGAACTCCACAACTAGTTCAAGTAATATTTTCTGCAACATATCCTCTAGAAAAACAAAGTGAATCATCAATCCAAGTTTTCAACATCTTACACCCCAGGAAAAAGGTTAAAAATCCAAAAACATCTGAAAACATCAAAAAGAAAAAAAACATCATTAGGTTATTCCTTCACTCAAACAATCTAAGATAGCAACATTTTCTTGAACCTCACAGCTAGTTCACGTAAATTTCCCACAACATATCCTCTAGACACAGAAACGGGATATCAATCCATGCTATCGATGTTGTTTACCCAAAAAATAGTTCAGGCTTTGAGTCAAATGGTCAAACTACGTGGTCTCTATGTGTACAACATAGGCAAGGATTTTTAGCCCCCGAGACCCTAGGTCAGTCCCCTTAGGTTTCCAATATGCTTTATTTCTACTTAGTCAAAAAATATAAAATCCAAACAAATTCCAAAATCCAAAATCTAAAAACATTCACGAAACAATAAAACCCACGAAACCGATAATCTGTTCAAACAAATCCTAAAGTGTCTCTCCCTCAGCTGCAATAGTTTGAGGACCACTTGCAATAATTTTAACCCATGATGTTAGGGTTTTACTCTAAATATGTCAAGCAACACAAAACATGATGACAAACGACATTTAGGATGACAAAAAGAAAATGCTAATAGGGTTTAAATGAAACAAAGGAAAATGAAATCTCATGACATCAATAGAAAATTTAATTGCACAAAAACTAAAAACCACCTACACTATTGCAAAGATCATGAAATTCTACCGCATTTTAAAAAAAAGCACTGAAAAATACTTTTGTATGACTAAGATATGGTCATTTGAAGATAGGGTAAAATCGCAAGTCACAGAGCAAACAAAAGCGAGATTTTAAGACAATTGCATGAAACAAAAGTGATATTTTAAGACAACTGCATGAAATAAAAGTGATATTTTAAGACAATTGCATAAAATAAGAGCGCAACTTTAGAACAACTACACAGTTTTAAGACAGTTGCATAGTTTCAAGAAAATTGCATGAAAAAAAAGTGCTAGTTTATGTCAATAGCGCAAATTTTAGACAAAAGCACAGTTTTTACAAGTACAAAAGTGTCAAAACAGATGCAGATGCTAAAAAATCACCAGAACTTTTCTATTGACTCAAGAAACTTTGTGCACACATAACGAGAACATAATGAAGCAAAACAAGAAGCGACAAGGTACATACTACAAAACTAATGCCTAAAGGACATCCAAACTCTCAAAATATATCTACATGATATGAGGCTCCCTAAATCCTTGCCATAGCTCCTTGACAATAAACAAAAAACAAAAAAAACATTTAGATAACTTGAAAACACAACAAAAACAACATCAAATAAACATCAAAAATCACAAAACCTTTTGAAAAATCTCAAAAAACCTATTTCCACCATCACCTATCCACAATAAAGGTTCATCCATAATAAATAGATCATCACACTCACCCTTTGACAAAATAGATAAATGAACAAAGCAACATCAAAAGCTAGATATTTCAAGCAAACAATCACAAGGATTTGAACACAAATAGATAAAAACAAAGCCAAGCATAACTTCCTATCTATTGACAATTCCCAAAAACATCTTGAGACATATCTTAATGGATATGTTCCTACGGTAGACATGATCAACACCGGATAATAGTCCCATAATAGATAGAGCAAGTGATACAACATTTTTTTTATCTTTTTGTAGTCTTATCTTTTTTGATTTACATTATTGACTCATTCCCAGGATCTCTCAAGGATGTCCATAAGGATTTAGAGAAGAAGGAATGAGGTAAATTGAGCATCATTTCAGTTTGTTGTTTGTTGGATATTTTTGTTATTCTACCATGGTGAATACTTGCTTTATTGAGTATATGAAAGTTGTGTTGAAACAATTTGTGTAGCAGTTGCATGTTAGGTATTTCATACCTCTTTGTGTAAATGGTCTAAAATTCATGTAGCATTTCTTGTTATGTTAGGTGTCCTATACCTCTCTGTGTGACTAATCTGAAAAGTTTTTAACACAACCTAACTATATACTTTAAACAAAGTTTTTGTATGTTTGGTATGAACCAGAATATTCTTTGTTTGTAGAGTCAAATTCCACACAATGGATACAAAGTCACCTTGGTCATTAATACCCCAGTGCATCTTATCTATTTGCTACATCAAATAGGATTGTTCAAACAACAAAGTCTCCAAGTAAAGAAAAAGCAACTCATCAATCACATCACATTCTTATTAACATTTTCTTCTAATATTATCCAATTTCTTCTATCTTTTGAATATTACTAACACTTTCTTCTATTCAAACATTTCTTCTATCAGTCTTTGCACTTAACGCATCACATCAACTTATCGAAAAATTTGGTTCACTATCTAGAATTTTCACCAAATTTCCCAAGAGGGCACCATCCATGCTATCCTTTCTGGGGCATACTGGGGAAAATATTGCACCTAGGGCATACTAGGGAAATTTTCTTTGAAATAAAATAGCCAGTACTTTGTATCAAAGAGGGGAAAAATGTAGACACCTAAAAATGTCCTAGCTCATGAACTAGCATTTTGGTACTCATTCATCTATTAATTAAGTGATTTAACATCATTTAATTAATTCAACATCAAACAACATTGAACAACATCAAACGACATCAAACGGCCTCAAACAATGTCAAATGATATGGAATATCATCTATGATCATCTCAGAATGACTCAGAATCATCTTGTAACGCCTTAGAATGACTCAGAATCATCCCATAACATCTCAAAATGACTCAAAATGATTTTGTAGTGCCTCAGAATGACTCAGAATCATCCTATAACACCTCAAAATGACTCGAAATCATCCTATAATGCCTAGGATTGACTTAGAATCATCCTGCAACACCTAAGAATGACTCTGAATCATCTTGTAACACCTTGAAATGATTTAGAATCATCTTGTAATGCCTTAAATGACTTAGAATGACTTGGAATCATCCTGCAACATCTCATAATGACTTAGAATCATCTTGTAACACCTCAAAATGACTCGAAATTAGCTTGTAACATCTCATAATAACTCGAAATCATCCCGTAATGTCTCAAAACATCTTGGAATCACCCCGAAACAGCTCAAAATCATCCCTTAATGTCTTAGAGCATCTTGTAGTTACCTTGGAAGATCTCAGAATAATCACGTAATGTCTCAGATCATCTCAGAATTATACTGCAATGTTCTCACGTCACACCACATCGCGCCACATCAAAACGACATCAAAAACCCTAATTCCTCTATTAATTGGATAATACAACATTATTTAATTAATTCACTTTTTCATCAACTAAGACAAATTAAATAAATTTTATTTATTTAATAAACTCCCAAAAAAACCCTAATTCATCTATTAATTAAATAAAACAACATTATTTGATTAATTCACATTTCATCATTTCAACCAATTAAATAAATCACAATTATTTAATAAAGTCCTAATCCCTCTTTATTTCATCTCAATTGATTAAATAATGCCAATTATTTAATTACATCGCTAAATCACCATATTCCCCTAAGTGGATTAAATTATTATATAGTAATTTAATTACAACACTTTCCCTCCAAAATTTGAATAATTAAATCAAACTATTCAAATCAATTATCAAAGATCAAATCAAAGTAATGTAACTTTGTTTGCAAAATTCAAACTTGATTTGCACATTCAAACTCCAAAAAGTAATTAATTAATTCATATTCCTCACCCACTTTCTGATTGAGAAAATTACGATTGTTGACTAAGCAATCTAATTTGTTAACTAATCAATCTATTTTTTTAACTAAACAATCTATTCTATTAAGTAAGCCATCACATTCCTAGCTAAGCCATCAAAATCCTAACTGATCAATCTATTTTTTTAACTGATCAATCACATCCCTGACTGGCCAATCTATTTCCCAATCACACAATTGTGCAATCAACTTTGTATGATTCTCTCATGTCTAAATCCTCTCAACACACTTTGACCATTGATCTGAATATTCTTCAAAACAATCTTGATCATCCATTTCAAAACACATCTTCTATATAAAAACCCCTTTCCTCACAAATAAGGATCGGAGAATCAACATACATTGAGCAACGAAGTGTTTTCAAGATCATCTTTGAGAGAGCTTCATCGATTTTCTTCAATCAACCAAACACAAAAATCATTCATCCACACTTTGTACACGAACTTTGGAGGCTTCACTATGATAAGATAAATCCAACATCAAGCGAATGCACTCCACTACAGGATGCTAAAGGCTATTGTTTGTATTCATTTCATTTGGTATCCTCATCATGTTTGGTTGTAGATTAGATTTCTTTATCAGATTAATTTCATGTCCTTCTTCTCCCTCACACACTACCAGCATGTTATATGTCTATAGTATTTGTCCTTTCATGATTTTCTTATTTAGGAGCTCCTTTCTTTTCTCGATCATTCTCTTCTATAATCGTTCATTCTCCACTAGTGCATAGTGTGTCTATTTGAATAGCTCCCAATAATTATTAGAAAATTTCATAATTTTGTTGAATATTTCTTCAATCATTTTAGATACAATCTTATATTTGATGGTCTTCACTTGTTGCTCCAATTCTTTGTATTTCCCCTGGGATTTCAGATGGCAATTCTTCCAATAGGATGCATCAGCAAGTGCATCCAACACCCTCTTATCCTTTTCAAGCCATGGGGAGTACAACTCTGATGTGGAGGAGGAGGATATTCTTTCTCTCTAATTTTCTAGCTCCTTCTTCAATCTTTCATTCTTCTTAATCAGTTTTTCAATTTGTTCCTTGGTAAATTTTTCCACGTTTATGTTCAACTTTGTTGTCTCCATAGGGTTGGTATACCCTACTCGTTGGACCAAGATATGTCCAAACACTTGGTTTGGATTACTGATTATAGCAGGTCTTTTATCATGGGGGTATAGTGACCAAATAATTAAGGTGGCCTCATTTGGGTTATACCCACATCCTAAATACATTTTGTCACTTGCTTCTTTTGCCAAGTTCATTGTCTTGTCCCCTCTTTTTCTAAAGCTATCAAATACAATTGTAGAGCTAATATCCCACCCTGGCAGGAGCAACACTCCAGCTTCTTGGAGTAATTCCCTTCCTCTTTTAGGAGTGATGGACTCCATTTCCTTATCTATCTCTTGTTTCAATTCCTCCAGGTCAATTGCCTCCTATTCAGGAGTGGTATCTTGTATCTTTTGTCTCATTTTTCTACCTTTATATTCATAAACAAATGATTTAAATTTAGAAGATTTAACAAAATCAAAATCAGAAATAAACTCTTGTCTAGCCTTGACCCTTACATCATCAAATAGTTCATCCGATGCCTCAAATTTTATAATCTTCTTCTCTTGAGGGGGTTCATATTATGCAATCTCAGGAGCACTTATTTGTTTGTCCTGCTCACTCTCTTCAACACGCTCCTCTTCTTCACTTATATCATTATCTATAGAAAAAACATACCTCAGGAGTAGGTTGTGAAGGTATGTAATCCAAGGGCTCAATATCTTCAACTTGTACTCTTGAATAGGTTGCATGAGGTGCATCAAAAATAGTTGGGGGCACATCCTTTATCAATTAATTAACATGAGTGACGAGTTTCTCAATTCTTGTTAGAGGATCCTCTATTTCACCAAATTCCTTTGAATAAGATGGGACATTTTTTCTTTTCCATTCCTCTACAAGCATAATCTTGATATAGGTGGTCATTCTTTCTATGGTGGAGGCCTCATCATGGTTTCTTATCACATCTTCAACTAAGAACAAATGTTCATACCCTGATAGCCCCTGTGATAATATTGCCTTATCGATAAACCCTTCTTCATCAAAATTTTTTCTTACATCACCTATAGGTAGGTTGTACTGTGCTAATTTAGCATCAACTTCATGATATCCTCATTGGAAACCACTGTAAAATCTCCAAAACATAAGGTACTAGGCATAATTTATTGTTTTCTATGTCCTTTGAGGTGTTTGGCATCAGATTTTTCCAATTGCCTCACAATTTCTAAATAAGAAATTCGGTCAGGAACTACTCGTGGCATCAAGTGTGGAGTTCCTTTGAACCCATAAACCCTTATCACTGTACAATCAAAGAAAGCATACCAGTCTCCCCAGTTATGATTCACTTTATTTCTTGCATCATTTTCCTTTGTTCTTATAAATATTTGTAGTTCTGGGGATAGGCTATAATTGCACAAATATCCCAACAACTTCATCAATGGTTTTACAAAAAATTCTTCAAAATAGAGGTAATGAGACCTACCAAATCGGTTGTCCCACAATGAGGTCCACATTTGCACAGGTTTGAAATCTCCATTTTCATGTGTAACTTTTATCCTTAACTCTTCACTCCAAACCCCTCTAACTTGTCCTTTGTACAAAAGAAAATGCATAAGAAAAGAATAGTGTTCGAAATGAATATTATCACTGTTACTTTTTAATCTTTTTAAGCCCTGGATTTAGGGCATTGGCCAAGTAGCTAGCATAATCAGATGTCCTAACATCCTTGCTCTATATGTCTTCAGCCAAAACCATTGGGGCAATCGACATGAGAGGCGGGACCTCTACTCCCAAAACCTGGCCGGCTGAATAATAAGTGTACCAAAAATATTCTTCAAACAAATCTTCATGGAAAGGAGGGTTTTCAGTGCTAGAGAGCCTCCTAAGTTGGTCTCCTTCATCCTTGGGCATATGAAAAGGAAACTTCCATCTCTTATAACTCGTATCCATATGTTGATACTCTGTCAAGAGATATTTGACTATGAATGATAAATTCAGTGAACACTCCAACTAAAATACGTTAGAAATGAGGTCCCTAGAAATAACAAGCATGCCAGCCTCGTTATTTGATTGAATAGTTCTTTTATTGGGGTCATATATGATAGCAAGAGCTTTAATTATCTCTACATTCTCAAAAAAATTAGGCACCAAAAGCCTTCCCAAGTTCAGCCTCCATGGATTACAAACTGGTTGAAACCTAAATTGTTTTCTATAATGGTACATGAAGAGATCATATCCATGTTGTGGTGTCCAAATATCTCCTAAGCCCTTATGTTTGTCCCATAGTCAATTCATGGAAGGATTCATTTGAGAAATCCTCTTGGGTCTTGGCCCTGATCCAGGACATTGATCTATCAGGTCTTGATTTAGGAGTCTCTTTTCATTTTTTTGGTTTTTAGCTTTAGGTTTATCTATACTTTCCTCCATTATTTAAATCTTAAGATTTTGAAGAAAATGGTTTCTCTAGGTCTAAATTACTTACTTGAGTCTCACCTCCACTGATCTTTGATGTGTAAGAACTCCAAGTTTTTCATTTCTTCTTCTTCCCTTAGCGAAATTTTCCAAATTTTGTAACAACTATGCGATCAACTTGTGGTATAATTCACTTCAATTCTGGTTCATAAATACACCACCCATTTTCAGCCTTGTCATCGGAGAAGAAATTTTATTTTAAATATCTTGACAATGCCCTGAGATGTCACATTAGTTAGTAATAATCGTTATTGCCATATCGGTGAGACTATGATTCCTCTTTCACCGATAGCCACCTTCTCCACTGATGAACACCTTTCCTTCAGTCTATCAATGGGATGCCAGATAATGTTTCCCTGATGCACCCTAGTTCCCTCAATATACTCTATGCACTTGATAATTCATGGTTATATCGGGCCATCGGGGGAATGCCATCATTCATTCCACCGATGTTTATGTGTTACAGTGTTGTATTTACTTTTATTGACTCTATCAGTATATCAGGGAGATCACCTTAGGAGTCAATCTGATAGGGTATTGTTACACCGATATGAGGTTGTGAACTATTTTCATTGAGCCATCAATGGGGGTTCTGCCAATGAAGCATTGTTAGGCTAATGGTATTGAATTTCATCAGGAATGGGGGAAAGACTAGGGGATTTGAATTTTATGGGTGCAATGGAGGTTATAATATGGATCTGGTCACACAAATTTCTACAATTTGTATTGATCATAAAATTAAAGTGTGGTGTATTTATGAGGTATATGGAAGGTAGGTGAGTTAGAGGCTAGTGGAAAATGCCAAATTTTTCCAATCCCAACACTTTGAAACTTTGCCCTAATTTTATTTTTCATGTCCCTCTCTTGTTGCTCTTTCTCAATTTCATCAGGATCATACATTGACCTTATTTCCCCTCCTAAAGTTTGGACCACATCCATTACCTCCACATAAAAGTAGACATCCTTGGTCTTCTTGGTTCCATGCCATGATAAGGTTATGGAAATGAAAATGAAGAAAATTAATCATCTCCTTCTCCACTAGCTGGAAGAATGCATGCTTAATGTTTTGATACATGATATCAGCTCTCTCTTCTTCTCTCATGGTTGAATACCGAAATCCATTATGGTGGGCCTCTAGAGTTCTAGTCATCTTTCTTTCTCTTCCACCAAATGTTGGCCTGATCCACAAGTCTGCCAGCCTAATTGCCTTTGTTTTTGAAAGTTGAAGTTTCTCCTAAGTCACCACTGTAGATCTCTCTACATTTTCAAACTCTTGCATTGCTATAGATCATCTGTGGTATTTAATCATTTATACCATATCATTGATGTGCTTTGAATCCTTAGATCTAAAGGAAATTTCCTTAACATAAATACTGCTAGGGAAATTCAATGTTGGCATGTAGTTGGCATTAAAGTCGATACCTGGAACATTGAAAATTATACTTATATAAGAATTCCATCCATATGGTTGGCTTGTAACACTCTTCAAGGTGGCTACATGAAATGGAATCATGATACCATATATGGGTACAAGAACAACATCATTTTTCGTATCAACCTGAATCATGAGCTCTCTAGAAATGAGGATATTGTCCACATTTTTGTATGAAACCATCTCAGTGGATGGCTTGGAAGAGCCATGTACATCTCATGTACCAATTCCCCCTGCAACCAATATTCTTGCAATATCCTCATTCTTTTGTAGAGGGTTGGCCCTTAAGGTTATGTAATAGAATTTATAGTTGATAATTAAATTGTATAACAAATTTCTTTATGATCTTTACTAACATTTATTAGAATTGTTGCATGTTTTACATCATTGGAATCACATATTAGCTATAACTTTTTTGAAATTTTATTATGGTATATGCACTTTGATATGATGTAATATAATTATGGTTTCGTCTCATATGTTTCAATATTAGATATATAATAGAAAAATAAATTATTGCATGAAATAAATAATAAATTTTCATTTTAAATGTTTGTTTTGTAGAACACAGGTCTTCCAAAAGATCAAGATGATCCTCATCATGATATAGATCCAAAAAATATTGGTTCTTCCAGTACAGATCACATGGTAGAGGATGATGATGACGTAGATATGGAAGACACCGAGGCCGATGACAATGATGATGACGATGATCATGATCATGATGGTGATGATGATGATAGGGCAGTTGTTGGTAGTACCCAACAAAATTCATCATCATATAGATTGCATCATGGATCATTATTCGTATATCATTATGATGATGATGATAATGATAGTGGTGATGATGATGAGGCAGTTTGTGGTAGTACCCAGTGACATTCATGATCATATAGACTGCATCATGGATCATTGTTGATATATTGTTATGATGCCTCTTTTCATGGCATACAATACCATATTATTGAGTTGTATCATATTGACATTTATCATTTTCACTTATATCATTTGGACATGTATTGTCTTGACTTGTATCTTTTTGAGCTACATGATTTATCATTTTTACTTATATCATTTGTACATGTATCATTTTGACTTATGTCGACTATTGGACATGTATCATTTTGACATGTTATTTATCTACTGGCATAGTTGAATTTCACTTGTTTTAGTTATATATGATGATGATCTTATCAATATTGACTTTTCAATTTATATAGATTGAAAGTGGTCGATGATTAATTTTGGATGGATATTTATTACATATGATGATTTTAATTTACTACTCAGGATGGATGTTGTCAAATTCAATTAAATTATAGATATTTGACTCACTTGTTTTAACTATAGATAATGATCATGTAATAATGATTATCTTCTTGAGAAAACATGCCTCAAAGGCACATCCAACGAAAAACACTTAATAAGGAAGTAAGGTCACTCGATAAAAGGCATCGACTAGTGTTATTTCACACAAAATAAAAGGAGAATTCCAAAAGAAGGTGTGAGAAAAAGAAGGTGGCAGAGCCGAAGGCAGAGGAACTAGTGCAAGTCCGAACAGTGGAAAGGTGTGGGAAGCGGTAGCAGCAAGAATAATGGAGACTCCATTATTCTTGAAAAATGAGAATAAGCACCAATATTTCAAAGGTGAGATCACAGACAAAAGACTGGAGGGTTTGATGGCATCATCTAAACCACTGATTCTCTAAGCGACCAAGAAAAATTTGGGGCCAGAATTCCTGAGGGCCTATCACAGGTTTAGGGAAAACTCAAAAATCTTGGCCATGTTCCTGGCAGTGTTACTACATATGGATGTGTCGAAAGAGATGGGGAAGAAGCTCACACAGATGGTATTTTTCCATGCTTGGTTGGGGGATATCGATGCAACACTTGACAATGTAGATGAGAATAAATAAATACCAATGCCCTAGAACTACTACATGCTTCAGATGCATGGAAGGGATGTCATGAAATTCCCTCTAATTTGAACCATCGACCCAAAGGGTTTTGAGAAGTTGTGGGATGAGTGTGAGCGGAATGTCTTCTTCCTATTTAGAGTAGCCAATTTGGTGACAAATCATCCACGAGGCTAGGAAATTCGGCATGTCAAGTATGAAGGGTTGGCATATGAGATTATGGTAAGGGTGATGACGACTGGGACTTTGGTTTAGGAGAAGAGTGGTGCAAGGATGACATCAAGGACTCAGAGCAAAAATTAAAAGGTCTGACCCACCAGAATTATGGTATTGACTACCCAGTGATTGCGGACTACATTTCCTATAGGAAGTGGACAAAGATAGATGATGATGAAGATTGAAAATTTTGAGCCTAGTAAAATTTATATTTTGGTATACATATGATATTGTAGAAACAAGGGAAAGCAGTAGCGGATAGGAGTTATTCCTAGTTGGTGTTGCCTGAGTATAGAACCAAACCATTTTATAACTGAAAAATGTATCAGCGTGGGTAGGTAGGGTAAAGGTCTCTAAAACACATGGCCATTTTGTCAAAGGCCTGCAAGTAAATTTTAGTCGAGAACTCATGTAAAATATTTTCTAAAGAAATAATAATTATCTTGCAAGTAAATTTTGGTCAAGAACTCATGTAAAATCTTTTGTGAAGAAATAATAATTATCTTGTTATTTAATCATATGAGTTAAATAATTAAATTACTTACTCTATAATTATATGAGTTAAATAATTAAATTACTTACTCTCTAATCATATGATTTAAATAATTAAATTACTTACTCTATAATCATATGAGTTAAATAATTAAATCACTTACTCTATAATCATATGAGTTAAATAATTAAACTACTTACTCTCTAATCATATGAGTTATTTAAGAGGCATCATACATTTAACTAGTTAAATTGAATTAAAAAATATTAAATTAATAAGTGGAAGAAAAATAAGAAGCATTTTTAGAAGCGAAAAAGGAAGCATAAATGGAAGCCAAACTAGAAACAAACCAAAAACAATCATGGAAGAAAAATTGGTAGCAAAATCAGAAGCAAACTTGGAAGGAAAATCGGAAGCAAAATCAGGAGCAAAACAAGAAGCATTTTTAGAAGAAGAAAAGGAAGCAACAATGGAAGCCAAACTAGAAGAAATCTTGAAAGAAAAATTAGAAGCAAAACCGGAAGCAAACCTAGAAGAAAAATTGGAAGCAAAGCGGGAAGCAAAACTAGAAGGAATGTAGGAAGCAAAACTAGAAGCAAAACTGGAAACAAATTTGGAAGCAAAATCGAAAGAAAAACTGGAAGAAAAACTAGAAACAAACTTGGAAGCAAAACTAGAAGCAAAATTTGAAGCAAAACTAGAAGCAAAATCGGAAGTAAAATCAGAAGAAAAACTTGAAACAAAACCAAAAGCAAAATTGGAAGAAAAACTAGAAGAAAAAGTGGAAGCACAAGTGGAAGCAAAACCGGAAGCAAAAGTGGAAGAAAACATAGAATCAAAACTAGAATCAAAACTGGAAGCAATACTAAAAGAAAACCTGGAAGAAAAACTAGAAGAAAAAGTGGAAGCAAAATTTGAAGCAAAACTAGAAGAAAAATCAAAAGTAAAATTGGAAGTAAAACTAGAAGCAAAACCAGAAGCAAAATTGGAAGCAAAACTGGAAGCACAAGTGGAAGCAAAAATGGAAGAAAAATTGGAAGCAAACCTAGAAGAAAAATTGGAAGCAAAACTAAAAGTAATACTAGAAGCAAACCTGGAAGCAAAACTAGAAGCAAAACTAGAAGCCAAAGTGGAAGCAAAAGTGGAAGCAAAAGCGGAAGAAAAAATGGAAGCAAAAGTGGAAGCAAAACCAGAAGAAAAAGTAGGAGCAAAACCGGAAGCAAAAATGGAAGCAACACTAGAAGCAAAAATGGGAGCAGACATGGAAGCAAAACTGGAAGCCAAATTGGGCACCAATTTAGGTGTATTTCTGACACCATTTTCCAACACAATTCTCAGTGCTAAACATAACGCTATTATTGGCACCAAATTTCCAGCACAACATCCAGCACAGAAGTGGGCGCTAAAGACGGCACAAAATCTGGTGCCAAATCTGGCGATGAAACGCATAAACAATTTTGCACTAGCTTTTGTGCCATGAGATGACTCTAATTGATGGACTCAAATACACTAAAATTTGGCACAAAATTCAGTGCTAATTTCTTGTTGTGTGCCAGGGGAACCAACCCTTTCTGGAGATTCATTCTCGCCATAGGTCACCCACAACTTGAGAGTGTTTCCATGTTTCAACATCATAGTTAAGTCAATCTTAGTTAGGGTGCAATCTTGATTGACAATAATTATATTATAATATATGTAGACACCGAAAATTGGTCTAGGCCTGCGAGTACACATTCGACATAATTTTCTATAGTCTGTGGTCTTGATTAAATAATGTTAATTATTTAATTAACCTTTCTAACACATATTTCCTCTATTAATTAAATACCCCCTTTTAATTAATTCATTATTTCATTATCACCCTTTATTCAACTTGATTAATTAAATAAATCATATTTATCTAATTATGTTGTGAACTAATTAATTCTTCATTCTCAATTAAATATTTATTATTTAATTACCCCCTTTATCATACTTCCTTCTGAATTAAATATTTATTATTTAATTATTCATTTAACCCCCCCTTTATCCATAATTAAATATTTTTATTTAATTATTCAATTTAACCCTTTTTTATCTACAATTAAATATTTATTATTTAATTATTCATATTATCCTTTTCAAACAGTCAAATTAAATAAATTATCTTTATTTATTTAATTAAAGTCTCTCCTTTTTTAATGTTGAATTAAATTAACATTTAATTCGTTTATTTAATTATTTATGTCACATTCTTCTATCAATCAGTTATATAATCATTCACTCACCTTCTAACTCAAGATCTATTTTTAGTTCTCTAGTTATCTTTGGGTTTAACATCTCATTATCTCTACAAGAGGACTCTCTGTCACAACTAGTCGATTAACTAGTTCTAACTCTTGTTTGCATTTGAATGCATTAGTCTTCGAGTTATAACTTTGTCTTTTGCATACAAAGTTTGTTTCTTCTATTTTTGAAGATTAAAATCTTGAACTTGTGTTCTAACTTAGTCTCTATCTTATAGTCTTTCCTGACTAATGTTCTAATTCACGTTCTATTTGAGACAGAACTCACATCACATGGCATTCATCAATCTCATCCGTCTATATCTCTTTGAATCTAAGCCAATCGTTTGAAAACCCAAAATCTATAAAATGACCTATCATTATCATTATTCCTCCTCCCGAAATCATACACTTTTGAGAAGAAACTTATCTTTGATATTTTTTTTAGACACTCGACGAAGTTATGCTTGCAATCAAACACAAAAATCTGAGGGCAAGAATACTGAAAAAGAAAAATGGAGAAGAACAATCAAGATAATTCGAAGGAGTGAATGCATATTCGGTGAGAGCTTTCCATTAATTTGTTTAGTTTATTATGTTTATTTCCTCATTCTTTGTTGTTTGATTTTAGATTATTATTTAGATTAGGATTAACATCATTTATTCTAGCTGCAGATTATCCATCATCATCATTTGAAAGATCATCTTTTAATCTAATGTTACATTTGGTGAACCCGACGTGAACACGCTTCAAAATTCACACATCTATTCATCTTTCCGTTTTTCTATTTTTCTTTATTTTTTGCAGGTTTTCATATGGCGCACTACATCTATTCTGAAAAATGACGCATCTGTATCCATGAGTAGCATCCGCTAGAAATAGAGACACATCCATCATCCCAAACCGCATCTGTGAAGTCACGAACCGCATCCGCCTGTCAACATAGAACCGCATCTGTGGCTCCAAAAGCCGCATCTGGCTGGTAAATATTTTCCACTTTTTTATTGATTTCTGTACATCCATATTTTCGTTTTCGCTTTTTAGGTTGTTTTGATTTTTGCTAATGTTTGTTTCAGCTGTGTTAAGGTGGAATAATGTAGTGTTTGCAGGACGAAGCATAGAAGACAATTAAAAACCAAAGACAATATTTTTTATAGGATGAAAGCCGAAGACAAGAACAATGAACTACTGATAAATTTGCATGTAGGACCTAATGCCTTTGTGTTTATTTATTTAGTAAGTTTTAGTTTGGTAGATAGATAATTGTCATGTGGGTTAAAAAAAAAATTTTGTTTGGTAGATAGACAATTGTCGTTTGGATTAAAAAGAACCATTGTCTTCTTTGTCTAGTGTGTTGCACATATTAGTCACCCTTACGATTCAGTATATCGAAGTATCCTCTCCCCTTGTGTAGTCATGCAATCCTGGGTGTAAGAGAAATGATTACTGACTCTAGAACTTGGGCCTATCTTGGTGGGAAAAAGTACTCACCCTAAGATGACTTAGACCGGTAACACACTAAATCCAAGCGACTTCCACCCGATATATAAAAATGGATTTTTGGGGAAAGCCCAAAAATCACGCTCATTATTCTGACGAGATGGACAGAAATGGACTCTCGTCGACATTGGATATTGCCTCACAAACATAATGCCCTTATTAAACACCTTGTTGTAGAGTTACCAAAATCCTACCTACTTGTTGGCACAACAAGGTCACCCCTGTGAAGTTGTCTTACATTCTTATGGTTTATGTGTGGAAATGAAATGTATGCCATGAGAGTTTCATGGGTACAGTAGCTTAGCTGCCCCGTATAAGTGAGTGTCATGGAGGGGAGCCAGTGGGGTCAAGCCACTAGTCATTCACCATAAATATGTGTAGCTGGAGAAATCCAAGAACTCAACAAGTATTGTCGAAAAATCCTAGGTTGTAAATTTTTTTTTAGTCTTAACAATCCTTTCATCACAAAACTGAAAATACATTGATAGTTGTGTTTCTTTTATGCTATCTTTTTTTCTTTTTATTCTCATTTTTGCGACTAGAGGTGTAAATAGACTCCCCAAAATATGCTTTATCGTCCAAGTCTACGGTAAAACCTGCTTTATGATCCCCTCGTGGTATGCCTTCTCTAAGTCCCATGAACTCAACAATTGCTTCATCCTTCTTGAATGTATCTATGATAGGTGTACCTTGTTGATCCCAGTTGATAAGTTCAGGATATATAAGGGGCATGTCATCATCATAGTTTTTAAAGGTAGTTGTAGACAAGGTGAGTATAGAATGGTTGACATGGTCACATAATTTTTGGACTAACTCCTTATTCTTCTTCCTAAGGGTAGGTATACTCTGATGTGGGACTATAGTAAGGGTGGAATTGTCAAAAGATGGTTTGGCAAGTGCCCAAGATGCATGATAAAGGGTTTCCCAATAATAGTTCTCTTGCCATTCTTCTTTGGACAAGTGCTTCCTAGGACGAGGACTAGATGGTTTTGGTACAGATTTCACGTTTAGGTCCAATTCTCCAAATAGAGCATCTAGATTCATGCTACTGGTAGATGAAAGGGAATCCCATTCACAATCGCTTGAGTAAGGGGATTCATCGTAAACTAGAGGTTTGTCGTAAACTGGGGGAAGTGGTTCATGAGATATCTCGATGTCTGTGCAAGCACTCACTTCTTCTTGAAATGGTGACGAAGTACCAGGAAACCCAATTCTAAGCGGTTGACACCCTAGCCCTAGGTATTTCAGTCGTGGGTAAATAGTGATCGGTTTTGTCCTTCCATTTTGATATAGTCCTAACCCACGCTGCCCGTCATAGCCTTCATTTTGCATTATCTTAAAGCCTTTTCCATACTGGTCCTTAGCTATTTGAATAGACGAGGAGGGGTATTCATGTTCTTCTTGATACAACTAGGAATCACCTTGATCCACAATTTCTTCACTTAACTCACCCCATTTAGTCAATGTCCTTGTAGGGGGAACATGAAATGTGACCACTGACTGTCTTCTATCTGCCATGGGTAGGCCATATGCCTTAGGTGGAATCAGTTGACTAACATAGTATGATGCCTTTATATGATATTCGCCACATCCCTTATCTTGGATCTTGAGCTTAGGAGTGGATGATGGTGGTTTGAATGAAATAGACATAGTGAGATGTCATGGATCAATGTATAGGGATAAAGTGGATGATGAAACTTCTTGGTTAACTAGTACTTGTCATTGTGGAATTTCCCTTAGGCTTGTACAATACTGAAAAGGATCTAGATCACCATCAATAGTGATCTTTGTGCCATTATATGGGAACTTAAGACATTGGTGATATGTTCAAGGTATAGCTTTCATTGCGTGTATCCAAGGTCTACCTAACAACAAGTTGTAAGGAAGGGTGAGATCCAAGACTTGGAAGCTAGTGTTCATGACTGATGGGCCAATTCTTATAGGGAGTGTGACAACTCCTTTGGATGATCTTTCCTCATCATCATAAGCCTTGATGACTATACTCTTAGAGGTATCTATGTAGTCTTCTGAGAATCCTAATGCCTTAACCAATTTTAGGGTACACAGGTTCAAACCTACTCCTCCATCTACCAAGACTCGTCGGACTTTAGTTTGATGGACTAGGACTTCAAGATGTAGGGGGTCATTGTGATCAGATTTTTCAATTGAGTAATCTTGTTGGGAAAATGTGGCATGATGTGAGTTGGTCAAATATCCCACCATTTCTTTGAAATGATTGACATCTAAGTCTGTAGGAACAGTTGTGTTCTGTAAAGCTTTGTCAAGAATGGCTCGATGCTCAGGTGATAAAGTCAACCATTCCAAGATAGATATTTGTGCAGGGGTTTTACTCAATTGATTAAGAAGGTTGTACTTAAACTTGGAAGCTTGCATAGGTGGCTCAGAAGAAGAAGGTCCTGGAATAGTAATCTTGATTCTGCTTGTGTTCACATTACATTATGGATGCTTCTTAATGATGATGGTATTGACATTCTCATTTGTGGCTCAGAGGTGATTTATGATCGTTCCTTTACCATAGTCATACTTGGTATTAGAATAACTGGCTGATGGATTATTCTTGGGTCCTGAACTAGAGGCTTTTCCTTTTGTGTGGTCATGTAACGGGTCCGTGAAGACCTTATGATCACTGTTCTTGGTATTTTTCTGTCCATTGACCTCTATGGTTCCATTTTCAACAAATTCTTGTATAATATTCTTGAGTTGGCGACATTATTGTAGGTTGTGTCCTTTCGTTCGATGATAGTCACAAAAAGAGTTATCATCCCACCATGAAGGTTTGAACTATCGAGGATCATACTCTCTTGGTTCCAAAGGTTTGATGAGATTATGTTTAATCAACTCTTTGAAAATAGTCTTGATTGGTTGTCCTAAAGGTGTAAATTCACGTGTAGGAAATCTCCTTTGTTGTGGTCTTTGTTGTTGTGAATTTTGGACATAGTTGGCTATTTGATCTAGACTATTCATCATGTCTTGATTGGAATTGTAACCTCTAAGTGTGATAACTGGTCTCGTGTGTATGTTTCTAGCATCAACAATTCCGTCGTTTGTAACATTTCCAGAATTTGTTTCTATCGTTTTGTGCGTTCTGATGTTGGACAACCGGATTTTTTCCTGGTACCTTAATTTCTCCTTTGTCTATAAGGCCTTTTTCAAGGATGGTGCCCTTTTGTACCAAGTCTGAGAATGAATTACAACAGTGTACCCTCAAATCACTTCGCAGTTTTGGGTTGATGTTTTCTAAGAATATCCTGACCTTTTGCTTTTCTGGTATTTCAACTGGACATCTGTTAGCTAGACTTCTCCATCTCTGGAAGAAAGTGGTGAAATTTTCACCGTCTTCTTGTGTTGTGTGGCACAAGGTCGCTATTTTTACTTCCTTTTCAATTTTAAAGCAAAAATGTTCGACAAATTTTTTAGCTAATTCACCCCAGGATCGTATACCATATGGTAATTTAGAAAACCATTCCAGTCCTATCCCGACAAGGGTTCATGGAAATAGTCTCTAATATGTTCCAAAGGATTCTTTCTCCCATTATATGTAGGCAAAATTGGTATAATGTATCCATGGGGGAAAGGTGTCATATAAAGCACTTTGTCAAATGGACATGGATATAGGTCTTGCCTTGAGATAGTTCGTTTGCCTAACATACACATGTTGTCCATCTATTGTTGAAGATTTTGCATTTGGTTTTGAAGGACATCAACTTATGTCAAGGACATGGTGTTTGTATTGTTTGGTTCAATGTAGGTGTTCTGATATGCCATGTTCTGTGATGGGTTGTGATTTGGTGAGGGAATATATCCTGTTAAAATGTTATGATTTGGTATAGGAATATTCCCTATCTGAATGGTTTGATTTGGTATAGGAATGCTTCATGTCTGAATGGTCTGATTTGGTATAGGAATGCTTCCTGTCTGAATGATCTGACTTGGTATAGGTATATTTCCACCAACTTTGGATCTCTTACCAGTCATGTTGGTGCCAAAGGGGTTGGAGGAAGTTGCCCCTGCAGTAAATTGTAAACCTTGTGTTATGTTGAAAGTGGTTGTGTTTACAATTGATGATGTTTGAGTTGGTATCACTGTGGTAATTTGGGGAATAGAAACACTTGACATCGTAGTTTGCGTTGGTTGAGTAGACTGTGTTTGCAAATTACGAATATCAAATCCTATGGGTAGTTTGGCACCTTCTGCTAGCAAATTTGCTAGATATCATTGGGGATCATTTCCCAAACATTCATCCATAAAGGATGCAAATTCAGGATCTTGTACTGCTGCGTCTATGTCTTCTATGTAAATCTTCCCATGTGTGTCTCTAGTGACATGTTTTTCAAGCAAAGGTTTGTGAGGTCATTTACTTCCTAATGGTTGGTTACCGAATGGATTGATGAATTCGTTGGGGTCTGCCATTGCTCTATGTTTCTTTTTAGACCTTGTTTTGACCATGAAAAAGTTGCTCAAAAAGGGGTAATGCAGATTACGTCTAAAAATTGATATGACCTATGTCTATGTTTTTGGATTTTTGTTGACAATAAATGATGTTGCTAAAATGGTTTCTAAAAAGAAGTATGATAGGATGGACAATATGAAAAATTTTGAGTAGACTATGATGATAAATGAGTCTAAGATAGGTATAACCTACCACCTATGGAATAAATGCATGCACAGATTTATTTTTGACCAAGGAACCTAATTGTATGACAAGGACAATTGATAAGGTGAATTTTCCAAACTAGACTGTTGAGCTGAAAAGATCCACTAAATGGGACTAAAGTGACTAGGTTCAATGATTGTGACAAACCAAAACATGAACATTTCCAATGATGAGGAAATTTATCTATTCTATGATATGCAATGTCCTAGGAAGTATCTATATGCATGCAACTTAGGATGACTATGACTAAGATGCTTATTGTGACTAAGACGTATATCACACCTAATGATGCAATGTTTTTGAGCAATTTATCAAATTATATCCAAGGTTAATCTTAAGAACCAGAAGCAAATAGTGACCTAAATGTTTCAAACTCAGTTTACGGTTTTTGAAGTTTTATGTTGACAGACAAATGTGGTTCACCTAACAGTTGCAGTTCAAATGTTGACATATGTGGTTTTCTACAGTGCATGCAATGTTTCTGATAGTTTCGGTTTTTCCTATGAAAAATGTGGTTTACCAATACACATGTGGTTCTTAATCTGGACTTTGTTAACCTATATTTTCTGACAAACACTTGTGGTTTGAAAACTGACAGATGCGGTTTTCATGAACACATGCGACTCACAATATGACAGTTGTGACTCATAATACCCAGACTATGAATAATGAATGTTGCGACAAACACATGCAGTTTTTCCCCTCACAGATGCGACTCTCTATGACAGATGCGGCGTTTAAACTAACAATTGTGACTCAAGTTTCTGACAGTTGAAATTTTCCCGAAAGTTGTTTTGATGACTTAGTTTGTTGATCAAGATTTTTAAAAATATAGCATAAAACAAACATAGCAATCAATGTATTTTCAATTTTGTGATGGAAGGACTATTAAGACTCGAAAAATATTTACAACCTAGGCTTTTTGGACAATACTTGTTGAGTTCTTACTTGGATTTCTCTAGCTACCCATATTTATGGCGCATGACTAGTAGCTTGACCCCACTGGCTCCCCTCCATGACACTCACTTATACGGGGTAGCCAAGCTACTATACCCATGAAACTCCCATGGCATACATTTAATTTCCACACATAAACCATAAGAATGTAAGATGGCTTCACAGGGCCGACCCTGCTGTGCCAACAAGTAGATAGGATTTTGGTAACTCTACAACAAGGTTTTTAATAAGGGAATTCCATTCATAGGGCACTATCCAACGTTGACGAGAGTCCATTTCTATCCATCTTGTTGGAATAGTGAGCGTGATTTATGGGCTTTCCCTAGAAATCTATTTTTATATACCGGGTGGAAGTTGCTTGGCTTTAGCGTGTTACCAGTCTGAGTCATCTTGGGGTGAGTACTTTTTCCCACCAAGATAGGCCCAAGTTCTAGAGTCAGTAATCATTTCTCTTACACCCATGATCCCATGACTGTGCAAGGGGAGAGGATACTCCGATATATTGAATCATAAGGGTGAAAAATACCTGCAACGCACCAGACAAAGAAGAGAGTGGTTCTTTTTAATCCAAACGACAATTGTCTATCTACCAAACATAAAATAATTTTTAACCTGCACAACAATTATCTATCTACCAAACAAAAACTTGCTAAATAAATAAACACAAAGGCATTAGGTCCTACATGCAAATTTATTAGTAGTTCATTGTTCTTGTCTTCCGCTTTCGTCCTGGAGAAAATATTGTCTTTGGTTTTTAATTGTCTTCTATGCTTCATCCTACAAACACTACATTATTCCACCTTAACACACCTGAAGGAAACATTAGCAAAAATCAAAACAACCTAAAAAGTGAAAATGAAAATATGGATGTACGGAAATGAATAAAAAAGTGGAAAAGATTTACCAACTAGATGCGGCTTTTGGAGCCACATATGCGGTTCTATGTTGACAGGCGGATGCGGTTCACGAATTTTGTTGACAGGCGAATGCGATTCGTGACTTTGCAAATGTTGTTTGGGATGACAGATGCATCTTTGTTTCTAGCAGATGCGGCTCATGGATACATATGTGTTGTTTTTTGAAATATATGTTGTGCATCATACGAAAAACCTGCAAAAAAGAACGAAAAATGGAAAAACGAAAAGATGAAAAGATGTGCGAAACCTGTACCAGAACCATCTAGTCCTCGTCCTAGGAAACACTTTTCCAAAGAAGAATGGCAAGAGAACTATTATTGGGAAACCCTTGATCATGCATCTTGGGCACCTGACAAACCATCTTCTGACAATTCCACCCTTACTATAGTCCACATCAAAGTATACCTACCCCTAGGAAGAAGAATAAGGAGTTAGTCCAAAATTTATGTGACCATGTCAACCATTCTATACTCACCTTGTCAGCAGCCACCTTTAAAAACTCTGATGATGACATGCCCCTTATATATTCTAAACTTATCGACTAGGATCAACAAGGTACACCTATCATAGATACATTCGAGAATGACGAAGCAATTGTTGAGTTCATGGGACTTAGAGAAGGCATACCACAAGGGGATAATAAAGCAGGTTTTACCATAGACTTGGATGATAAAGCATATTTTGGGGAGTCTATTTACACCTCTAGTCGCAAAAATGAGAATAAAATGAAAAAAGAAAATGAAAAGAAAAATGATGAGTCCCTAGGTGAAAACCGAAAGGCGCCTTTGGACAAAGAAAAAGTCAAAATAAAGGACTTATCCGAGGGTGAAAACCTCTCAAAGGCACCCAAGGATAGAGGTTTAAATATTCTCCCCTTTGAATAGGAAAAGTCATTGATGCTAGTAGAAGAGTCTGTTGAAGTCAACATAGGTATAAAAGAGAATCCTCGAAAGGTATATTTTGTAGATTCTTTAATAGAGACAAAAAAACCTGAGTTTAAGGACTTCTTCACAAAGAGACAGATAAAATTTGCATGGTCATATGCTGACATGCCAGGGCTGGATCTAGAACTAATATTGCACCATTTACCACTATAGCCATCTATTAATCCATTCAAATAGAAGTTGAGGAAAATGCATCCGCAAATTGCTCTATTGGTCAAGGCAGAACTTAAGAAACTCTTGGATGTAGGATTCATAAGGATGATAGACTATGCAAATTGGATATCAAATCTAGTACCAGTGACTAAACCAATTGGGGGCATTTGCATTTGCACAGACTTTAGAGACATCAATAAGGCATGTCCTAAGGATGACTTCCCTTTGTCAAACATTGACATGATATTAGATCTTACCGCAGGATACGAGATGCTATCCCTCATGGATGGTTTCTCTAGATATAACCAAATTAAAATAGCAGCTGAAGACCAACACAAGACAGCTTTCACATGTCCATGGGGCACATATTGTTGGAATGTTATGCCATTTGTCCTTAAGAATGCAGGAGCTACCTATCAACGGGCAATGACTACGATTTTGCATGACTTTGTACATACTCTCATGGAAGATTATGTAGATGACATTATAGCTAAATCAGAAACAAGGGAAGATCATTTGAAGGTTTTAGACAAGATATTCCAAAGGCTAGAAAATTACAATGTCAAGCTAAATCCGAAGAAGTGTGTCTTTGGAGTGAAATCAGGGAAACTATTAGGGTATATCATCTCTCGAAGAGGCATTGAAGTAGATACAAAGAAGGTAAGAGCTATCATAGAAATGCCTCCTCCAGACAACATTGGTCAACTCAGAACACTACATGGAAGATTCCAATCTATTAGGTGTTTCATAGTACAACTGGCAGATAAAATACACCCATTTCAGCATCTACTCAAGAAAGGAGTACTATTTTTGTGGACACCTAAATGTCAAGAGGCCTTCCAGAAAATCAAGGACTATTTGCTTACTCCACCAGTCTTAATGCCACCTACAGAGGGAAAACCATTGATACTATACATTTCAGCAACTTAGTCGGCATTAGGGGCTCTTCTTGCACAACACAATGATCAAGGTCATGAGAGAGCAGTCTATTACATTAGTCATACCTTAGTGGGCTATGAATTGAATTACAGCAACATAGAATGTGCCTATCTTGCGGTAGTCTTTGCTACCCAAAAACTTTGGCACTATATGCTCAATCGACAAACAATGTTAATTGCAAAGATTGATCCACTTAAATACCTCCTAAGTAAGGCAACATTAACAGGCCGATTGGATAAATGAGTTATGATACTTAGCGAGTATGATATTCAGTATGTCGAGAGGAAGGCTATAAAAGGATAGGTGATTGCAGATCAGTTAGTTGATGCACCTATGAAGGCAGATCATCCATTAGTGGCAGATTTTCCTAATGAATTTCTCTTCAACATTGACATTAAAACCGATTGGAAGCTATACTTTGATGGATCACATATAAATCATGGTTCAAGAGCTAGTATCCTATTAGTTACACCTCAAGGTGATACCATTCCTGAATCATTCAGGATTGCTTTCCCTTGTAACAAAAATATAGCAGAGTATGAAGCTTTAGTGATAGGGTTAAAAATGGCAGCTCAATGGAAGATTAAGAGCTTACATGTTTTTGGCGATTCTCAACTAGTAATCCAGTAGGTAAATGATGATTATGAGACTAAGGATGAGAAGCTTGCTCCTTACAAGTGTATGGTTGATAGTTTCAAGCAGTATTTCAATGACATTACTTTTCAACAAATACCACGTATCCAGAATAGAGCTGCATATGCTATAGCAATCATGGGTTCCTTATTGGATATTCTGAGTAATGTACCTAAGTTTGAGTTTTTGGTTGAATAGTTGTTGGTCCCCGCCTATGATGTCCCTGATACTGTGATGGTGTGTACCATTGTTGGTCCTACATCTCCTTGGTATAAAGACATATTTGACTATCTCACTGACCAAACCCTACCTCTAGACTTGTCCAATAACCAACGTCGAACCTTCATCCGAAAGTTTGCTAAGTACACCATCATCGGAGAAACCTTGTATAAACATACCTTAGATAACGCCCTAATGAGATGTCTCAATGCTGAAGAAGCACAAACAACTTTGCGAGTAGTACACGAGGGTATATGCGGATCTCATTTGAGTGGTCCTACTTTAGCCAATAAGATTATGAGACTAGGTTATTATTGGCCTACAATGGAGAAAGACTCATACACCTTTGTAAAGAAATGTAGACAATGTCAAATACATGGAGATTTGATAAGAGCGCCAGCACAGGAGCTTCATTCAATTAATTAACCATGGCCCTTCGCCTAATGGGGACTTGACCTCATAGGTAAGATACACCCTCCATCATCCAATGACCATAAATTCATCATAACCGCCGTTGAATACTTCACCAAATGGATTGAAGCTATTCCCATGACCTACATCACCAACACACAAATATCTAAGTTTATCCTAAACTATATCATTTGTCCATAATCACAAACAATGGCCACCAATTCAAGAACCAAGAAGTATGCCATTTATGTGAAGAATTCCATATCAAACACCATTTCTCCACCTCGTATTACCCACAAGGTAATCGCCAAGTGGAGGCATCTAATAAAACCATTGTTAGAATCCTTAAAAAGACTGTCAATGACGCTGGTTGTGACTGGCACCTACAGCTTAATCCTACCTTATGTGCTTATCGCACAAGCATCTGTACTCCCACCGACGCCACTCCATATTCCCTCGTATTCAAATCCAAAGCTATCTTACCTATTGAGGTTGAAATACCTTCTCTAAGGGCATCCTTGAAGGGTCATATTGATGATGAAGAATACCATGTCTCTAGGTTACAAGAGCTACAATTGCTAGATGAACGAAGACAGAAAGCATTAGATCATTTACAAGCATATCAGAATCATCTTTGTCATAGCTACAATACAAAGTTTCTCAATAGACACTTTGACATTGGTGACCTGGTATTAATGGAGAATCCTAAGAACCAAGTTGAACGAGAGAAACCAGGTAAGTTTGAGCCTAACTAGTTGGGGCCCTATATTGTCACACAAGCCTTTGGATCAAGAGTGTACCAACTCTCTACTCTTGAAGGAGAGCCACTTTTGTCACCTATCAACAGTCTGCATCTAAAGAGGTTCTATGCTTAGTCTCGGAGAATCCGTGTCTTAATCTGGAAAAATACAAAAAAATGGTTACCTTGATGAAAACTTGGCAAATAGGCATCTTTGTAACACCAAAAAAATTGAGAAAATCAAAAAAGTAAAGAAAAATAAATCCGTCCAATAGTGAAAACCACTTTGGTGGCGCTATGGATAAGTACCATGGTGAAAACCTGGAAAACAGGCACCATGTGTAGTCAAGCTCACTCTTCCATCTACCATCATTCTATTCAAATTTTTTCACCATCACTCATAATAAATGGTTGTCTTATCCATTACTTGGAACCATTGACATCTAACGTCCATTCCCTCACATTACCCACTCCATCTTGCAAGTCTTATTCTCGATTGGGGGAAAATATATGTTCTATGCCCTAACACCTTGTACATAATGTCACACCATTGAAAATGTCCTGAAAAAATATATATATATCCCAAATACATTAGAAAAATTTAAAAATAAAAAAATGTCAGAAAATACCAAAATTAGAGTCAAGCCATTCATGTTCAGTCAGTCATAGTCAAACTACGTTGCCTCTGCGACTAGGACATAGGCAAGGCCATCAATTGATGTGCCCTCAAGGCATTAGGTCTGTCAGTCTAGGTTTGTCATGTATCACACACATTTAAATCATGACTCTTTGTACATTCAAAGTCATTGGTTGTGTCGAACTACAAGGTCTCTGCGTGTACAACGTAGGCAAGGCTTATCAATTGATGAGCTCCCGAGATCACACTAGGTCATCCCAATAGGGTTCATTCACAATCACTATCACACAGGTTGCATATCATAGTTTAGGGTATCATTTCATGTCATACACTGTCTATACATACACATTAGATTATTAGTCAAGGAATCCAAAACAAGTCATGCATCAACAAGGCAAAACATCTCAAACTTTCATCAAGTCAATATCAAACACATTGTCAAAGCGAACAACCTATGTCTTAAACAAGATATGTCTTTCTTGTCAACAGACGTCATCAAATTGTCATAGTCTCATGTAGCTTGTCACTTCAACGTCATCAGGCTCCAATGTCTTATACAACACGTGTCTTTCTAAAACTAGGCTTTGTCATACCTTATACAGAAGTCACCAAGTCGAAACTAGACTCAACGTCTTATGTTGTATGTGTCATTCTCTCATATTACGCTATTTCAAACATCAATATGAAACAATTCCACAAGATCAAGTTTTGGCGAATACTTTTATTTGGCTTTATGACTTTATATCTTATTTTTTCTTATATTTTTCATCGATTTGTGAATCATTCTGGTTACTAGCATTCTCAAGGATGTCCCTTGAAGGATTTAGAGAAGCAAGGATGTCTCAAGACTCTTTTTCTTTGGCTATTGTCTGTCAACTGTCTTTTAAAACATTGGTTTTTGAGTCATGTTACTAGTTTCCTCAAGGATGTCCTGTCAAGGATTTAGACGAGCAATGATGTCTCATGACCCATCTTTTATTGTCTATTGTTTGTGGTTTGTCTTGACAAAATGACTAGGGCAATTATTGTCCTTCGTATGAGTTAAGACACTCCTTGTCTGTGACTGTCTATTTTCGCAGATGGATGACTTTGTACACTATGGTCTATCTCATATCATAGTGTGTACTATCCATTTGTGTCATGTCCTGCCCAATGATGATAACAAGCAAGCATAGCGTATTTGGCAATATATCAAAGATTATGTGTTTTTCTCAATCAATCAACCTTAATTATTTCTTACTAACATTCTGAGTTCATTTCATCCTAACATTTCTCTTCTTCAAACATAATGATAAAGTCCTATGACATAATAAAAACATTAGATCATTTGCATTTGCATACATTTAGTAAGCATTCCACATAGTTGCATTACATTTCACATAAATAGATAGTAACATACATCTTCATTACATACATCCGAAATCATGACATAATAGGCATTTCATCATCATAGCATAATAATGTAAATATTGCATGTACATATCACCATCACATATAAATAAGCATCATATAGATCATTGCATCCATTATCATAGGTAAATTAAGACATCCATAACATTATTAAATGCATAACTCATAACATGTAGAAACATTCATTCATAACACATGTATATACATTATTTAGGAAACATAATCATATAGAAATAATGCATCATCCATAACATAGAATTTCATATCATGTAGAAGCCACCAAAATCATATATATATATCACTCAAAAATAGTGTGTCACAGTACAATGTCTGAATGTATCCATAAATAAAACACAAGCTCGCAGGCTCTCTGATCAAAATACAAATGTCTACATAAATATATCATTGTCATTGTGTCCCACTACCACTGCTATCACATGGTGAAAATGGTGGGAAAATCCTCTAAGGTTCTCTCTGTGAGGTGGAAGGTCTCTCATATGGACCTGCCCTCGATGGTCCTACTACACCCTAAGTACTCTATGTCCTCTGACTCCTACTCTGTGACCTCTCACTCCGCACCTCTGAAAATCTAGGAGCCCGTCTCTCTGCCAGCACCACTACCTCATATAAGTCCCTGTAATAGGTGGCTCTCTCAACCGATCTGACCAACTCTCATACCATGCCATCAGATGAGGACCCACTGTAAAGGTGTCGAACCTCTATGAACTACTGCTCTATCTCATGTCTCTGAGCTATAGCCTGATCTCTCTCCATAAGAGCATTGTCCCTCTCAATGAATGCACTATCCCTCTCTATGTAGGCACTGTCTCTCTCTAATCTCATAGTGTCAAACTCTATTGTCATAAGTCTGAGTCTCTCCTCCAAAGCCTCCCTATCACCATCCCTAGGAGCATCCTCCTCTCGTCTCCCCTCCACAATCTAATCTTTGATCTCTCTCTCCAGCTCCTCCATTGGTGCATCCTCCTCAACATCCTCCTCAACATCATTCTCCACATCATCCTCTTTGTATCCTACTAAAACACATCTAAATCCTCTGCAACATCCTCTACTCCAACATCCACCTTTGCATGCTCCTCTACTACTACCTCCTCTATAGCATGCTCACCCCCAGCTTGTACATCCACTCCCCCTCTGATGTCTATTGGTACATCCTCTGCAACTGCCTCATGGATAGGTGATATTGCACCTACCAAACCCCCTCTCCATCCTCTCTGACCTCGCCTGCCACCTCTACCATCACCATCTCTCCCTCCAACTCTCCCAACTCTAGCACCTCCACCTCTTCGTCGTCCTCTAGGTCTTGTGCCTCATCTCTCAATAGGTGTCGGCTGATCCGGATCTATATAAGGAATAGGTCGATGCTCTACCCACCATGAATCATACGTAGTTGTCGTCCCTGGGTCTACTGCTCCATCTCTCCAACCCCACTGTACTGGTCATAATGCCTACATCTCTACCTCAGCAATAGCTACTGGAATCATAGGCCCCCAATATGGAACCTCTCTGGATGAATGAGCAAACTCTGCTCTGGTCCGCGGCTCATCCTGAACCTCGCCAAACTATCTCAGAACTCTATCTGGCAAGTGTCGCTCAATGATATGTACACTAGAAATAGTCCTCCCAATAAAATATTATGTCTGTCTGCAAAATACCAAATGTACCTCCTCATCTGCCCACTCCTCACAATCCATGTATGGTCTCCATGTAAACTAATCAAGAATATCTAATGCATGTTTCCAATACCCTGTGTCTCCCACATGTGTCTGAGTAATGTGTCCTATATATCGGAACACATATGCGAATCTCTCCTGTCGCTCTATTGTAACTGGAGGACAAAAAATGGCTATCCTCTCCCAAGCCCATACCATCAATAAAGTGTTCCCAGAGCTCAATGACTGTGCATCTCTATAAGCAATGTTGTGTGGATGAAAGTATAACATCCCAAGTAGACATGGACCCCATGCATACCTAGTCTCACTCTCTAACATACCAACCAACATAGCACCCCATCCCACTAGAAATCCATGACCTCGTTTGTCTGGAAGAACTATCCCCCCAATCAATGTACATAATATACAATCAATCCGATCATATCTATCTGTTAACACTGGCCATCTGATCTCATAGTGCTTGATTTCGAGCCTACTAATATCATCTACTTGATAAAACCTCGCCAACTCGGTCAATCTGCGTTGGGTATCATACATAACCCGCTCTCCTCTAATAGGCAGTCTCAATATCCTGTACACATCCTCTAATGTGGCAATGGCCTCCCCAGTCAGAAAATGAAAGGACGATGTCTCAGAATGCCATCGCTCGCATTATGCCATCAACATCCCCCTGCTCGCCCAAATAGTGGGCATCGACAAATAGTGGCATAGACCAAGTTTCCATAGAAGTCGAATCTCTGCACTGGTCAAATGATCTCTCAGATCGAATGTGTCTAGACGTGACTCCCGTGAATAAATAGGATCTAGTAAAACCTGCATTTAAACCATGATGTCAATAATTTTCAAGTTTTTCTTCAAAAAAAATTTCAAAAATTTTACCAGTCAAATGCGGCTCAATTTTACAAATGTGGTGCATTTTTTCAAATGTGTTGCATAAAGCCTCACTTGTGGTGCATATTAAATATGTGTCATATATTTCTCACACTCATTTTCAACCTGCTGCACATGCGGAGCATTTTCACAAATGTGATGCATTTTCTACAGCCTACCTGTCTACTACATATGTGTTTCACTAATGCATATGTGGTTCACTACCCTACATGTGTCTAATGATAATTCATATGTGTTGCATAACTACACATGCGTTGCATTATATTTCATATGTGATCATTCCCTAAAATACCTAACCTAGCCTAGGCGTGTTTTCGCACATGAATCATTCCGTAGTCAAATGCAGTGAATACGATAGCATATGCATCATTCACGACGAACCGCATTTGCTTATTGACTTTTCAACACCTAAAACTACGTGAAAACATAACTTTCAAGAGTTTGTTTTTGGGTACATATCAGTGGTCCTACGTCGGCTAGCCTCCTGAACATCCGGATCTGATATCCTCGATGCGTAGCATATGGAATGGGTGCCATTTTCGTCAGCTAGTCAAAGCAAATCTCCTCTTTTTCTAACTCCTCCGGGTGCAAATGAATTAGGTTTAGACCTAATTCCTATTTATAGGTAGGGTTTGAATGGAATTTCTTCAGACCTAGTCTATTGGCCGCTTAACCTTTCAACTTCAAATGACCCATACACATCCGTATCAACTCCAAATTCAATTCCGTCAACTCCATAGCATTTCTGCCTATCAAATTGACTTATCGGGAATATTTCCTGATTCTTTTGAAACTTTCAAAAAAATTGTCAATTTTCTCGAGGGGGCATACCTTAACCTGTTTCATGTTGGGGCATGATCAGGGCATAGTTTCTTTGACACAATGTCGTATCATTGACACAACGTCATAATAGCATTGTATCAAAGAGGGGAAAATTGTAGACACCAAAAATTGGTCTAGGCCTGCGAGTACACATTCGACATAATTTTCTATAGTCCGTGGTCTTGATTAAATAATGTTAATTATTTAATTAACCTTTCTAACACATATTTCCTCTATTAATTAAATACCCCTTTTTAATTAATTCATTATTTCATTATCACCCTTTATTCAACTTGATTAATTAAATAAATCATATTTATTTAATTATGTTGCAAACTAATTAATTCTTCCTTCTCAATTAAATATTTATTATTTAATTACCCCCTTTATCATACTTCCTTCTTAATTAAATATTTATTATTTAATTATTCATTTAACCCCCCCTTTATCCATAGTTAAATATCTTTATTTAATTATTCAATTTAACCCCTTTTTATCTATAATTAAATATTTATTATTTAATTATTCATCTTATCCTTTTCAAACAGTCAAATTAAATAAATTATCTTTATTTATTTAATTAAAGTCTCTCATTTTCGAATGTTGAATTAAATTAACATTTAATTCATTTATTTAATTATTTATGTCACATTCTTCTATCAATCAGTTATCTAATCATTCACTCACCTTTTGACTCAAGATCTATTTTTAGTTCTCCAGTTATCTCTGGGTTTAACATCTGATTATCTCTGCAAGAGGACTCTCCATCACAACTGGTCGATTAACTAGTTCTACCTCCTATTTGCATTCAAATGCATTAGTCTTCGAGTTCTAACTTTGTCTTTTGCATACAAAGTTTGTTTCTTCTATTTTTGAAGATTAAGATCCTGAACTTGTGTTCTAACTTAGTCTCTATCTTACAATCTTTCCTGACTCATGTTCTAACTCACATTCTATCTGAGACAGAACTCACATCTCATGGCATTCATTAATCTCATCCATCGATCTCTCTTTGAATCTGAGCCAATCGTTCGAAAACCCAAAATCTATAAAATGGCCTGTCATTATCATTATTCATCCTCCCGAAATCATACACTTTTGAGAAGAAACTTATCTTCGATATTTTGCTTAGACACTCGATGAAGTTATGCTTGCATTCAAACATAGAAATGCAAGGGCAAGAATACTGAAAAGGAAAAATGGAGAAGAACAATCAAGATAATTCGAAGGAGTGAACACATATTCAGTGAGAGATTTCCATTAATTTTTTTAGTTTATTATGTTTATTTCCTCGTTCTTTGTTTTCTGATTTTAGATTATTATTTAGATTAGGATTAACATCGTTTATTCTAGTTGCAGATTATCCATCATCATCATTTGAAAGATCATCTTTTAATCTAATGTTACAATATATTATATTATATTGTATTGTAATATAATATATTATTATTATATTATATTATAATACAACCCACTCCCTCCATTTAAAGTATATTTTTTAATTATCCACTTTAATATCATATTATCTAATTTATATTTGTGTGACTAATTATTTAGTCATTTTTATTTGTACATGACTTATTATTTAGTTGTGTTTTTTGCCCGATGATCAAATTATTCATTTATCAAATTAGTCACTTATGATGATCAAATCAGTCATTTATTTAGTCATTTATAGTTTTGTTATAAAAAATGAGTAGAATTTAGTCATCTTTAGTTGTTGTGACTAAATTTTTTAATCACATAGTCATTTATTTTCCAAATTCTACTAGTAAAACACTCTAGTTGATCCAAAATCTATCACACAATCACAACAATAGGTAATTTAATTTCCTAGATCACCAAGTTTTCGATTTAGCATCTAATCAGTAACTTGCATTGACAATTACATTTGTTAATGAAGTTTGATTTAAAAACTCAGATTAATGCATTATGAACAATCTAGGGAAATTTCAATTTAACTATTCAAATTCACATTACAATATTCAAAACATTACACCATTTATTTTTCTTATCTCCTTTGTTCAAATCCCATGCAATCATACATTTAAACTCTCTATTGTAGCTTCCTGTCATAATATAACACTACTTGGAAGTCGCCCCTTAACCTCCTTGACCCCCTTCTAAATCTTTGTTGTGCACCCTTTATACATCTCAGCCATTCCCTACGCAATCTCTTTTCATTTCTTATTTTGCAACCCCTTTACACTATGTTTTTCCTTCCATGTATCTTTTCTTGCACTTTTATTCTCT
The DNA here is from genome assembly GCA_007115665.2 of Sequoiadendron giganteum. Lineage (NCBI taxonomy): Eukaryota > Viridiplantae > Streptophyta > Pinopsida > Cupressales > Cupressaceae > Sequoiadendron > Sequoiadendron giganteum. Next base: position 459,319,961 of record CM021108.1, read on the forward strand.
AATCCTTGGCGATACCTCATTGTGTTGCACAACTTGCTATAAGTAGTTTGGCTACCTTTTCCTTTTATTATGGTAATTTCCTCCTTCTTGAGGCTGCATGCCTCTTTTCTAAACAATCCCTTCTATACTGACTCTCCTCTACTCCCATATGTTTTCCCTTTTAAACTTGTAAAGGTCTCTCTTTTAAGATGATGTGGCTCATCCCTTCCCCATTCTTTTGTGCATTTTTAATTTAGTTTTAAATTGAAATTTTCCCTCATGTTGACTGTGACCCTTAACATTCTTTCACTTTTTTGCTGCATGGTTTCATGTTTCAACTTATTTAGTTCTCTAGACTTCTTCCAAGGTCGTTACTCTTCATCTTTAACTTGTTTTTTTCACTCCCTCATACATCTGAGTGTAATTTTTATCTTCTTTTTATTTAAAAAACAACCAGTAGACTAACTCAACTTTATAAATAAAATATGGTGGAATAATGAACATTTATCCTATTGCAATAATCATCCACCTGAAAAATCCTTGAGATTCAATTCAATAAATAATTGAAACTTAAAAGGTAAATTGAACATGACATTTCATCAATTAAATAACAACAATATTGTCTAACCTCTGCCAAATTCAGCCACTACAACTAGATTTGAATGTAACTTTGAAAACTAACTACAACACTAAAAATGCCACATTAAACTACAATCAAACCAAAATGGATGAAAACCAAGTCAAACTAGTTTTGGTGGATGTAGATCTCTTATTCACTGGAGATGCTCTTGCATCGGATATTACAGGTAGAAATATTGTGAGCATAGGTTCACAAAGGTGGAGTTGAGTAGTCAAAATACTCTTCCAGGTTGCAACCAACCTGTAGTGAACTCCTTTGCTGAATAATGTGCTCCAAAACTATTTATTCCTCTTCTTCCAACATCATTTTGGAACATGACATATCTCCCTTCAACAATGCTACACTCTTTTCTTCCTTCCCCTCGTGGACTCATGTCCACCATGTACCAACCTCCACCAAATACTCTCCTCTCCTCCTTCGTGGGATCAAACCCACCTCCAACTAATCACTTCCACCAAGCATCACCTACAAAATCCTCTATAATCACTACAAGAAGATATCTAGCATCTACAACATACTTTTGTTCTCTATCAATATCTCCTTCTACCATATTATCTATAAAAAAAAATCATCATAAAACAAATCTACCTTAGCTCTAACATTAATTTCCAATATGACATCTTCCACATCCTCATTATCTATAACTTTTCATTCATCTCACTTTTCTACAACAATGAGCTTCAACATCCACTTTTCTTCAATCACTAGCATTTGTGCTAACAAATCATCATCTTCACCATGCTCTACTACTACAATGAAAACCACATCCTCATTCTTTGTAAGGGATACTCTCACCTCTTCTTGCTTCCATCTTGGGATGCAACATGCTATTTTCCTCTACTTGTCTCTCTATTGTCCTCTTCCTTCTTCTCACTTTCCTCCACCAATATCATCTCATCTTTTCCAATAATCTTTTCCAATTTCTCGATCCCTACCTGGATCTTCTCCACTTCCTCATGGACCATCTTTTCCATCACCTCAATTTTTTCATTTTCCACTTTCTCCCAATATTTCTCCTAAAAAAATATTCTTGCAAGTCTCCTCATGTCCCATCCCATCTTTTTCTGCTACAAATATCACCTCAAATCACATGCTCTACATCTCCACGGCTTGTCCCTTTGGGATCTCAATTGCTCAGGACTCCTCACACCCATAAAAATTCTCTTGAGATTCTCAAAAAACTCTACTAATTCACATACTCTTCTCTACTCGTAGGTCCTGGTGGATCCTCTCCATTCTCAAGACTACCTTCTCTAATGCCAATTGGCATAAATAGAAAATAGAAAACACTCTCACTGATCCAAACTGAATCACACAATCACAACAACATGCAATTTAAATTTGTAGATCACCCATTTTTTGATTTAGTATCCAATCAATCACTTGCATTGATAATTACATTTTTCAATGAAGTTTGATGTAAAACTTAAATTAATGTATAATGAACAATTTAGGAAATTTTTATTTAACTATTAAAATTCACATTACAATATTCAAAATATTACACCATTTGTTTTTCTTATGTCCTTTGTTCAAATCCCATGCAATTCTCTCATACATTTAAACTATCTGTCATGGCTCCTTGTCATAATGAAAAACTTCCTAGAAGTCACTCCTTAACCTCCTCGACCCCCTTTTAAATCTTTTTTGTGTACCCTTTACACATCTCATCCATTCCCTATGCAATCTCTTGCTATTTCTATCTTCCATGTCACCTTCTAACTATTCTTCTCCTTTGCCTATATCCTTTTTCTCATGAGGTATGGAATTTATTTTATTTTGCCTCCTCTACCTAGTGTAACCCTCTTTATCTTTTCCTCATTAATATCTACTATCTAATTGGAGATATAAATCTTCCTTCAACCCCAATCGAAACCCCTATTTCACGGTGTAGTCTCACTTTCCCATTTCTATGCAGCCCCTTTATACTATGTTGCACCTTCCATGTATCTCTACTTGCACTTTTATTCTCTAAACCTTTGCGCAACCTCACTATGTTTCATGAACTACTGTAAGTAGTTTGGTTGCCTTTTTCCTTCTATTCTATAAATTTTCTCCTTCTTGAGGATGGATGCCTCTTCACTAAGTGTTCCCTTCTATACCACCTCTCTCCTCTACTCCCATATATTTTCATTTTTAAACTTTTAAAGGTCTCTTTTTGAAGATGATGTGGCACGACCCTTTCCCCTTCTTATGTGGATTTTTAAGTCAATTTTAAATTGAAATTCTCCCTCATGCTGACTGTGACCTTAGAATTCTTTCACCTTTTTTCTGCATGGTTTCATGTTTCAATTTATTTTTTCTAGACTTCTTCCAAGGTCATGACTCTTCATCTTTAACTTGTTTTGTTCACACCATCATATAACTAAGTCTAATTTTCATCTTCTTTTTATTTAAAATAGAACTAGTAGACTATCTCAAATTTATAAATGTAATATGGAGGAATAATGTCCAACATAAAGAATAATGAACATTTATCCTATTACAATAATCATCCATCTGAAAATCCTTTGAGATTCAATTCAACAAATAATCAAAACTTAGAAGGTAAATTGAACATGATATTTTGTCAATTAAATGACAACAATGTGGTTCAACCTTTTCCAAAGTCAACTGCTGCAACTGGATTAGAATGTAACTTTGAAAACTAATTGCAACATTGAAAGTGCCACATTAAACTGAAATCAAACCAAAATGGATGAAAACCAAGTCAAACTATTTTTGGTGGATGTTGATTGCTTATTCTCCTAGGATGCTCCTACATCAGACACGTCGAGTAGAAATATTATGAGCATAGGCTCACAAAGGTGGAGTTGAGTAGTCAAACAACTCTTCTAGGTTGCAACAACCTGCATTGCACTCGGTCATTAAATAATGTGCTCCAAAATTATTTCTTTCTCTTCTTCCAGCACCATGCCAGAACATGCACCATATCTCTCCAACAACGTTGCACTCTCTTCTTCCTTACACTCATGGACTAGTGTCCACCATGTATTGACCTCCTCCACCAAATACTCTCCACTCTCCTCTCCTCCTTCATGGGATCAAACCCACCTCCAACCAACAATTTCCACCAATCATCACATGCAATATCCTTTATAACCTCTACAAGCAGATATCTAACATATACAAAATAATTTTGTTCTCTATCCATATCTCCTTGTACCATCTTATCTAAAAATAAAATATAATTAGCATAAAAAAATGACCTCAATTACAACATTAATTTTTGTTGTGACATCTTCCACATCCTCATTACCTGCAACTTTTCATTCTTCTCCCTTTGCTGCAACAACGATATTTTACATCCACTCTTCTTCAATGACCAACATTTTGTTTTTGATCTTTTCTTTTTTTTGAATGTTTTTAGATTTTGAATTTTTGACTAAGTTGAAAGAAAGCATGATAGATACCTAAGGGGACTGACCTAGGGCCTTGGGGGATGATAATAATTTCCTACATTATACATGCAAAGACCACGTAGTTCAAATAGTGTTGACTCAAATCATAACATGTTTTGGGATTTTGATGGTTTTTAACTTTGTTTTGACTTTGTTTTTTTTTTGGATGTTTTTGATTTTGATAGTTTTTGACCACGATGGGATGTAGAAGGATCCAAGTTGCTACCATTTTTTGGAAGTTTCCCCCAATTCAAGACAATATTACCTTCATTAGGAGATACAAATGTTGACGGTGCGGCAAGGTTCAACACTTAATCAGTCATCCAACCATGGTTGGTTACATGTTTATTATGGGACGAATGGGTGGATGCTTTAGTGTTGATAGATAAATATGTTGGTCTTATTCAAACATAGTGCTTTTTTTCCAGGTTTCCACTATTGTACTTGCCCTAGAAGTGCCACAAAGTGGTTTTCACTTAAAGAAAATTTTATTTCTCTTTACTACTTTTTCATTTTTTTAATTGATTTTTTTTCTATTTTTACTTTTTTACTTTTTTCTATATTTTTACCATTTTTCCTAGGGTACTCTAATGTGTTCAAGCATATAATTTTTTAAGATGGTTTTTGTTCAACAGTTCAACTAAAGGTTCTCCTTCAGGAGTATCCAATTGATAAGCTATAGAGCTATAACTTGTTCTGATGAACAAACCTAACCAATTGGGTTCAAACTTACCTTTGCCATCTTGATTCAATTGTACCTTATGATTCTCTTTGAGTACCAAGTCACCAACCTGAAAGTTTCTATTTTTGATATTTTTATTGTAGGTTCATTTTAGTTGATTTTGATAAACCTGAAAATGGTTTAACGCGCTTAAACACCTTTCATCTAGGAGTTCCAACTCATTTAATCTAGACACCTGATACTCTTCATTTTTGACCATATCTTTTAGTGATATTCACAATGAGGGGATTTCGAATTCAATAGGTAAGACATCTTCGGATCCATAGACCAAGGAAAAAGGTTTGGCACCTGTAAATTTTTGGATACTGGTTCCATAAGCCTATAAGGTTGGGTTCAATTGAAAATACCAATCATGTCCAATGCCATTAACCATATTTTTCAATATCTTTAGGTTGGTTTTGTTAGACACTTCAACCTAACCGTTTCCTTGGGGATAGTAGGGCGTGGAGAATCTGTGTTGGATAGAAAATTGTGAACAAAGCTCTTGGACAACGTGGTTTTTGAATGGGGTTCCATTTTCCATTATGATAGTTTGGGGAATTCCATATCCATAGACCAGATAATTCAAGATGAACTTGGATATTTGTTTCCCTATGATGTATGTTAATGGAATTACTTTTATCCATTTTGTGAAGTATTCAATTGCGGTAATAATGAACTTATGCCCATTAGAGGCAGTTGGAGAGATCTTACCTACCAAGTATAACCCCCACTATGAAAAATTCCATGGTGTTGTGATAGGTCTTAGCTCTTGTGTTGGTGCATGAAGAAGGTCAATATGTTGTTGACACTATCGACATTTTTTGGAGTACTAAGTGCATTCTTGTTCCATGGAGGGCCAATAGTATCCTGTTCTTATCATTTTTTGTACTAGGTTAGGTCCAATAGAGTGGGACCCACAAACTCTTTTGTGTACCTCTTGTAAGGTGGTTTGTGCTTATTTTGTGTTAAGACATCAGATTAAAGTTCCCTCAAAACTTTGACAATATAAGGTGTTTCCTAGGATTATGAATCAGAAAGTCCTATAACGTTTTCTTTTAGGTTGTTGTCAAGTCAGGAGGTATGATACCATGTTGGTGTAGTCAAATGTGTCTTGGTACCATGGTGAGTTAGGAACAACAACACCACACACCAGTTCTGATTCTAGGATATCGAACATCAGTACGAGCAGTTTCTCCATAAGGAATTCGCACTTAGGAATGTTCTATGGAATGTTGAGGAGTGAACCTATCATTTCCATAGTTTCAGCTGCTCTGTTGTTGATTTGGGGAACTTGTTCAAATATTATGGTGACAAAGAATTTCATGATACTTTCCACCATATTTTTATACGACATCAACTTGTCATCCTTTGTTTGATACTCATCATTCACTTGCATGATTACCAGTTGAGAGTCAATAAACTTGCAGTTGTTTTATTCTCCATTAGATGGCCATTTTGAGTCCTATGATTAGTGCTTCATAATCTGAGATTTTATTTGTACATAGGAAATAAAAAATTTATGCCTTAGGTATACTATCTCCCTGTGTGGTGAGGAATAAGCTACCTACTCCTAAGCCATGTTGTGTGTGGGGCTCATCAAAATACAAGGTCCAATGACTTTTTTGTTCTATTAGCATAATTCTTTGATCTGGGAAGTCTGTTGTGAGAGGCTAGTGATCTTCTATTGGTGCTTTTGCTAGTTGATCTGCTATGATCTATCCCTTTATGGACTTTTTGTCCACATATTCTATGTCAAATTCACTCAGTATCATCACCCATTTAGCAATCCTGCCTATTAGAGTTGCTTTTCCTAATAGGTACTTTAGTGGATCTACTTTTGAGACCAACTTTACTTGTCTATTCAAAATATATTGTCTCAACTTTTGTGTCACAAATATGGAAGAGAGAATTCTCTTTCTATGGGCCAATAGTTCAATTCATAGCCCACCAATGTTCGGTCGATGTAGTAAACCGCTCTTTCCTTGGTATTGTCATCTAATTATGATAGAAGAGCTCCTAATGTTGCTTGTGTTGTAGACACATAGGGTATCATTACTTTATCCATAATATGTGACATTAATACTGGTGGACTGAGTAGATACTCCTTGACCTGTTTGAATGCTTGATCACATCTACCATCCCATTTGAATGTGATGTCTTTGTCTAGTAGATAGGTGAACGAATGACACTTGTCTTCCAACTATGTGATGAATCACCTGACGGACTATAATTTCCCTTGTAAACTTCTTAGTTTCTTCAATGTCTTTGGAGGAGGTATTTCTAATATGGCTTTTACTTTTTTAGGATCTACTTCAATGCCTCTTCTTAATACTATGAGCTGTAGTAGTTTTCTAGATGTTACTCCAAATACACACTTTTTCGGATTGAGCCTCAAGTTGTATTATTCGATCATGTTGAACACTTTAGCTAGGTTGGTCAAATGGTCTTCTATTTTGATGGAATTTTCTAGTATATCATCCACATAACCTTCCATATTTGTATGCATCATATCATGAAATTTTGTAGTCATTGCTCACTAATAGGTCACCCCTGCATTCTTTAGACCAAATGGCATGATGTTCCAGCAAAAGGTACCCCATGCACAAGTGAATAATGTTTTATTTTGATCATTAGGAGATATCTTTATCTAATTATATCCAGAGAAGTTGTCCATTAGTGACAACATTTCATGTCCTATTGTTAGATCTATGATCATATCAATGCTCGAAAGAGGAAAGTAATCCTTTGGTTAAGCTTTATTTAGATCTTAGAGGTTTCTGTAGATTCTTATGCCCCCAGTGTGCTTTGATACTGGTACTAGGTTCGAGATCCATTTCAAATAATCAACTGGTCTGATGAAACCTACATCTAGCAGTTTCTTTAGTTCTACTTTTACCAAAAGTTTTATTTGGGGATGCATCTCTCATAGTTTCTACTTTATGGGTTTAGCTCCAGTAAATATGGCTAGGTGGTGTATGACCAATGTTGGATCTAGCTCTAGCATGTTTGCATATGTCCATGCAAATTTTATCTTCCTTTCATTGATGAACACTAATAAGTTCACTTTCCCTTCAAGATCAAGTGGTGTTGCATGATATGTGATCTTGGGTGTTTTTGTTGTGCCAACATTGATGAGTTCAGCTTCTTCAACTAGGAGTGTTGAATTCTCTTGATATTTGAAAATAGGGAGATTGAATCCTCCATATTTGGGCACCTTAGATAGGTTTTCACCCTTAGATTTGTACATTATTTTTCTCCTTTTAGGATCCGATAGAGCCACATCATGGTTTTCCCTAGGGAATATCCTTTTGATTTTTACATTGTCTTTTTCAATTTTGCGACTAGAGGACACAATATCCCCTCCAAAATATGCTCCTTGTTCGAGTTCCATGACAAACCCTACTTTATGATCTCTTGATGGTATATCAATTCAAAGTATCATAAACTCTGGAATAGCTTCATCATTCTGGAATTGATCTAGAACATGTGTATGATGTTGTTGGTCCTAATCTATTAACTGATGGTAGTAGAGGGGTAGGTTGTCATCATTATCTAAAAAGCTTATGAAATTTGTCAAAATTGTCAATATAGTTATGGCATCATTCTCCCATTGAATATCTAGGTCATCATCGCTAGAAGTGAGGGAAACACATTCATACATGTTGGAGTCTTTTTCATAAGTATAGTATTTAAGTATAGGTTTTCTAGGTCAGGTAGGGACTATACTTATTCTAAATCTTTCAAATATGTCCTTGATTGATAAGTCATTGTTTATACGATGGTAGGTATCCAATTTCTTAACATACATATAAAGAATTGATTTCTCAAAAGAGACACATCCAATGTTTGGAGTAACCATGTCTATCAAACCATAGCATAATCCCATGTTCTTATTTCGTTATTCCACTATAATAGGTTCCCATCTACCTTGTTTGTGTCACCCAAGGCCACATTTTCCAATGTATCCCATTTTTTAATCTATTTTATACCCTTTACTACTAGGATCAATAAGAAAGGGGTGTAGTTGTTCTGGTTCTTCTTGTTCTTCTTTGTAGATCATTGATGAGAGATCCTCTTTGAATATTTCCTCATCCTTCATATCTCCCCACTTGGTAAAGATTGTAGGTTTGACTACCATTTTTAGTGTTTGAACATGTTTGATTTCCTTAGGCCCTCCATAAACCTTGGGTATTGGGGGAAGCATCCCAATGCAAAAAGATTGATTGAAATGATAGTTTCCATTACCCTTGTCAAGTACTTGAATCTTGGAATCAAATTTTGGTTTCTCACTTGATGGGGGTTTAGCTGAGGTTGATGGTAGTGTTGATGGGTCAATATATGAGAAGGAATGAAATGATATATCATTACTAGGTACTTGTTTTATTTTGTTGTATTTCTCCTCCAATTTTACACAGTAGTGGAAGGGATCAGGATCAACGTATATTGTAACCCCCTTTGAACTTTCCCTCATGAGGAAATTTTAGACACTAGAGGAATGTCAAAGGAAATTCTTTTAGTGCATGCATCCATGGGCATCCTAGAAGAAGGTTATATGGTAGCTCAAGGTCCAGTACCTAACATGTTTTTTTCATTGTTTCTATTCTTATCTGTCCAGGAAGGTTGATGGCTCCTTTTGAATTTATTTCAAGTTCATCATAATCCCTTATAGTGATGCTTTTTCCCTTGTCAATTACATCAGAATACCCTAGTTTTTTAAAAAAAATCAAGGTACAAATGTTTAGACCTAAACCATTATCTATCAACACCCTTCTGAATTTATGTTTATGGACACCAACCTCTATATAGAGGGCTTGGTTGTGGAACAATCCCTGTGGAAGGTCTTTCTTAGAAAAGACTAAATGATGAGTGGTCATGATTTTTCCAACCATGGCTTGAAACTAATTAGGATTATGGTCATTAGGGACCAATGTTTCTAAATATTTCTCTAGTATCTCCTTATATGAAAGTGATAATTTCAACAATTCTAGGATGGAGATCAAAGTGGGAGTTTCTTCAATTGTTCCACAATACTATAGTCATTGGATGGCTTAGCTATGGGTTTAGGCAGGGCTGCATGTATTGTGACTTCCCCTCGATGGGTTGTTATGTTACATTCGGGGTCCATACCTCATATAGTTAGCACATTGAATCTAGTGTCATCTACTTGGCAGAGGGTACCTAGGACGGTGCCACCATAGGTGTAGTTGGCATTGTGATAGTCTTGTTCCTTCCCTTTGTCATTTTTCTTAGCATGGTTAGGAATTGGATTTGTGTAGATTTGGAGGTCTTTCTTTCCAGGATGATGTTCTATATCCACTTCTCCCTCATAGATTAAGTCTTGTACTATATTTTTAAGTCTCATGCAGTTATTTTTTGTTTGTCCCTTGATCTTCTGAAACTCACATGAGTCTTTTTCATTGTACCATGGTATTTTAAAACTTGTTTCTTCATAGTTTCTATGCTTGTTGACTTTGACGAAGTTTTGTTGAAATAATTTGTGCATGGTTGTCTCAAGTGGTTCTCCTAATGTAGTAAATTTTCTCCTTGGTTGGTTATATTGTCCTTTTTGTCCTTCCCGATTTATCTATTGGTTATCTGATTGATTATTTTGGGGATAGATAGGTTGATGGGAGCATAGCTTTTTTTTGCAACTTGTTCTTTGTTTTTCAGTCCATTGGGATTTTGTATGTTTCATATAGCTCTAGCATCAACTACTCCATCATTGGTAACATTTTTGTTTTTGGCCCAAATCTTGGGTTTGTCATTCGAACTAGAAGGGTTATCTTTTAAGTTGTTTAGTTTAATGAATCCCCTTGATATGAGATATATTTCTATGTGTAGTCCATTTTCAATAGTCTCCTCAAAGTTATTAGGGCTCAACATGGTGAGTTGGTAATTGATTTCTTCTTCGACATGTGAAATAAAGATATCCACTAGTTCTTTGTTGGGAATAGGCCATTTGCACCTACTAGCTTTATGTCTCCATATTTATAGGTAATATATAAAGGATTCCCCTTGGCTTTGTTTAATCTTGTAGAATTTAATGATGGTGACATCCGGTTCTATGTTGAACAAGAAGTGGTTCACAAACTTGTTATTCAATTCATCAAAACTCTCAATACTTGGTGGTAGATGGGAGAACCATTCCATAGTGTGACCAATAAGATTGCATGGAAAAAGTCTCATTAGGTAGGAATCATTGTTTTGAACTTCCATGCAAGCTACTAAGAAATATTTCACATGTTCCATTGGATCACCTTTTCCCTTGTACTTGTCAAATTTTGGTATTTTTTTTTTGGGGGAAGGGAAGCATACTAATGGAGCGATCAAAAGGGAATGGACATATATCATGTAGAGTGTAGGTCTTCTTTGGTTTTTAATCTACATGTATGATATCCTTTGATTTATTTCTTCTAGTTGCATTCCTACCTCTATGTTTGGTACATTTGTTTGGGGAACTTGTGTGTATTAGCCTTGTTGTCCCAAAATGTTCATTTGGTCATAAGTCAGGTATGGTGGAGGTATAGGACCTCGGTAACCATGTTGTGTAGAAGGGGGATTAAGTCATTGTACGAAAGGAGGATTAATTCCGTGTTGATGGTAAGGAGAGTTAAGTACTTGTTGTCTGAAAATAGGATTAAGTCTGTGTTGTATGGAAGGAAGATTAAGTCCTTGTTGTGTGAAAGGAGGATTAAGTCCTTGTTGACTGTAAGGAGGGGCAAGTCCTTGTTGATGGAAAGGAGGGTTAGGTCCTTGTTGTGTGAAGGGAGGATTACCTTATTTTTGTATGGAAGGAGGATTAAGTCCTTATTGATTTTATTGGAGAAGGGTTCCTTGATGGTGCATTGGTGGTATGCCTTGTTGTGGTTGATTCTGTTGAAGGGTACCCTAGTAGTGCATTAGTGGTACACCTTGTTGGGATGAATTGTTTTGAAGGGTACCCTAGTAGTGCATTGTTGGTACACCTTTTTGATGGGAGGAATTGTATTGAAGGTTACCCTAGTAGTGCATTGGTGGTACACCTTGTTGATGGTACAATTTTTTTTTAAGGTTTCCCTAATAGTGAGTTGCTGTTACACCTTGTTGATGGGATGAATTATATTGAAGGTTACCTTGGTAGTGCGTTGGTGGTACACCTTGTTGATGGGATGAATTGTTTTGAAGGTTACCCTGGTAGTGCATTGGTGGTACACCTTGTTGATGGGATGAATTATTTTTAAGCTTACCTTAGTAGTGCATTGGTGGTACACCTTGTTGATTTGGTACGTTGGTTGAAGGATTAATATATGATACATTTTGTGGCATGTATTGTCCTAGTGTTAGGATGTTACCTTGTAGCATGTATTAAGGTAGACCTCCTTGATATTGTTGGGCCACTATTGCTTTCTTGATTTGGGATGGTTTCCTAAACAAAGGGTTGTGCATTGGTTGTTATTTAGGTTGATCATTGCTTTGTGAGAAGATTGTGGCATGTTCAAAATCTCCATTGGTTTGGGTATTTTTTGCAAAATTGATTTATCCCCTAAGGGAATGAGGTTAGGATCCTTAAGACCTTCCACATTAAATTCTATAGGTATTTTAGCACCACTTTATGCTAATTTGAAGAAGTATTCATTTGGATCCTTTCCTAGTATTTTGTCCATCAGTTTAAGCACCTTGGGATTGTTGGAGTGTTGAAAGAATTCTTCCTCATCTAATTCTTCCTCACTATCCACTTCTTCTATGACCATGTCCTTTGGGTTTTGGTTTGACTTATCCATCATTTCTCATTGTCTACAGATTACTTCCTCCTCACTTGGTTGGTTTGATGTTGCTTTTAATGTTGGTTCCTTTCGAGGAGTTATAAAGTCACTTGGTCTATAACCCCATGGGTCACTTCCACTATTTGTGGTGTTTGCTAGGGGCATACTATAGCTAATTTTATTTGCTTCCATATTATTTTTGTGTTGAGATCACATGGTTGTCACAAACAAGTTCCAAGATTTTGTGGAAGTTGGTGATTTCTAACTTTATGGAATGAACTAAATGCTTTGTTTTTGGGATTTTCTATTTTTTGAGTGTTTTAGGATTTTTTGGTTTTTGAAAGGATGGTATCTATTACCATGTAGGAGGTGGTAATATGAGCCTTTTAGCTGCAATATCTTCTTTTCGTTCCTCTTTGTCTAGGATGTTAGTTGTGTTTCTCCACTGAGTTGGTGTTTCTTCTTTCTTGAATACAAAACTTCTCAAACTACTGATGATGTTTGATTGTTCACCTTCAATTCATGTGAGATTTTATTGTATGATGGGCTCTGTAAGATTTGGTTGTTGAACTGGAGAAATTGGATGCCAAATGGTCATAAAGTGAGTGGTGTTTTGATATGGTTTTTGTGATACTCAAGACTCTAAAGTTTCAAAGATGTTTTGGATAACACTTTTTTTGGGACTAAAAAATTTTGAAAACTTGGATTGATATTTTACTTTGTTTTTCTAGAGGATATGTTGTGGTAAATCTACTTGAACCAGCCTTGAGGTTCAAGCAAATGCTGATATCTTAAAATTTGAGTGAAGGAATAATCTAAATTTGTGTTTTGATTTTGAATCGTAAAACTAGGATGAGGTGTTTGATTTTGCAAATGGATTATGACGTGTTTTCGGTGCCTAACTATTTTTTTCTCAATAGGATTTGTAACCAAATTTAGATTAATCTTCTGACTTGTACCAGAAAATAGAACAAAAGTAAAACTATTAGAACAAGAGCGGTAATTTTTGTCAAAAGTGACCAGTTTTATGTCGACTGCGGAAAAGTTTGAAAAGCAATTGCGATATATGATTTCTCAAAGTGGCTTTTGTTTCAAGTTTTCTATTTGGTAAATAATACAAGAAAAAGAAGTGGTTTTGAGCAACAACAACCATATTTTTATCAACTAAGGGCAAAAAAATAGATCAAGTGTGGTACTGTTAGGATCAACTATGGAAAAATCAGAGCAACTATGTTCTATTTGGCAAAGGCGGTAGGATTTTGACACTAACTATCAAAATCCAGAGAGAAAAAGTGGCAGGTTTTTGTCAACCACAGTTATTTTTAGGTCAAAAGTGGTAAAAACATGATCAATAGTGGTCTTTGTTCAATTTGTTTATTTTCTAATTTATATTTTACATCCAACTTATGGAGATTGTTTTAATCTCAACCATAAGTCAAACTTGGTAAGTAACTTCTTGAAAGTAAATTTTGATGCACCACTTCAAAAGATGTTTTTGGCTAAAAAAGGGTGGCTTCTACTACATTGGTTCTTAGTAATGCTTAGGGGATCTAACACTTTTCTAGCATCCAACAAGCCACTTAAGGCTTTAACTAACTTACTTGGGGCTCTATATACATAATGGTACCTCCCCTTTCATGAATGGCACTGACAAAAAAGTAATCGCCAATGCAAGTCGTTTGGAATTTCACCTTGACCATTTATATAGCGACCCGAGTGAAATACCACTTTGAAACACATTTGAGTTCTCCAATGTGGGATGTGTCTCAAAGGAAGGCCCTCTAAAGGTAATTCTTTGAATTAAAATAAGTGTGAAACTCAAAATGATTTTTTTCACCCAAGATTGTCAAAAGATGTGAGGGGAGAGAATAGATACTCAGTTTGCCAAACAAGGAAGACACAACATACAATTCATTGCAATATAATTTTTAAGCCCCTCGAGCAGCGCTATCCAAAAAATGGAGATGAAAATGCGTACAAGATAGCAATTTGTTTTTATGTGCACCAAAATCAAATATTCTAGATTTCAAACAAATAGATAGTAGTCTACAAATCACAATGTATTTGTCTAGTTTTAAGCACCAACTTGAGTGTTTCTAACAATCCTTGTCTTAAAATGGTCAGCAAAATTAAATCGTTTGTTTTGTCCACATAATGAAAGTGTTAGTAAAAACGAGCATTCTATTTTAGAGCACCAAAAATAAATTGTTATTCTAATCTATGAAATCTTTTGAAAATTCTTTTTAGAACACCAAACTGAAAGTGTGTACGTTTGTGGGGTTCATTTTTATAGCACCAAACCGAAAGATGATCTAAACTAGAAATCATTTTGAACGTTCTTTTTAAAAGCACCAAATTGAAAATTTCTATAAACTATAAATATTTTTGAAAAGTCCTTTTTAAGTACCAAATCAAAAAAAATCTAAAATAGAAAGATTTTTGAAAGATTCTTTTTAAGAACCAAATCATAAAAAAATCTAAACTAGAAAGCTTTTTGAAAGATTCTTTTTAAGCACCAAATCAAAAAAAATTCTAAACTAGAAAGCTTTTTGAAATATTTTTTTTAAGCATCAAATCAAAAGCATGTGAGTTATTGGGTTCATTTTTATAACACCAATTTCGAAGTGTTTTTCTAAACTAGAAAGCTTTTAAAAATTTTCCTTGGACCGTTCGCCTTTTCTGCAATAAAATTGTTAGTTTTTCTTGATGTAAAATGCACCATACCCTACAAGAGTTGTACAAACAAAGTCAAAAAACATAAAACATTAAAAAAAAAAAACTTGTTAGCGTCAAAAATTGAAAAACTACTTTGCAGATTTCAAATAAAAAATCAACAAAGAAAAAGAAAAAATTTTAAGCAAAAGCGACCCTGTTATTTTTGGTGAATGTGGTAAAAAAACAAAAGTGCCCCTGTAATCACCAATTGTGGTCCAAAATTTCAAAAGCGGCCCTATTTTTGAATTAGAAGATGCCTGAAAAGTCAAAAATGGTTGGAAAAATGGAAACTACAGCAAAAATGAAGGACCGACCGCATGAGGTTCCTATAGCTTTTGTGTGAAAATTTTTCAAGTGCATTTCAGGAAAATGCATATGTGTTATGAAACCTATAATTGCTCAATTAAAACTCATAGAAATGTTAGTGTTAAGGACCGTGGTCCCATCAGGCGTGCCAGAACGTGTAAGGGGAAAATCGATAATGCAATAGATAATAAATTTAAACAAATTAAATAAGATCTAATTCAAAACAAAGATTTAGATTCATACCCATTACTCACGAAATAAACATTACAAGATTACCGAATTCAATGAACTAAAAACAATGCAATCAAAGAACATAAAAATGAATTCAATTAACTATATCATCACCCATCTCATGTCGAAGTGTATTCGCAATGATGTTGGATAATTGTTGTATCAATGCAAATCCTCCATTATACACTTTGCAAAAGCTCCAAATGTGTGTGTGTTGATTAAAGACGTGTGTCAAAGTTTTTCAATAAATCAATTATAATTTCAGCATTACTTTGTTGTGCAAAAGATGTCAATTATATGATCATTTTCGAGGATGAAGATGATTGTTATATATATTTTGGGTTTCTAAATGAACGATCAAAATCACGTAGTAGAATATTTTGATCAATGGTTGAAAAATGTTGAGAGGAATTAGATGGGAAGAATGAGTGGATTTTGATTACATAATCAATGTGATTGATGAAATCAATTTGAGTGTTTAGTGGAATTGAGAAAATAGATTGAGCTTTCAATGGAATTGAATAAATTAAGTTGAGCCCTTAGTGAGATTGAAGAATAGATGAATCAATCAGAAAATAGATGAATCGGTGAGGAAATAGAGTGAGAAATCGGTGGATCGTAATTTTCTCAATCATAAAAGAGGGTAAAGGTAATCAATTAATTTGAATTAATTAATTAAGCCTTTTGAGTTGAACATGCAAGTCATGTTTGACTTTTGCAAACAAAATTATATTTGTTTGTTTTGACCTTTTTGAATGATATTTGAATAATGTATTTAATTATTCAGGTTTAGGGGAAAGTGATTTAATTAAACTATTGTATTAATAATTTAATTTATTTTGGGGAATAGGTTGAATTAGAGACATAATTAAATAATTGATGTTATTTAATTAATCAGGAGGAATTGTAGCGCCCCTCCGTATTTGGCATTTCTTGACATTTGAATAAGTTTGTTTGGATGTTTGGTGATGCCATGTTGGTGTTCATTATTATGCTATTTAATTTCATTTTGAAATTTTGTGGTAAATTAAATATTACAATTGACCTTGTTTAATCAATTAAATTAAATTAAATTGATTATAAAGTAATCTAAATTAATTTAAAACTAAGATAATAATTTTAAAAAAAATGTTTTGTGCAAAGGTATTGTGTAGATATTGATTATTAATTATTAAAGTAACTGATGTGATTAAATTATCTAATAATTAAAAATAAATAAAGATAAATATTATTATCATTAAAGTTTAATTATTTACATATGGAAAGTAATATAATTTTAAATTAAATAAATAAAATGAGATTTTCGAACTAATTGTAAAAGCAACTAAAAATATGGAAAAAGTGAGTTCACATGCGTAGCTCCGAACTGGTTGCAAAAAGGAAACTTGTCTTTTAGATTATTATTGCTTGATTTTTCTTTCGAAAATCAAATCTCTTTCTTTGTTTTAATATTGATCAATTTTGAGGAAAAAAAAATCATCAGTTGATTTTTGTTTTCAAACAAGAAATTTTGTGTCTGCAACATTATTTTGTTAAAAAAAATTATATGTTTACTCCTTGCATGGAAGCCATCTAGCGCATAATACTACTACGCAGGTCTATCTTTTAGATTATCTCATTTACCATCAGTAGCTAGCTATTCTAGATCGATGTGTCTATTTCAACGATGGAAATGGCTCAAATCTCTCTCTCTGATTGAATGCTCTTGTAAATAGTTTTCATCGCTACGGCTATTCCTCCCCCTCCTGGTTCAAATATCACTTGAATTGCTTGGCTTGACAAGAGCTTGGGAACTAACGCATCCTCATAAGTGTAGATTAGTCTTTGAGCCCCAATCTTACAAGCTCTAAAACAAATTAATGTTTTTCATTAAAACCACGTCAACACTCTCTCTTACAAAGAATATGTATTATGAAACCTTGTCCCCTCTTAATTGACTGTAAAATTGAAGCACTATTTAGACATGAATTTTCTATTATATATTTGAAAGAAATATTTGATCTTGAATAGTATACTTTATATGTTTGTCAGTCCTGAAGGTTGTGGTTTCATGTACAAGGAATTCGATTATTGTAACATGTCTTAAGTTCACTGAAAATATTTTATGATTAGTGTGTGATTTCATATATATATATATATATATATATATGTATGTCACATGGTAAAATGATTTATGGTTATTGGAAACTGAATTAGGATTATATTTATGTATATATTATAATATATTTTATTAAAGGTTAAGAAGGACATATGCATTAAGGAGAAATAAAATGATTGGTAATTAAAGAAATTTAGTTGGAAAATAAATGTTAAAATACGTATCTAAATGATCTTAGATAAAAGGATTGTTATTGTTTAAGGGTAAAACTGTAAATATTAATTTATCTTTATGTAGGTAATTATATAATTTGTGGGTATATTAAGATTATTGTTATATAAAATACGTTATATATGATCTTTTACCAAAATAAGTTGGTGCTGGAAGCTTAGGTAAAATTCCACGTGATATTTATCATATTAAAATTTAATATTTCTCCTTATTGAGGTTATTACTATTAAACCAATATACTGAATAAATGAACCTAGGATACTTTTGTCTCGATAAATTTTAGTTGTGATTTCTTGGCAAGCTATAGTGTAAGAAATGTGTTA
This sequence comes from Sequoiadendron giganteum, assembly GCA_007115665.2. Lineage (NCBI taxonomy): Eukaryota > Viridiplantae > Streptophyta > Pinopsida > Cupressales > Cupressaceae > Sequoiadendron > Sequoiadendron giganteum. The sequence goes on from CM021108.1 coordinate 459,338,351, forward strand.
GTTGAACATCATCTGTGTAAGATATATTCAAACATTTGTGAATTGGGAAAAGGGTCTAGTATGCTGATGTCATTCATAATTATTTACAAGTTGATTTGATAATACATGTTGATTTCATGTTTGCAATATTTATTCGTTTGCTTGTTTAGAATGGGGTGTTGAATTAGTGAAAATGAGAAGATAATGAATACCATTAATCTAGGGGAAAATGCATCTATTGAAATCTTTACTAATAATTGTTGCTAAACAAGTTATAGGATGAATAAACTTGATTGAGTAAATGATAGAAGGTTAGATGATGTTATTAATTTCTTATGGCATAGATTATCGGATTGTACCTTCAACTTCACAATATTGTGTTATACTCAATTATTTGGAATGTTGACAATCTTGTATGCTACTGGATGATGTTAAGTGATACGTTGTGATTAATAGATTTTCTAAGTGGAAATAATGTCTTCATGGATATTATAAGTGATATTGTGGTTATTGTTTTATTCTGGAATTGATTGTCATATGTGAGTGAAGTTGTGAGTTAGCCTAGCGTTCCTCATGCATATATTTTTGAGTGAACATTTGTGTTAAATTAATTGTTTGGTTTTTTTCTGTGATTGATTTTGTATTAAGTTATTTATTAGCCGAATTGTAAGTTGTTGGGTAATTAGTGGATGGGCATCATGTGAGGATAAAATTGAGGTCTCTCTTGGATGCCCTATTGGTTGATATTTACTTTTGATTATTGAATTTGGAATTGAATTGATTATGTTAGTTTTGATTGAGTTTGAAGATCTTGTTGTGATGTTGTCACTCGTTATTCTACACTTGTTGATTCGTCAATTGTGGATTGAAAATAGTCTTCAGATCATGTTATTGTTGCCTTTTCGATGGAGGAACCATTGTGTAGTGATTTTTTAGTATTCTAAAGGTTGGGGAAAGAGTTTTCTTTATAATGGACTTTTCATGTTGGTTCTCTGTGAACACTCGATTCTATACTTGATTTATGATTTTGTGGGTTCTGACCTTGCACTATGGAATTTTTATCTATGTAGACTTTGTGCGAGTTGGTGTATGCCTCGCTTTATGTGATAATTCATGTGACCTTTTATGTTGTGCAAGTTGGCTTACCCTGTTAGTGGATTGTTGAGTCTTTTGTTGCTAGTAGGGGGAGTGGCTCTCAATGAGGGTATTGTGCCCAAAGTGGTAGGTCCAGGGTAACTCATGAGAGTTTCTTAATCCAATGAAAACACTAATATTTAATTAGGGGGTTTGGGTAGTTCCTCACATTAATTCAGATAATGTAGCCTCACTCATGTCTCAAGTGCTCGTTTAGGCTTGAGATGAGTGGGAAGGCCTGGAATGGAAAAGATCAACTACCTTGTCCTCTTGAAAGGTATGTTGATCTCGCATGAGAGAATGGGGGTCGGGAATCGGTTGAGGTTGCTAGGGTTTAATCAAGATGGGGGTCGATAACCTAGGAAGATCCACATTGGGTAACCCATATCAAACTTATGTGATGACACTCTTCCCTATAACAACCTTGTATGCTTTGTTTGTTTCTCCCTTGTCTCTTTGTACCTCTGGAAGTGGTTGTTTCTTTATGATTATTGTTGCATTTGTTGTGGAGTCTTGGTAGCCTTGTCTGCATGACTATTTTTATGTTGCGGGTCCTTCTTGTCATCTCCTAGCATGGGGGGTGGACCTTAGGGTCCACATGGTTGGGTGGAACGTGTTATGCACTCTATTAGGTTCTTAGTCGGAGCTCATGATGCGCGGAGTGGTATCATTGCAGTGATTCCAAAACTTCACCAAATTTGGAGATAGCATTGATGTTATGTATTATATTCATCCCAATTGTATTGCTCTATGTAATTGATGCATCATTCATGATTATATTGGGAAGCACTGTTGTAACATTGCAATATTTGTAATGATGTAAACTCTTATAATAAATGTGATGTATATATTCTTGGTATTATCACGTGTTCTCAGATGGATGTTTATCATTTACGTAGTGTAATGGATGTATGCACATTGTATATTTATTCTATATTATGCTTTTAAAAAGGTTACTTGTGATTAGTTAGTCATCATTATGGGATTGGGATCATATTGGGAACATTTGTAAGTAATGCAGTCATATCAACCCAAAGGACTAGTTATATGACGTGTATGTATAGTTTCACTATAAGTGTTGTATGTTAATTAACATTTCATATTAGTTTTACTTTTTTTTTAAAAAAATTGTGCTATAATTGATGGTTATTACTTGTCCTTTGGGGTTTGTGTGGCAAGGCATTACAACATGGTATCAAATCCTAGGTTCATACATTGGGTACTCTAGATATATATGAGCCCATTATGTGACCTAGTTTCTCATACTCTTGAGGTTACATTTTTCCTTTTGGGTCATCCTTGTTTAGCAACTCAATATTTGTCCTTAGGAGGTTTTTGTCCAATGGTGCAGAAAACCAATGGAAAGGATAGGACCCCTGGTGTAGTGTGCAATGCACCAATATTCTTTCTATTGAAGGAGCATTATGGACCATTGTGTAACCTTGTGATGTGATTCTCGATGATGTGATTTTGTGTGTGTATGTGGAGAATGTATGTTAAATCTAGAATTTTGTGCTTATGAAGTGATAAATTATGTTTTCTATTTCTTAAAAGGCATAAAATTGTCGCATATTTTGACTCTTGAGCTTGTGTTGTTTTCTTTTTGTCACCCTCACTTAATTGTTGTGACCCTTTTTCCCTTGGTGGTGTGTGTAGGATGCCTAGGGGTCAAGGTCAAGGTAGAGGATGTGGTGGTAACCGTAGGGCTAACTGCTAGGGCACTTCATCTCAGAATTCCCATGAGTCTACTCATGAGGAACAACAGGAATTCCATAATAGTCTAGTGATGGATCCTTATGATGAGACTTTAGGTCAAGCCCTTGCTCAACTTAAGCTAGAGAGGGGCAAGAAGGTTGAGGAATTGAAGCGAAACCCTAGAACTAAGAAACCTTTTGTATTTTGGGATTGGCAGCTAGGGTATGGACCCAATGCACCCATCTTGACTAGAGAAGAAAAGGAGTGCCTACGTGCACATCCTTCCTCTTCCAAGAAGGTTGTGATAGATTTTGACAAGGACCTAGAGGAGTGTCCTCTCTCAGAGAACGATAAATTTGATTAATGATGGAGAGCCTCTTTTTAAATAAGGGGCCATGTGGCCCATATCCTAATTGACCATGTATTCGCTTCTTGATACTATTTGATGATACTTGGTAGATGTTAGTTTTAATATTTTGGATTGGTTTTGGATGAAAGTTGATCATACTTTGATGATCATGACACTTTTGACTCATGGTATGTAATAAATGATAAATGGAGTTAGTTGTGTATATAGATTTAATTGGTTATGTCTATTATGTGGACCTATGACTATGCTTGTTGTGCATCTAGTTAGTGATTGCTATATGATGTCATTATGATATAATTATTGTTATTCGATGATGTGTTTATTGTTTGAGTTCTTGGTGAGAGGGATGGTGTAGCATCACTCATTCATGAGCGCCCTGATACGTTGTGATTTCCTCTCATGGTGTGTTTGTTGTTTGATATATATATGCATGTTTCTCGATAGTGTGTTTGATGCAGGTTGTAGGTACCAGGCATCGACTCCACTTGAACTGTCAGGTCTGAGTGTGCCTTAAAATCCCAATGGAAATGATGTGGAAAAAGGATTTGACAAAGGGTCCCCAATCTTACCATCATCCTCAATGAGGATGAGTACCCACTTTGTTACCTCGTCCATCTGGTTTGTATTCTTTGTCATTTATCTTGCTTGGTGTCTACCATTATTTGATTAAATTGTGATGGCATGTGGTTGTTTGTGATGATGTTGCTTATAATTGTGTATGTTTTATTTTACTTTGCAACTCCCAGGAGTAAGTTGAAGCTTAGGGGGGGAGGATGTAGTGCCCCTCTGTATTTCACATTTCTTGACATTTGAGTAAGTTTGTTTGGATGTTTGGTGATGCCTTGTTGGTGTTCATTATTATGCTCTTTAATTTGATTTTGAAATTTTGTGGTAAATTAAATATTATAAATGACCTTGTTTAACCAATTTAATTAAATTAAATTGATTATAAGGTAATTTAAATTAATTTAGAGTTAAGATAATAATTAAATGAATTTTGTTTGTGCAAATGTATTACGTGGATATTGATTATTAATTATTAAAGTAAATGATGTGATTAACTGATCTAATAATTAAAAATAAATAAAGATAAATATTATTATCACTAGAGTTTAATTAATTACATATGGAAAGTAATGTAATTTTAAATTAAATAAATAAAATGATATTTTTGAACTGATTGTAAAAGCAACTAAAAAGATGGAGAAAGTGAGTTTGAGCACATGAATAGCTCCGAACTGGTTGTAAAAAGGAAACTTGTATTTTAGATGATTATTGCTTGAATTTTCTTTCAAAAATGAAATCTCTCTCTTTGTTTTTAATATTGATCAATTTTGGGGGAAAAGTTTTATCAGTTGATTTTTATTTTCAAACAAGAAAATTTGTGTCTATAATATTATGTAACACCCCGCCACATGACCCTAGAGGACAACACACAACTACAAATAAAAATGGTACAATTTTTTTTTAAAAGAAAAAGTGTAACAAAGATTACAAAATTAACTTTAACTCGCATTTACCTAAATCCTCTAAGGTCTATGACTATGCTACAAAATAAAACCCATAAAATGAATTGACAAGAATTAAAACTCATTGCATTAAACCATTTCAACTAATGAGATAAATCATCCATGACATGCCACTTATAATGCACTTTAAAATCCATTCAATTAACTACATAATCATATTGTCCATTAACACAAAAGAGAGCCTATCGTTAAATTTGCAACATAATATAATGAGAATGATAAGCATCTCCACACAAACATAAATTAGACTATGTCATCTCATAACGAATTTTGGCATCATGATGCTCTAAGAAGTTCCTTAAAATAAGATATCTTGATTAGTGACTTCTCAAGATCCCTAAACCCCAAGAATTCACTCCCCAAGATATCAAATCTCGAGTACTTCTCGATTCTAGTGATTCCCTTAGGGTTCAATAATACATTTCACAACAAAATTAAAACATATATCTCTAATTCTAAAATCAAAAGTAATATCATTATTCATTATAAGTCATCCATAGCTTCAATTTAAATCAACTTCATATCTTATCCATTACAAAAGAAAGTTCAAAATAAAATTATAATGTTACATCATTACATCGAGTATATTTGAACATCAATATCTCATATACATGTGAGGAGTATACATCAAGTATGATACATGATACCTCAGAATATAATACAATACATGGAAGAAAATCCACATGGACTAGTACAAAAGTCAAAGTTTTTGATCTAGAAGAATTCACCACAGTAACAAACAAGGAGAGGGAACCCAATGGAGAACAATGCACTTTCCACCCAACCGTGTGGAACCTAAAGGTCCACCCCCCGTGCTAGGAGATAGCAAAGGGTCGAACCATCACAGTCAGGAAAAATACAACAGACAACACATGGCTAACATGACAACAAGGTGACAACCAACTGACAATCAGGATCCCAATATGCAAGTATGACATAACTCAACACATCAATAACACTACTTCTAGAGGCACACAACATCAAAATAGAAATACAAGTCAAGAAGTTGCAAGGTTGTAGCAGGGGAGAGTGTCATCGCGTGTTCCTAGCATGGGTTGTCCTGATAGTCTTCCACTAGACATTAGCCCCCATCTATGGTTATCTTGATCATCTCACATTCGACGTCGGCCCCATAGGGTGACACATGTGAGACCAATTATCCTTTTGTCGGGACAAGTAAATTGGTCTTTCCAACCAAGCCTTCCCAACCCATCCTTAGCCTGAACAAGCACTTTAGGCATGGGTGAGGCATCTAATTATCTTAGTTAAAATGAAATTCTATCCAACCCCTTATTTAATTAATTATGTTATCACTTAAAGAACTTCCACATGGGTTGTCCTAGATGCCACTTTGTGCATCGACCCCCATTGAGAGCCACTCCCCCTTCTACAATAAGAAACACAAACTCAAAAGACAAGGCTCACTTGCATAACCATGTCACTGATTACAAAGCAATAAAGTGAGGTATAGCCCTTCTGCATTCTATTACAACCACACTAGAAAACACATAGTGTAAGCTAATAACCAACATATAATTCATTCAAAAAAATATAATCATCACCATGGATAACAAAGAATACAATCAGAAAGACCATTTCCCATTACCTCTAGAAGACTCTTAGAATCCACTTAACATGAGGGCTTAACCATAAAATAAGCCCCACAATTCCATTAATCATTTAACGATAATTCACTTGTCTCACATAATAATTCAAAACAATAACATTATGTATTAGCCACAACAGATTGTCTTCTCAATTACAACTGTTCACAATAACAAATGTCATGGTACAATTATAAATTGACTAAAAAAATTATTATAAAAAGATTCAATACAAGTACCTCCTTATTTGAGCACACTTAAAACATCACATTACTGGCAATAAACTCATAATACATATTACAAGCCAAAATTTCAACAATGCAGCCATTAAATATATATAGTGCAGCTAATTTTACTTCAAAATCAATAAAGATAATCAAATTAAAAAAAAAAAAAAAATCAAACATCAAAAGGAATTATCTAATTTCCTTATTTATAAAATTCATAATTTGAAATAAATGATTTCATTCACTATTATGTACATGCATATAGATACATATATGTGTATGTGTGTATATATATGTATATATATGTACATATTCACATGTGTATATATAAATATATTTATGCAAATCTCCTATAGAGATATATATATATAAGTATATATTTATATATATAAATATAACTTAAAATAATTGTATTTAGATTATCAACCTGTTGTTAACAGTAATAATCAAACAAAAAAAAGAATTATATAAAGATCCATATATATATGTGTATACATATATATATATATATATATATATATATATATATATATATATATTTGACTCTAGATGCGCATGTCGAATTTCATAAGCCGAAAGTTACACTTGCTGCAAACCAGTGATACATGGGAAGGTATTACATATCAATCACTCAAAATACATTGTTAACCAACTCACTCAATACTATTAATATACAGATCTATGTTTAAAGGTTGAACTATTACATGTTGAGGATCAACAGATTATAAGAAAATCTAGCATCATTTCACCTACAGAAATCAACATTGGGTAACACAATACATTGGATTGGAGAAGACCTAAGCTACATGTGACTATATCAATGTGCTTCGACTAGAAACAAAGTCATTTTCTCTTATTTTAGGGGACGACAACCAGAATGAGAGCATGCACATTAAAATGTAACCATCACTTAACTCAATGTACCACTAACATGATTCTCCAATATTTCTATATGTGTAATTTATAAATTTAAATCGATATCATTTAAAACATAGCTCTAATCGATATCAAAAGAAGAAAAGTGATGAAAGTGCATAATGTCTCCACCAAGAAAGAGAAATCTACATAATGTTGAAATCAAAGAGACGAAGCGAGGTAAGAAATTTGATGAAGATTTCCTTCTAACCACAATTAAATCCTACATGCACGATATAATATGAATAGGGCCAAAATCCTAAAAAGGATACTCCAGAATAAGAAAGGTTTTGAATTGGTAAAAGGATTGAGAAAAATCGATAAGAAACAAGGATTTAGATAGTCGGCCAACCCCAAAACACAGTGGAAACAACTAACACCAAGCCATGGTGTGCTTAAGAAATTACCAAGGGGAATTAAAGATTCAAATTATCATTTTATAGGCTAAATAAGATTCTAGACAAAGTGAAACAATAAACTTAATCATACCATACTAATAATTCTAAATAATCAGGCACAATTCAAGGGAAACAAAAAGAGAGCAAAAGTTTGCCACTAAAAGAAATGCTTAAAGGATGAAAGTCACAGTTGGGGAAAATACAAAGTAAAAATTGACAAAGTACTCATAAATTTAGCAATTATCATTTTTCTTCAAGCAACACAATCACACAATAATCATTTTTTGAACATTAATATAGGGAAGAAATCATGGAACCTAGATAATTTTGAATCACTGAGCTGGAAGAGTTGTCAGGTTGAATTCCAAATGTAGCTTCATCTTCTTTCCAAGATCATCAAATTCCTGACAAACCTCTACTCCAGTGTAAAGCCTCCAAACAAAATAACCCCAAGCCTCCAAGCTATAGTATTAAATTTTCAAGAACTAGAAACAAGCTCCCATAACTAGAACGAGAAACTCGTGTACACAAAATGAAAAAAAAAAAAATTCTCTGGAAAATAATCCAAAAGCCCCTCTTTTAGATAACTGCAACTAATTTATTAATTACTTCCCTCTTTCCATAACTGCCTTCCCCTCTTTTGTATAATTAATTTGTTTTTAACTTTTATCTCCATTAAGTTATTATTTTACAATTTCCACCATGGTTAATAATTTGCGCATAGAAATTTAACTTAATTATTAAATATTTAATTTATTACTTTAATCTTTTCATCTTACATTGCTTGTACCAAGAACTAGTTCATATATTTATTTAAATAATTCCTTTCTCGAGTCACAATTTTAATTTATTTAAATCAGACATACATTAACAATAATTTATTTGTTAAAATTATAATTTGTAAAAATTCATTTATATAAACTATCCAATACCTTTTAAATCACAATTGTCTTTCATTTATTGCAAAATCCATCAAGGAATCAATCAAGAAAATACTCAAATGAACTAAATACCCAACGATACTTGACCACAAAATGAAATGGAAGGCAAAACAACAACAACGGCAACCAACTCAAATGGACCACATAAATAGGGAATGGGAAACAGACACCCATCCTTGTCAAGGATGATGGTTCAAACTATGGAACCCGGTGCTATCTCTAAATCAACAACCTCCATTGGGTATGAGGCATGCTCAAACCTAGAAATTTAGGTGGATTTGATGCCTGGTACCTGCAACCTACAAAAAATCACATGGTCAAACATGTGCATAGGGAAAACAGTCAATCACATTGTAAAAGGAAAGTCACAGTGTCACAGTGCACTCATAGGCGAGTGATGCAACCCTGTTCCCCTTCACCAAAACATTGAAACTCAATACATCGATATCAAATCATAAATAGAACATCCATTCAATAATGCATGATTCTCATATCAACAATAACTCACATAACAATTAAATGGATCCATAGAACATGATATAAGCACAAACATCAAATATAACAGTTTCATCAAGCATTAACATAACTAAACATCAAAGTATCACAATCTCCAAGTGTCATCAAACAGTATCATAAATTCTAAATGCATCCAAGTAATTGTCTACAGCAAAAGAAAACCGAGGGGCACTATATCCTCCCCCTAGGACCAAGCTTACACTTGGAAGCCTGAAAACAAATATGGGTATAATTCCCTCATTTTGGAAGCATCCTCCCATGTGGCAAAAGACTCGTTGTTCGGATCCCACTGGACCCTAACCTTCTCAATGTCTCATCCCCTGAGGGTGCGTTGTCTATGCTAAATGATGCCCATGGGCTCCAAAGCTATATATCCGTCCTCTACCTATAATGCATTCCAATCAAGGACATGATATATATCAGGATAATAGGGTCTAAGAACTAAAACGTGAAACACATCATGAATGTATGAGAGACTGGGCAGCAAAGCAAGATAGTAAGCTACTGGACCAATCTTCTCCAACACCTCAAAAGGTACAATGAAGCACAGTGCAAGCTTAGAGAATTTTCCATATCAGATCATACTCTTTCACAGACACACCCGCAAGAACACTCGGTCACTAACTGAGAATTGATGGTCAACCGTATGAGCGTCTGCATATTTATTTTGTCTATCTTGGGCTGCCACCAAATTCTCTCTAATTTGAATCACCTGTTGCTCCATCTCTTGAAACATCTCTGAACCAAGAATAAATTTTTCCTCCAAATGATCCTAACTCAACGGGGTCTTGCAAGGATGACTATATAATGCCTAAAAAGGAGGCATGCCTATAGAACTGTTATAACTATTATTGTATGCAAACTCCACCAAATATAGGTAATCCTCCCACTGTGACTATTGATCCATGATGTACATATGCAGCATATCCTCGAGGATTTGATTGACTCTCTTAGTCTTCCCATCAGTCTATGGATGATAAGCTTAACTAAAGTTCAACTAAGTCCACAATGCATGTTGTAGGGACATCCAAAGAGCTGAAGTAAACACTGGATCTCTATCTGAGATAATCTAATGAGGAATATTGTGAAGCCTAACAATTTCCTCCATGAAAACTCTGGCCACTGATGAAGCATTGTATGAGGATTGGATAGTAGAGAAGTGAGCCACCTTCGTCAACTTGTCCATAGTGACCATAATGGCATCATGTTGACGGGAAGAAATGAGAAAACCAACAATAATATCCAATGAGATATGTCCCATTTCCACTCCAAGACCGAATGAGGCTGCAAAAGACATGTAGGATGCTAGTGTTTTGCCTTCACTCTGACACTCTAGATATCTAGACATAAAATCAGAGATATCTCTCTTCATTCCAGCCCAAAAGTATAGTTGTCAAAAGTTTACGTACATATTTTTGACTCCCGGATGAGCTGAATAAGGTGCCTAATGCACCTCTGACATGATCAAAGTATGAAGATCCCCTGAGGAAGGTACATAAATATGACCCAAATGTTGTAACAAACCATCTAACTCAAGGTAAAATCATACAAATCTTCCCTCCAAGAATCTGCTTGACTCCACCTCAGGCCTCACCTCTTGATACCAACTATCTATAGGAAGTGCGGTAAGGATTGAATTCCCTCAAGTCCACACAAAGTCACTGTCAATGGCTTGTTTCTTTGCCTACTCAGTTCATCTACAACCACATTCTCCTTTCCCTAAATGAATTTCACCTCAAAATCATATTCACATGGGAACTCCATCCATCATATCTACCTGGCATTCAGATTAGGTTACATGAAAATATCTTGCAAACTATGATGATCACTGTGTAACTCAAATCGATTCCCCAAAAGAAAGTTCCTCCATCCCATTAAAGCATGAACCATAGCGGCTAACTCTATATCATGTGTAGGATAGTTCAACTCATGATTCTTGAGCTTGTGATACTCATAGGCAATCACGTGACCATCTTGCATCAACACCGCTCCTAAACCCTCCTAGGAAGCATCTATACAAACCATAAAATCCCTAGTAGGATCAGGAACAACCAATATAGGTGCACTGGTCAATCTCTCCTTAAGAGCCTATAAAGTTTCCTACCACTGCTATGACCAAATAAATTTCTTCTCTTTCCTCTAAAAAGAACTGATGGGGTGGGCTATTTTTGAAAAACCATGCACAAAATGATGGTAATAACCTGCCAAACCCATGAAACTATGGACCTCTACCACATTATTGGGTGTAGGCCAACCCATGATAACTTGGATCTTTGAAGGATCCACCGCAATGCCCTCACTAGAGATAACATGACCTAGATATTTCACCTTCATTTGGAAGAACTCACACTTCGACAGATTTGCATACAACTAGTTCTCTCTCAAACACTATAACACCTGCCTCAAATTTTCCTCATGCTCCTCCATGGTCCTTGAATAGATCAAAACATCATCGAGAAATACCAAGACAAACCAATCAAGGTAGGTGTGAAACACACCATTCAACATCAAACTCGTGAACATTGATGATGCATTCATTAACCCAAAAAGCATGACTTTGAACTCGTAGTGTCTGTATTGAGTATGAAATGTGGTCTTATGGATATATGCCTTGATGATACACAACTGATGATATATTGACTTAAGATCAATCTTCAAAAATACCCCATCACCATTGATTTGATCAAATAGATCATTGATCCTTGGCAAAGGATACTTGTTTCTCACTGTCACCTTGTTCAACTGTCGGTAATCAATGCACAATCAAAAGGACCCATCCTTCTTTTTCACAAAAATCATTGATGCTCCCTAAGGAGAGACACTAGGATGAATAAACCCCTTCACCAACAACTACTCAAGTTGTAACCAGAGCTCCTTAAGCTCCTGAGTGGTCATCCAATATGGAGCTCATGAAATGGGATTAGCTCTTGTTATAAGGTCTATCTTAAAATTGATGTCACACTTAGGTGGAATCCATGGTATCTCACTAGGAAAGACATCAACATACTGTCTAAGGATAGGATGACTATCAAGAGATGCCTCCTCCTAAATCTCTCCTAACTCCAAATCATTAACTGTCACGGCAAGTAGTTGACAGGCCTATCACATACACCTTATCAACTACATAGTTGAGATTTTCCTCAAGGAAATAGGCCTCTGAACCCCAACTACCTCAATCATACCACTAGACTCATCTACACATCATACTGACTTATGAAAAAAAATTATGACTGCTTTATGAGCCTCTAACCAATCCATTCCCAATACAATATCATAAGACCCAAGGGGTATAACACGAAGGTCAACCGTGGTGCAAAGAGATCCAATCCTCAAACTACAACTATGGACAAGAGACTCAGTTGTGACCTTAGCCCCAGAGGCCAACTTGACCTGCCACCTAATGTACGGCTTCACTGCCACTAGTCCACATTGTGCTACTACAGAAGGAGAAATAAAGGAGTTTGAAGCACCTAAATCAAAGAGAATAGATATTCTATTGTCCTATGGCACACCTAAAGTCTCAACCACTGTACCCTAATGCTCATCCTGGAAATTATCCACCACCACAAAAATTATTTGTGATCTTCCTGCATCCCCTACTGTTGGCTCTGAAGCCGTTAGACTCTAACTAAACCTAGATGTGCCCTTCTAAGGACACTATCGAGCAATGTGACCCTGTTGACCACAAGAGAAGCACCTTGTACCTCTACCACTTGTAGGTGCACTAGAATTTTGAAAACTACCTCTACCAAGTGCAGATTGAGAACTCTGAGCTAGCTTATCAGGACGATAATGTTGAGCTCTCTACCAACTCTAATTTTTCCTAGACTGAAATCTATCACCCTGTCTAGACTGAGAGTTCTTATGTTTTGACTACGAGTTTTGTTGCTACTACTGTTGACCACCCTTACTCGGTGCATGGTGGCTCCTAGAAGGACCTGCTAACTAAGTTTGGCCACCTCGAGAACTGAAACCTGTTGGAGGTGCACTGCCAATCTACACTCCTATATGACCACCTAAAGCCATAACCAAATTCTCCTCAACTAACTAAGCTTTTTCCACAGTTGTCTCCATCGTTTTCCCCTTAAATACTCGAACACCCCCATTGATTCAAGAATTCAAGCCCCTAATAAAGTGTTGTACTAACATGCCCTTGTCATCACCTATGCTAGCATACTACTTAAGCTCATAAAATCTCTACTCATACTGCTCAACTGACATCACCATCTGCCTCAGCTCATGGAACTCATTCGTACAACGTTGTTGCCAATGGTCAGATAAGAACCAAGCTCTAAATCTCTCTAAGAAAATCTCCCATGAGACTGAGTCTATATCCATATGGAGCTTCTGATCCTCCAAATGCCACCATGTGGAATCAAAACCTCAGAGATGCATGATAGCACACCTAGCCTTGGTATTTCTAAGATATGGATGCATAGTGAAACACCTGTTCAAATCAATTAACCATGTCTTAGCCTCCAAACCACTACCAGTCCCATCAAATGTAGGAGGATGAGCTCTCAATAGATCTCTCATATGTCCAGCTAAAACTGCCTCTTGTTTTACAGTAACCTCCTTTCTCTTGGGAGACCTCTCCCTTTCTCTAAGAACCAACTACTCACCTTGTAGTCTCAAACCCAGATGACCAAGAATTTCCTCAAGTAAGTGACACAACTGTGCACCCTCTAATCCTAGTTGACCGGAGTTTTGATCTCCTCCTCCTTGATTATGTTGTGAACTCTATTATTCCTCATGATCAGATTTGTGGGAACTCTAAGGGGAAGAGTCTTGGTGATTATCTCCATGGACACCACCAAAACCTCTACTGCGTCCTCGACCATGACCCCTACCTCTAGGAATTATCCTACACAAACACCACCAAATACAAGTTCAAGGTGTTAGATGAGGTCACCAAGGGAAAACATAACTTAAATATCTACACTACTAAGACAAGCTAATAGGATCACATATATACCCAGAGTACATAATGTGTGGTGGAAAAATATGTGTATCAATAGGATAAAACAAAACACACATCCATGCAATGTATTACATAAAAGGAATTGAAATAACATAATTAAATGACTACATCTATCCTTTCAAATCATTCCATGCTTCTCTAATCTTAAGGACCTTCAAAATTCATGCTCTCAGATCTATTAAATGTTGCACATGAACCTACAAAGATGACTACCTAAGAAATGAGAAGCTATTATTCAATGCAAACTATATGCCTACATCCCTATATTTTTGTATTTTTGATGCTTGAATGTTGGATGATCTATGATGAATTATTGATTGCTCTAATGATGCTAAAATTGACAATGCAAATCTAATAGTAATGTTGTATGAAAGATGCAATGACTAAGCTACTATAATTGAAATTGCCATAATAACTCTAAATGAACTAAAATGCTAAACACTAACTACAATTCTCTTCACAATGCTCTCAAATTTCACTAATAATTCTATAGCATAAGTTTGCAAGCTAAATCTCCATGAAATTTTGTATAAATGCTCTCTATTTATAGATTTTTCTAGGCTCAAGATGATGTGGCAAAAACGGATGGTCGAGATTGTGATCCTAAGGCATCAGTGGTTGAGCACAAAGAGGTTGGAGAGAATTAGGGAGGTGGTTCCCTTCAAGAAAACAACTTGCCAAGTGTTGAAGAGAATCAGAGGAAAGAAGAAGCCATGTGTCCCAGGTGGTTTCAAATTTGTTGCAAGTTTGTTGATGATAATTCAATTTTACAATTTAGAAAATTCACTTTCATGTGACACATAGTGAGGTGGCAGGTGAGTTGGAGGTGGTTAGAAGAAATATGGAGAATTTTCCAATTTGAATTAAAAATTCAAATTTAAATGGAGTAGGGAAATTAATTAAATAGAAAATTATTTAATTTGTGCATTTAATTAATTTAAGAGGAAAAATGATTTTTGGAAAAAGAAGAATTAAGGTAATGAACAATATAAATAAATTTATCAATTTATTTATAATAGTAGAGAAATTAGAAATTATTAATTAAATAACAAGTATTTAATTAATTTGTGCTCTAGGCCATTTTTATGTGCATACATTTTGCCCCTCTTTGAAGTGATGTGCGCAGATGCATTCCTTCAAAGAAATATTTTGCCAGACCGCGATGATAAAAAATTTGACATGCCCCAGACACTGATTTTTCCATGATGATGAAAGGATGCCCCTCAGGAGATAAATCGGGGATTTTTGAATTTTTGATGATTTTTAAAAAAAAAATGAAATTTTTGATGATTAAATGATTTTTCATTGATATGTTGATGATCGTCAAATTTGATGAGAATGGCTTGATTTATCTCTCGATAGTGATTAGAGTCCAACCACATTGTTGATTAGTTGATTAAAAAGGCCCATTTGAAAAATTAAATAAATGCGACCATAATTACCCCTTAATTAGCCCTTAAAAGGTCAAAATGGGTAAAAGAAAGCTCATTTGTAACTTTGCATTTTTTAAAACTTGAGAGAGAGAAGAGCCAAAATGGATAGGATTTTGTGCCACACTCATAGATTCGAGTGAGTTCACCACCACCAGCGTCCAACCACATATAGACCTCTAGTATGTACCCCGAGAACCACTCTTTTAAAATTTTGAATTCATATTTCCCCACCTTTTTAGCATTTTAAAATTCAGTTTTGCACGCGGTTTAGTGCATAGGATTATACTTTTAGCGCATCTGAAACCTGATACAACGCATAGGGAACCTGTAGTAGTGCATATGGATTCTATCACATAGGGGTGATAAAGTCACGCATAGGGTAGGTCAAGTAGCGCATTTGGGAAACAGTGCATCGAGACCCTGTTCTAGCGCAAAGAGGTCATTTTCTAGTGCATCCAGGAAATGGCGCATAGAAGACCTATTCCAGGACATCCGATAGATTAGTGCATAGAAACCCTATTTTAGCGCATTGAGCCAAAAATGATGATTTTGAATGATTCCTCCTATATTTTGATGGGTGATGATCACGTTAGCCGATGATAGGATAATTTTGATTGATAGACTGATGATCATCCTCATGATAGGCAAGGAATGATGATAGGATAGATGATGATGATTGATTTATTGATTGATCATCCTCATGATAGGTGACGGATGATGATAGGATAGATGATGATGATCGATCCCATGACAAATGAGATTTGATTGATAGGATAAGTGCTCCTTGAGATTTGATCAAAATCTCACATGAGCTGATTTGATTAATTGATATGTTGATGCTAGGTTGATTGATTGATGTGCTAACTTGATACGTTGATTTGATCATAGGAGGGTGGCTTAGGGAATTTATAAGTTCGAGAGCGCTTTTCGTGGACATCGGACATGATCCCACAACTTACCCCAGCAGATTTGGCTATTATTGATCAGTGCGGACTGACTTCCTTGATTGACATACCCCGGTACCAAATTAACCGAGGGATGTTGACAACACTTGCAGAGCGGTGGCATAGTGACCACAACACCTTTCATCTGGTGGTTGGTGAGATTACAGTCACCCCCGAGGATGTATATCAGATTCTGAGGATACCAATTGTGGGTGACTTAGTGGTGTATGATCATGAGGAGCAGGGCAAGACTGATGCCATTCGGTATATTTTCCAAGATGGTCAGCTCGACAGCTACAAGATTTATTGACAGGATTTGATTGTGACTCATCAACCCTTACCCTGTGTTCTAGCAAGATTTATTGGTGGATTTCTCTGCCCCAACCATAGGTCAAAGGGCTTTTCAGTTGGTTGGGGTCAGTTTTTGGAGAGCATGATTTCTCACAGAACTAGATATGCTTGGGTTTCGTGCATGCTTGCACACCTATATCATGATTTACATCAGGTCATTTATCTTTAGGCCAGCAGTCTTGTGGCAAGATGCACATTATTACAGCTCTGAGCTTGGGAGCATATAGCAATTTCATGGCCAATGAGAGGGAGGGCTCGGCCAGTAGGGCAGCCATATGTTTTTGGTTACACAGGGTCACTTTTCCAACACAAGCTAGGAAAGTTATAGTATTGGAGGAGAGTCCTTGACGATTTAGAAATAGTTATATGGCAGTTGTATCTTGATTGTGAGGTATGGCTAGAGGATGACACCGAGATGCCATACGTATTTTGTAGTAGGTATCTAATTGGCAGAACTCCTTACATCATTGAGAGATTCCTTTTTGGTTGGGTGTATATACAGTATTGCAGGGTTCAGGGCATGCCACAGGGGGTGGCACATTATTCCAGATGGAGGCAGGATATTCTAGAGTGGGGGTCAGCACTTGATTATGATGCAGCCTATGCAGAGTACTACGGCTTACAACTGATTTTATGGTAGTACCATAGAGAGATTGTGGATGCTTAGATGATAGCCGATTATGCAGAGAATTTTATACTCAATAATTTTCATGGATTTCGAGTCTGGATGAGCCTACACCCATTTTGGAGGTTGGGAGGAGGGTAAGACTGGCCATGTAGAGGAGGGGAGATGGTGGTGAGAAGGAGGAGGCAGAAAAGGAGGTGGGGGATGATGGAGGAGATGATGGGGGATATAGAGGCAAATATGGAGGAGTTAGAGGGAGAGATATGTCAGATTTTGGGGTCATCTCCAAGAGGAGGAGGTCAACACCCATCCAATAGTGGCTAGTAGTTCTCAGGATGCCCTCCCAGAGGCAGCAGACATAGATAGATGGGTTGCAAGCTTGGGTGCAGACTCTTCAGGGGCAGGTGCAAGCATTATAGGCATAGTTATCTCAGGCTCAGGTCCAACTATAGGCATAGGCACTGATGTAGATATAGGTACAAGGTTAGATGGTATAACTGCAGGCACAGGTAACCACCCTCACTACAAAGAGAGATGTCATCTGACAACAAGGAGAGCGGGTAGTGGTAGTAGTGGATAGGATTCAAACAGTCGTCGAGGGTGCAAGGAAGGGTGACCTGGTTAGAGAGCTCTGAGAGTTCGCCACGGAGGTGGAGTACTACAGGGGTCGATACTATGAGGCAATCCCAGTAGAGTGGAGAGTTAGCTACGCTCGTTTCAGATCTTGTCACTCCCAATCTCATACCACCAGCAGGGATGTCACGCAACCACTTCTAGGAGGCCCACCAGGCAGAGGTCTAGGAGTAGGGTTGCCAGGGGTAGGCGGTGATGGGGAGAGGCCTACGACCTCCAAGGGTAGTACCATAGGATCACGTGGTCACATCTAACTTATTGTATTTTGATTCGAAGACTTGGCTTTACCATATTTTTGATGTATCATTTCTCATTTCTTGACATCATTGTACACTTGATAGTTTATTATGAGGTTATATGATAAGCAACAGCAATTTAGTGATCTATGTGTTGTTTATGCTTTTATTATCGATGTTTATGATGGATTCATTTATTTATGTTCTATATGATTATGATATTCTATACGATTATGTCATGGATACATTAATGAGATGGATGTTGTTATGTAAATGATATGAGATGCATTGTATATATTTATTTTTTTGTATTTTTCACATATATATATGGATGCAAATATGAATGCAAAAATGGTTTTATTATGTAATGCAAATTTGTGATTAAATGTGTTGATATGAATGATTTAATGAATGGATGTATGTATGATAAATGAATGAATGGCTTTTGAATCATGAAACATGTAGACATATGGATTTATGATAATGCTCTCTTTTTGGATTTTTCATGAGGCAAATAAATGACCTAAATGCATGGATGATTATGTAAATGAATTATGATTATAAATGATGCCTATGTGTGGATCGATGATAAATGCAAATGCATGTATGATTTCATGTTATTCCCCTATGTATGATTATGGATTATGTAGTGAATGTTATTATGGAAATGAAATGTAATGCACTTTTTGGTATTTTTGGTATTTTCTATGCAAATATGTGACCTAAATGTGTAAATGTGCAATGCATTATGATGTTATTATGAATGATTGTTATGATGAATGCATAAATGGATGGATTATGGATGAATGAAAGAATGCATTTATTATGACCTCGATGTATGATATGGATTATGAATGATGATGGTATTTTGGAAAGATGCTTTATTGTTGGAATTTTTCATGATGCAAATATTTTAAAGAATGAATGTATGAATGATTTGTGATAGTGGATTTATGATAGTGCTTTCTAATTATATGAAATATAAATGTCAATGCAAATGAATGATTTTTTTTTGTTATGGCAAGTGTACTCAAACTTGTAGTGAGAGATAACATCATGTTGAAAGTTACTAGCCTTGGAAAAATCTATAATGCAAATGTAGAACTAAATGAATGCAATTCTATTTATGCAATTTTGTCATCTTATTTATTGTGCTTATTATCATCATTGAGTGTTTTATTATGTTGAAAGTTAGTACAAACATCAATGGTATAATTAGACCATGATGACCTTAGTATAACTTCCATACAACTTTCGTTGAGATTTGATAGTACAAGATAACACAAGCATCTAGGTATAATTAGACCGAGATAACCTGAGCATCACTTGTGTAAATAGACAAGAGTTAATCATGTTCTCATGCAAATTCAGAATTTCATCAATGATACTTTGTAGAGCATGTCCTGCAACAATTTGCATAGTAGTAATGATTGACTCACAGGCAGCAGACAAAGAAAAATATCATTCTCAATCATAGCCCCTCTAATTTGTGACATCGTCGAGGCACTCTAGATAAATGATAACAATAATCACGATAAATCAATTGAACATTTATGCTAAAGTGATCCAACTATGATTCAGAAGATAATCCAATGAGATTTGATTTGAGTGTTTTGATTTGATTTTGGATGTTTGCTTGATTGCTTTGATTGACTATGATTGATTTTTAGTTTTAATGATGTGATGGTTACAGTGATTGTTGTCTTTCGCCAAAGTTGTCTTGTTGTTTGTTTGCATGTTGGGTTAAATTCAATGATTGTTTGCCCCCAGTGAGATCGGGATTTTTTCCCCAGTGAGAAGCAAACCAAATTTATTATGGATATGTACAATGATGACCAAGCCAAGGTGGGACACGACCGTAGCAGCCGGATATGGACATGAATGTGCAGTGATAGCAAAAGGCGGACGGTCAACACACACTCAAATAGATAGAGAAGCCGACTTATCGCAAATAGCACCTATTTACCAAGTTTTCACCATTTGTTTTTATTGCACTTTTTTCAAATTTTCAGATATTTTTGTTGTTACCAAGATGCTTGTTTGCAAAGTTTTCTCCCAGGTAACAATTTTTTTGATTTTTCACTTTTTTTGTATTTTTCACTTTTTTTTGTATTTTTTTATTTTTTTTATTTTTTTGGTGTCATCAAGACACCTGTTTGCCAATTTTTCATCAAGGCAGCCATTTTTTAGGACATTTTCTAATTTTTAGGATTTTTTCAAGACTTTTTCTTCTTTTTATGATTTTTTCAAGACTTTTTCTGCTTTTTAGGATTTTTCAAGACTTTTTTGCTTTTTTAGGACTTTTTCTTTTTTTTTAGGATTTTTTCAAGACTTTTAAGCATGCACTAGCTGCATTATGTGTAGAAATTTTTCAGATGAAGGTTCTTCATTGGTTCTTCAAATAGATCTCCCTCTGGTGCAGACAGTTGATATGCCCCCAATCCAAACACTAACACAATAACAAAAGGACCTAACCAATTTGGCTCAAATTTTTATTTCTTTTCATGGTCCTACTAATTAGAAGGATTTTCCTTCAATACCAGATCACCTACCTAAAATTTCCTTGGTTTAACCTTGTGATTGTAACTCCTAGACATTCTCTTTTGATATGCTTTCAGGTGATCCACTGCAAGCTGATGACGTTCATCCAACAATTACAGCTCTTGTAGTCTAGATACACGGTAATCTTCATCTGAAATGAACCCTTTCAAGGACACATGGAGTGGTTGTATCTCAACCTCAATAGGAAAGACGGCCTCAAATCCATAGACCAAATCATATGGTATGGCACCTGTGGGAGTGTGGATGCTTATACGATAGGCCCACAAAGCAGGGTTTATTTGAATATTCCAGTCACATCTAGCATCGTTGACGATTTTCTTTAAGATTTTCAAGATGGTTTTATTTGAGGCCTCTACTTGGTCGTTCCCTTGAGGGTAATAGGGTGTAGAAAACCGATGTTGGATACAAAATCTTTCACAGAGTTTTTGCACGTCCTGATTCTTTAAAGGTCTACCATTATTAGTGACAATGGATTGAGGGATACCATACCTATAGATGAGGTAGTTCAGGATGAATGATGATATTTTCTTTCTTGTGATGGTGGATAGAGGCATGGCTTTGACCCACTTCGTAAAGTACTCTATGGTTGTAATTATTAACTTGTGTCCATTGGACGAACATGGGCTAATTTTACCTACAAGATCCAATCCCCACTGACAAAATGGCCATGTTGATGCGAAGGGTTGCAAATCTTGTGCCGATGCATGGATAAGATTGTCGTGGATCTAGAATTTCTAACACTTCTTGATAAATTGGAAGGATTCTCTCTCCATAG
Source organism: Sequoiadendron giganteum (assembly GCA_007115665.2). Taxonomy (NCBI): domain Eukaryota; kingdom Viridiplantae; phylum Streptophyta; class Pinopsida; order Cupressales; family Cupressaceae; genus Sequoiadendron; species Sequoiadendron giganteum. The sequence continues at coordinate 459,360,199 of CM021108.1, forward strand.
TCGGCCAATAGTATCCCAAATGGAGGAGTTTCTTAGTGAGGGTAAGACCACTTGAATGAGCGTCGCAAATACCCTCATGGACTTCTTGTAAAGTAGTTTCAGACTCATTGCATTCTAGACATTGTAAGAGAGTTCCATCAAGACCTCATCGGTAGAGGACATCCGCTATAAGGGTATGACAGGAAGCTTGGTGGATGAAATTTCATTTTTAGTTTCGGGAGAGATCGGGAGGTAGAATATTATCTTTCAGGTAGGTATATATCTTCCCTTAGATCAAGGTATCAGCATGAAGTAGGTTGCATATGAGGCAGGATTCAGGATTGTCATAAGCAGGGGTAAATAGTTGTTCCACCATGAACTCATAATGACTTTATTTTTCTAGAATTTGGAGTAAAGAAGCAATGGTAGCCATAGCGTCAGCATATTTGTTGTCAGCCCTTGGGATTTGAGAAAATTTGATGTCAACAAAATATTTCTTGAAGTCATCTATCATCCTTTTGTAGGGCATCAGTTTGTCATCCTTTGTTTGGTAATCATCGTTGACCTAATTAATGACTAGTTGAGAATCCCCGTAGACCTGTAGCTCTGTTATTTTCCATTCTACTATTATTTTGATGTCGATGATGAGGGCCTCATATTATGTCATGTTTTTGGTGCAAGGAAACATTAGGCGATACGATTTCAAAATGGTGTACCCAAGGGGAGTGATGAATAGAATTCCTACTCCTGATCCGTGTTGAGTATATGAGCCATCAAAATACAATACCCATTGTTGTGATGTTACTACGAAGACATCAGCATCTAGAAATTCCACGTACAGGGGATGATCATCATGAATTGGTGGATCAGCCAGTTGATCGGTGATAACTTGTCCTTTGATTGCTTTCCTTTCAACATATTGGATGTAAAATTCATTGAGTATCATCACCCACTTGTCCAATCTTTATGTTAGGTTTTCTTTGCTAAGGAGATATTTCAGCGGATCTATCTTGGCTATGATTTTGATGGTGTGAGTCAACATATAGTGTCGCAATTGTTGTGTAGGGAACACTACTACTAGACAAGCATTCTCAATGGGTGTATATTTTATTTCATAACCATTTAGAGTTTTGTTGATGTAATAGATTTCTCTCTCCTTTCATGTTGAATCTTCTTGTGCCAACAAATCTCCCAATGATCGATCAGACGTGGCTATGTATAATAAGAGAGGCTTTCCTTTTTTCGATGGTGCTAGGATAGGTGGACTCATTAGGTATTATTTCAGTTGGTTGAAAGGTACCTCACATTTCTTGTCACATAAAAAGAGAACATTCTTGTGCAATAAGTGGGTAAAAGGATGGGTCTTATCGGCCAGTTGTGATATGAATCTTCTGATTGACTGGAATCTGCCTTGAAGGGATCTTAACTGACTGATATTTTTTCAAAGGCGGCATTTCCATGATAGCTTTCACTTTTGTAGGGTCTAATTCAATACCTTTTTTTGACACTATATATCCCAGTAGCTTCGTTGATGTTACCCCAAACACACATTTCTTTGGATTCAAGTGGATGTTGAACTTCTCTAGTCGGGTGAAGAGTTTGTCTAGTATCTCCAAATTTCCTTCTCTAGTGTAATATTTGGCTAACAATTCATCCACATAATCTTCCATGAAGGTATGCATCATGTCATGAAAGTTGGTTTGCATGGCTCTTTGGTATGTGGCCCCTTCATTCTTCAATCCAAAGGGCATGACATTCCAACAGAAGGTTCCCCATGGGCAAGTGAAAGTTTTCTTATCTTGATCTTCATGTGCTATCTTGATTTGATTATAACCGGAAAAGCCATCCATTACTGATAACATTTTGTGACCTGTTGTTAAGTCGACAATGATATCAATGTCTGGCAAGGGGAAATCATCTTTTGGGGAAGCCTTGTTGAGGTCTTTGAAGTTTGTAAAAATCCATATGTTGCCATCAGGCTTTGAAATAGGTACAATATTGGATATCCACTCTACATAATCAATGGGTCTGATGAATCCTACATCCAATAATTTCTTTAATTCTACCTTCACCAATAGGGAAATGTGAGGATGCATTTTTCTCAACTTTTGCTTGACTAGTCTAATTCCTGAAGGAAGGGATAAATGATGCATGATGAGATCTGGGTCTATCCCTATCATGTCTACATATGACCAGGCAAAGTTGATTTGTCTTTCTTCAAAGAACTTGATCAAGTAAGGCTTTTCCAATTTTATCAATGATTCTGCATTGCCAACATTGATGGACTGTGTTTGTTCAATCAGGACTTTGGATCTTTCTTGGAAGTGCTCAAGAAGAGTGTCAAATTTCCCATCCTTCGGTGCCTCAAAGAGGTTTTCACCATCGGATGCGCTCTTTATTTTTATTCTTTCTTGATCTAATACTGCCATGGAATGGTTTTCACCATCAGATCTTTCTTTTATTTCATTCATTTTGTAGCTGGTAAATTTGGCACTCCATTGTCTAGAAGCTTCGTTATGGTGGAACCCATTTCAGGAATAACAGCGTAGAGGAAATTGATGATGGCCTCATCATTTGAAAAGGTGGGGATATCAATAAGGTCAGTTTGGTCCCAATCTATGAGTTCAGGATGTACCAATGGTAAGGTTTCGTCAGATGGGTTCAGGTCAGAGGTTGTAAGGGTCCTAATAGCAACATTATCATTGAATAATACCATGGCAAGGTCAAGGTCTATGATTTTACTCTCTTCTGACTGATCTGTCTCGCTAGGAGTTTGGTTGTCTTCACTTGAGCCATCGATATCTTGTGATCCTAATTCAAATGGTCTTAACCCTGAGCTTTGTCCCTCCTCGAGTGTGGGAGTGTACTTTTGTATGAAATCAATGTCCTTATCATGGAAAGTCTCTTCTGATAGATAATCCCACTCATATTCATTAGAATTGGCATCATAATGATCACTGGCTTGCAGTTGCAAGATCCGTTCAACAAACTTTTGTTTTAGGTCCTCCTTTGTTTCATCCTTTTGATACTCTTTATAACCTAACCCTATCTTGTCTTTTGGATTTGTTATAATGGGTTGGTTAGGTTCTATGATACCTCCTTTCCTTTTTCCAATAGGTCCTTGTCCATCATATCCCATTTTTTCCAAGATTGAGAATCCGCTGCCATATTGAGTGGTTTGGACATTACCCATTGCTGCTTGGGAATTAGTTTCATCTTGGTACAACCAGTTCAAGATATCTTTGTCATCAGATTCCTCAGCTTGAGTGCTTGCTTTATGAATTGACCATCAAAAAGTGTGATAGGTTGTGAGGTTGATTGTGACGAGGTTGATGGTTGACCATGGGATTTTGCTGAAATTAACTGCGAGAGGCAAAGGGATTATTCAATAGAATACTCACCTACACCTTTATCTTTGACTTGGAATTTCTTCTCAAACTGTTTGGCCAAAGTGTTAAGTTGGGTTTCAAGATTGGTAGATGCAGAGGGGCTAGGTTCTTCATTTTTCTCAAGCTATTTGGATGAGGAACTTGGATGATTTACTTCATTGGAGGATGTGGCTAGTAGTTTTGACAATGGATTGGCTTGACTTAGATTATTGGAGGTGTTAGAGTTGGAGTCAGAAGCTTCTCGGTTATGAGGCACAAACACATCCTGGATGACCTTAAGGGTATTGCAATGTTGGAGACTATTGGAATCAGCAAGAATTATAATTTCTTGCCCATTGCAAGGAAATTTTAGACACTAATAGTATGTTGAAGGGACAACTTGCATTTCATGGATCCAAGGACGACCCAAGAGTATATTATATATCAAATCTTTATCCAAAACTTGACAAACCACATCTTTTTGAATTGTCCCAACCTGAATTGGTAGCACTATCAATCCCTTTGAAGCTCTTTCCTCATTGTCATATGCTTTGATGTTGATCTTTTTCCTTGCATTTATTGCATTTTCAAAGAACCCTAGTGCACGGACAAGCTTTAAAGTACATATATTAAGACTAGATCCTCCATCTATTAGAATGTGCTTGACATGAATTTTATGGATTAGGACCTCAATATGGAGTGTTGTGTTATGAGGATGAGTGAGAGATGCGTCGTCATTTTCTGAAAAGGATAATCAATGAGGTGCAACTAGATGTCCCACCATGGCTTGGAAAGTGCAGACTTCCAAATCATTTGGTATGATTATATCAACTAGGACCTTTCCCAAGATCTCCTTGTGGGCGGGTGAGATTTAAAGGAGCTCCAATATTGATATTTGTGCAAGAATTTTCTAGAGTTGATCAACAATATTGTATTTATGAGATGGGCCATCAGATGTTTTAGAAGTGTTTCCTTTCAAAACATATTTGGTTTGGCCTCTTGTGGTCACATTTATAGGTACACTGTCTTGTTTTCCTTTTATCTTAGTGACATTAATTTGATTATTTGTTGTAACCATGTCTTGTTGGGTATTATGGGCTTGATTAGAGAGGATATTGGTGTCATTGATTGGATGGTTGGTTGCAATAGGATCTGGTGTGTTATTGATTTCAATATCATTTATGTGATCTTCAACAGCTGAGATGTGATAGATGGTGTCATCATAAACATAATTCACACCTTTTCCTTTTCCATTCATATTAGAAGATTCTCCTTTATCATAATTTGGCAAAGGGTTTTTGAATAACCCATGATGGGTGTTTGCTTGGGATTCTTCAATTTGTATGAGCTTATTGTCAATCAAATCTTGTATCTTGTGTTTTAATTGCATTCAACTATTGGTTAGGTGACCTTTGCATCGATGGAATTCAAAAAATGGGTTTCATTCCACCATGACTATTTTACTTTGGGTTCAAACCCTTAAGTGTCAGGTAGAGTAATGAGGTTTTCTACAATAAGTTCTTTTAATGCGGATTCATATGATTGACCCAAAAGTGTAAACTTTTGATGATTATTTGTCGTTTGATATGGTAAGGTCTTTGATGTTGTGTTGCTTTGATTGTTTTGGGTATTGCCTTGGTTGTTACTCTAGATGTTGCTTTGGTTGGTATTTTGGGTGGTCTTTTGATTGGTGTTTGAGGTACTTCCTGACAAATTGAAGATTGTTTTAGTATTATGCATTTCAACTGAAGTATCATTGCCATTATTTTTGTACCTTTTTCCAAAACTTTGGTTTTTCATTGTTGGAGGAATTCGATGGATTACTTTCATTATAAATTTTCAAAATTCCTCGTTTGACCAAGGCTTCCTGAATCTTGATCCCATTTTCGATCAATTTTTCAAAAGTTGGAGGACATTGTAATTCAAGCCTATAAGTCATATCATCATTTAAGTTATCAATGAATACCTCCATCTTTTCTTTTTCTAGTATAGGATAGGAATACCTTGTTAATAACCTTCTCCACCTTTGCAAGAATACTAGGAATGATTCCCCTTTCTTTTGTTTGACATTGCAAAGATATTTCATTGTGATTTCATGTTGAATATTACATGAGTATTGGGTGATAAACTTGTTGACTAATTCCTCAAAATATTTGATCCCTAAAGGTAATTGTGAGAACCATTGCATACATTTCCCTCCCAAACTCTGTGGGAATAATCTCATTAAGTAAGTGTCTTCATGGTAAAATTCAAGACTCGTAGTTCTAAATTCCCTTACATGATCGATGGGATCTGTCTTTCCATTGTATTTTTCAAATTTGGGGAATTCACAATGTTTGGGGAATGATATCATGTTGACACTTGGATCAAAAGGGTAGGGGCATATATCTTGTATCGAGTACCTCTTAGTGGTTCCAGTTTGCATATTTTGCATTTTTTGTTGGAGGGCTTGTATTTGTTTTAAGGTAGCCATGGGGTCATTGCTCCTTGCTTCATTTTTTGTTTCAGTTGGTATTTTAGTTTCTATCCTCTTAGGTTTTTTTTGTAATTTGGTGATATCAAAATCATCGGGTAGTTTGACTCCTTTGTTTGCTAACATCAAAAGGTATTTCTCACCCTCTTTTTCAAAGATCTTCTCCATGAATTTATGAAAATTGGCGTCATGTTGGGCTTGTTCTATGGTTTCCTCAGTTATTTCTTCTACCTCATCTGGATGAATTCTGAAAAAGGGATTCTCTTCTCTTTTCGCCAAGGTGTTTTGGTTTTCGATTTCCTTTTGCTCAAGTTTTCACTTTTGCAATCTCGTTAAGACGGGCATACAAGTGATGAAAATTTTCTAAATGTTTGACCAAAGGTTGGGAGTGCCAAAAGGATTGGTTAGAATCTAATTAAACAAGCTTTATTTCAAGATGAAGGATGATGAATCCTGATGGTGAAATGTAGTTGCTAAATCAAAAATGGGTGTGATGAGGAGGCACTTTTGAATGTTTAATCAATGATTAGATGAGAGATTTTCACTTGAAAATGCTAGTTTTAACAAGTTTGTGATTATGATTTCTCTATTATATCAACTGATTTGGACAGTTGGGGTATTGTATTGTTGGTTGTGGAATGTAGGAATGACGAATGGGTTGACTATGATTATGCATTTTTGAAAGAGCTCTTCATTGATAATAAGCTTGTGAATTTAAAGGCTCTAAAGCAAAATCATCAGTATATCTTCTATCAAAGTCATGATATTTATAGATGAAAATTCGATAGTCAAGCAAGACCTTCCTACTTTGGTACAAGAAGTGTCTCCTTTTCAAAAGTTTCTTGTAGCTAAGTTGTTTCTTTGGTTTCCTAATTCTTGTAGCAAGGGATTTCTTGAAATTTTTTGTTGATTTCCAATCCATTAACATAAAATGATGTTGGCTTCAACAAGTTGAAAGAAAATTTAGGACAAGGAAAAGATGTTGTTTGAGAAGGAATCTCTGAAAGTGGGTGTTAATTGGCAGAAGGGAGGTCAATTTTAGCTTAATGTTTGCAGATTTATCAGATGCACTAAAATAGTGTCCAGATACGCTACAGAATGGTACAGATGCGCTACGGGAAGGATTGGATGCACCAAAATAGGCAATGAATGTGCTATAACAAAAAATGAATGCACTGCAAGATGGCATGGATGCACTATAACAGAGGAGGGATGCGCTAAAACAGCAACTGGATGCGCTAGTTTATGATGGTGATGTACCAAAACAGTAGCAGGATGTGCTAAAAGATGCAAGCTATGCACTAAAATAGTTAATGTATGTGCTAATCTAAAAAATGCTTTCTGGTTTTTGGCAGTTTGACAGATTTTTCTAGTTTCAACAGTGAATTTTGGGACTGTTTGGTTTGGATTTTCTTCTGAATCAATAGTTGAAAATGTTTGTGTGATGTTCTCTTGTATATTTGATTTCAAAACACATTGTTAAAGACACATCAAACAAGCATGATTCCTAGGCTATGTAAGACAATATTCTTTTGGATTCCACTCATATTTTACTCCAATCACACGTATTCTTAGTAGGTGATTTAAAAGTTTGGCCGCACAAGCTCCCCCTTATAGTGCACTCACTTCTCGGGCCAACCAAGCTTCAAACTCCCATGAATCTCCCATGGAAATTTTTTCACCTCTAGTAAGAACTACGAGAATGTGGATGACTTGGCAACAACCGTTGTTGCACCAAAGAATAGATCAGGGTAATTTTTGGCTTACTACAACAAAGGGGTTTTAGTAGGGGCATTTCATTTGTGGGGGACCATCCATGTGGCAAGAGACCATTGTTTCCCTTCTTGTCAGAACAATCCTCGTGATACTCGAACTTTCCTCGAGCACCCACATTTATATCCCAGGTGGAAGTCACTTGGCTTTAGCATGTTCCTGGTTGGGTCATTCCCTCCTTTCAAAGTGGGGAGGTAGGCCCTCTAAGGTTCAAAATGAAAATAAAATGAACGGGTCTAGCTTTCTGATCACCCAGTTAAGGGGAGAGAATACACACCTACCATTCCAAACACAACAAGCATGGTGTAAATTTATCCTTCCTAGTTATGCTAGATTCCTAACTTAACCAAAGGAAAATGACAACTAGATTTAACCCTGCAACCAATTTGTTAGTAGTATCAGTCCATTATTCTTTGACAATGTTCTTTCATTTATTTCAGCAAAGTCTTTGACTGCGTGTAAAATTCCTGCAAAATAGAAAAGCACATATTAGTTTCAAGAATCTACAAATTTTGCAACAAAAATTAGATGTGCCATTACAGTGACCAAATGTGCTAAAACTCAGACCAAATGCGCTAAACTTCTGAATGCGCTAAAAGAGAGACTGAATGCGCTAAACTGGAAAAGCACAGAATGAAATTTAAAACCCCCTAATGCACCAAAAGAACAGCTAGATGTGCCGAAACAACACCCTGATGCACCGAAACAAAAGCCAAATATGCTAGAAGAATCGCCAGATGCGCCGAAATAGCAACTCAATGCACCGATATAGAAGTCGAATGCGCTAAAGAAAAATTCGGATGCGTTGTTTTAGAATTTTTTTGACGGAACCTGTGAAGAAAAACTCAACAGAAAGATAGATTAAAGAGGGGCTAGGCCCCACGATGGGTTCCAATTTATGTGTGGTGGAAAAATATGTGTATCAATAGGATAAAATAAAACACACATCCATGCAATGTATTACATAAAAGGAATTGAAATAGCAGAATTAAATGACTACAACTATCCTTTCAAATCATTCCATGGCTCTCTAATCTTAAGGACCTTCAAAATTCATGCTCTCAGATCTATTAAATTTTGCACATGAACCTGCAAAGATGACTACCTAAGAAATGAGAAGCTATTATGCAATGCAAACTATATGCCTACATCCCTATATTTTTGTATTTTTTATGCTTGAATGTTGGATGATCTATGATGAAGTATTGATTGCTCTAATGATGCTATAATTGACAATTCAAATCTAATAGTAAGGTTGTATGAAAGATGCAATGACTAAGCTACTAAAATTGGAATTGCCATAATAACTCTAAATGAACTAAAATGCTAGACACTAACTACAATGCTCTTCACAATTCTCTCAAATTGCACTAAGAATTCTACAACGTAAGTTTGTAAGCTAAATCTCATGAAAATTTGTAGAAATTCTCTCTATTTATAGATTTTTCCAGGCTCAAGATGATGTGGCAAAGATAGAGGTTGAGATTGTGATCCTGAGGCATCAGCAGTTGAGCAAAAAGAGGTTGGAGAGAATTAGGGAGGTGGTTGCCTTCAAGAAAAACACATTGCCAAGTGTTGAAGAGAATTAGAGGAAAGAAGAAGCCATGTGTCCCAGGTGGTTTCAAATTTGTTGCAAGTTTGTTGATGATAATTCACATTTTACAATTTAGAAAATTCAATTTCATGTGACACATGGTGAGGTGGTAGGTGAGTTGTAGGTGGTTAGAATAAATATGGAGACATGTGCCAATTTGAATTAAAAATTCAAATTTAAATGGAGGAGGGAAATTAATTAAATAACAAATTATTTAATTTGTGCATTTAATTAATTTAAGAGGAAAAATGATTTTTGGAAAAGGAAGAATTAAGGTAATGAACCATATAAATAAATTTATCAATTTATTTATAATAGTAGAGGACTTAGAAATTATTAATTAAATAACAAGTATTTAATTAATTTGTGCTCCAAACCATTTTTACGTGCATACACACAATGTTAGAACTTGGGCTTTGATAGCATGTGTAATGCCCTGCCACAGGACCCTAGAGGACAACACACAACTACACATAAAAATGGTACAATTTTTTTTTTTTAAAAAGAAAAAGCGTAACAAAGATTACAAAATAAACTTTAACTCGCATTTACCTAAGTCGTGTAAGGTCCATGACTATGCCATAAAATAAAACCCATAAAATGAACTGACAAGAATTAAAACTCATTGCATTAAACCATTTCAACTAATGAGATAAATCATCGATGGAATACCACTTATAATGCACTTTAAAATCCATTCAGTTAACTACATAATCATATTGTCCATTAACACAAAAGAGAGTCTATCGTTAAATTTGCAAGATAATATAATGAGAATGATAAGCATCTCCACACAAACATAAATTAGAATATGTCATCTCATAACGAATTTCAAAATCACGATGCTCTAAGAATTTCCTAAAGATAAGATATCCTAAGTAGTGACTTCTCAAGATCCCTAAACCCCAAGAAGTCACTCCCCAAGATATCAAATCTTGAGTACTTCTTGATTCAAACGATGTCCTCAAGGTTCACTGATACATTTCACAACAAAATTAAAACATATATCTCTAATTCTAAAATCAGAAGTAATTTCATTATTCATAATAAGTCATCCATAGCCTCAATTTAAATCAACTTCATATCTTATCCATTACAAAAGAAAGTTCAACATAAAATTATAATGTTACATCATTACATCGAGTATATATGAACATCAATATATCCTCATCTACATGTTAGGAGTATACATCAAGTATGATACATGATACATCAGAATATAATACAATACATGGAAGAAAATCCACATGGATTGGTACAAAGGCCGAAGTCTTCGATCCAGAAGAAGTCACCACAGTCACGAACAAGGAGAGGGAACCCAATGGAGAACAATGCACTTTCCACCCAACTATGTGGAACCCGAAGGTCCACCCCTCGTACTAGGAGATAGAAAAGGGTCCCACCATCACATTCAAGAAAAATACAACAGACAACACATGGCTAACATGACAACAAGGTGACAACCAACTGACAATGAGGATCCCAATATGCAAGTATGACATAACTCAACACATCAATAACATTGCTTCTAGAGACACACACAACATCAAAATAGAAATAGAAGTCAAGAAGCTACAAGTTTGTAGCAGGGGAGAGTTTCATCGCATGTTCCTAGCATGGGTTGTCCTGACAGTCTTCCACTAGACGTCGACCACCATCTATAGTTTTCCTGATCATCTCACATTCGATGCCAGCCCAATAGGATGACACATGTGAGACCAATTATCCTTTCATGGGGACAAAGAAATTAGTCTTGCCAACCAAGCCTTCCCAACCCATCCTTAGCCTGAATGAGCATTACAAGCATGGGTGAGGCATCCAATTATCTTAGTTAAAATGAAATTCTACCCAAACCCTTAGTTAATCAATTATTTTATCACTTACTTAAGGAACTTCCACATGGGTTGTCCTAGATGCCACTTTGTGTGTCATCCCTCATTGAGAGACACTCCCCCTTCTACAAAAAGAAACCCAACTCAAAAGACAAGGCCCACTTGCATAACCATGTCACTGATTACAAAGCAATAAAGTGAGGTATAGCCCTTCCGCATTCAATTACAACCACACTAGCGAACACACAGTGTAAGCTAATAACCAACAGATACTTCATTCAAAACAAGACAATCATCACCATGAATAACAAAGAATACAATCAGAAAGACCATTTCCCATTGCCTCTAGAAGACTCTTAGAATCCACTTAACATGAGGGCTTAACCACAAAATAAATCCCAAAATTCCATTAATCATTTAACGATAACTCACTTGTCTCACATAATCATTCAAAACAATAACATTGCGTATTAGCCACAACATATCGTCTTCTCAATTAAAATAGTTCACAATAACAAATGTCATGGTACAATTATAAATTGACTAAAAGATAATTATAAAAAGATTTAATACAAGTACCTCCTTATTTGAGCACAACGAAAACATCACATTACTAGCAATAAACTCATAATACATATTACAAGCCAAAATTTCAACAATGCAGTCATTAAATATATATATAGTGCGGATAATTTTACTTATAAATCAATAAAGATAATCAAATTAAATTTTCTTTTTTTTTTCAAACATCAAAAGGAATTATCTAATTTCCTTATTTATAAAATTCATAATTTGAAATAAATGATTTCATTCACTAATATGTACATGCATACAGATACATATATGTGTATGTGTGTATATATATGTATATATATATATACATATATATATATATATTCACATGCGTATATATAAATATATTTATGCAAATATCCTATAGATATATATTTATAAATAAGCATATATTATATATATAAATATAATTTAAAATAATTGCATTTAGATTATTAGCCTACTATTAACAATAATAATCAAACAAAAAAAAGAAACATGTTGAGACCACATCAGTAGTCAAATAAACACAACTCTTCCATGCCATGCTTTTCCACTTTAATTCATTCTCATCTTTCTCTATAAATGCATACACAATTTTAAAATCTCTAGGTCAATGATCAACAAATTTTAGAGGAAATCTTTTCCCTAATGCCTCCTCAAACGTAGGGTTTTACAAAGATTTGCTTATATCTCACAAACACTTGCACATCTTTTCACAAACTTTTTTTCTGCAGATTCATAATGATGTTAGGCACCTTTCATCCAAAAATCAGAATTGTTGCATTTAGATTATTAGCCTACTATTAACAATAATAATCAAACAAAAAAAAGAATTATATAAAGATCCATATATATATATATGTGTATACATATATATTCTGCTCTGGATGTGCAGGCCGAATTTCATAAGCCGGAAGTTATACTTGCTGCAAAAAAGTGATACACTGGAAGGTCTCACATATCAATCACTCAAAATACATTGTTAACCGACTCACTTAATACTATTAATATATAGATCTATGTTTAAAGGTCGAACTCTTACGTGCTGAGGATCGACATATTATAAGAAAATCCAGCATCATTTCACTATAGAAATCAACATTGGGTAACTCAATACATCAGATTGGCGAAGACCTAAGCTACGTGTGACTATATCAATGTGCTTAGACTAGCAACAAAGTTGTTTTCTCTTATTTTAGGGGACGACAACCAGAATGAGAGCATGCACATTAAAATGTAACCATCACTTAACTCAATGTACCACCGACATGATTCTCTACTATTTCTATATGTGTAATTTATCAATTTAAATCAATATTATTTAAAACTTAGCTCTAATCGGTATCAAAAGAAGAAAAGCGATGAAAGTGAATAAAGTCTCTGCCAAGAAAGAGAAATCTATAAAATGTTGAATTTAGAGAGACAAGGCAAGGTAATAAATTCAATGAAGATTTCCTTCTAACCACAATTAAATCCTACAGGCACGATATAATATGAACAGGGCCAAAATCCTAGAAAGGATGCTCCAAAATAAGCAAGGTTTCGAATTGGTAAAAGGATTGAGAAAATTCGATAGGAAACAAGGATTTAGATAGTTAGACGGCCCCAAAACACAGTGGAAACAACTAATGCCAAGCCATGGTGTGATTAATAAATTACCAAGGGGAATTAAAGATTCAAACTATCATTTTACAAGCTAAATAAGATTCTAGACAAAGTGAAACAATAAACTTAATCATACCATACTAATAATTCTAAATAATCAGGGACAATTCAAGGGCAATGAAAAGAGAGAAGAAGTTTGCCACTAAAAGAAATGCTTAAAGGATGAAAGTCGCAGTTTGGGAAAATACAGAGTAAAAATTGACAGAGTACTCATAAATTTAGCAATTATCATTTTGCTTCAAGCAGTACAATCACATAATAATATTTTTTTGAACAACATTAATCAAGGGAAGAAATCAAGGAACCTAGATAATTTTGAATCACTGAGCTGAAAGATTTGTCGGGTTGAATTCCAGATGCAGCTTCAGCTTCTTTCCAAGAGCATCAAATTCTTGACAAACCTCTACTCCAATGTAAATCCTCCAAACAGAATAACCCCAAGCCTCCAAGCTACAGTATTAAATTTTCAAGAACCAGAAACATGTTCCCAGAACCAGAACAAGAAACTCCTATACACATAATGCAAAATTAGTTTTTTCTCCGAAAAATAATCCAAAAGCCCCTCTTTTAGATAACTGCAACTAATTTATTAATTACTTCCCTCTTTCTATAGCTACCTTCCCCTCTTTTCTATAATTAATTTTTTTTTTTTAAATTTATCTCCATTAAGTTATTATTTTACAATTTCCACAATGCTTAATAATTTGTGCATGGAAATTTAACTTAATTATTAAATATTTAATTTATTACTTTAATATTTTCATCTTACATTGCTTACACAATGAACTAGTTAATATATTTATTTAAATAATCCTTTCTCGAGTCACAATTTCAATTTATTTAAATCAGGCATACATTCACAACAATTTATTTATTAAAATTATAATTTGTAACAATTCATTTATATAAACTATCCAATACCTTTTAAAACGCAATTATCTTTCATTTATTGCAAAAGCCATCAAGGCATCAATCGAGCAAATACTCAAATGAACTAAATACCCAACGACACCTGAATACAAAATGAAATGGAAGGCAAAACGAAAAAAACCATGACAACCAGCTCAGATGAACCACATAAATAGGGAACGACAAACAAACACCTATCCTTGTCAAGGATGATGGTTCAACCTAGTGAACCCGATGCTATATTTGAATCAACAACCTCCATTGGGTATGAGGCACACTCAAACCTAGAAATTCAGGTGGAGTCGATGCCTGGTACCTACAACCTACAACAAATCACATAGTTGAACATGTGCATAGGGAAAACAGTCAATCACATCGTGAAAGGAAAGTTCGTAGCATCACAGGGCACTCACAAATGAGTGATGTGACCCTGTTCCCCTTCACCAAAACATCGACACTTAGTACACCGATATCAAATCATAATTAGAACATCCATTGAATAATGCATGATGCTCATATCAATAATAACTCACATAACAATTAAATGGATCCATAGAACATGATATAAGCATAAACATCAAATATAACAGTGCCATCAAGCATTAACATAACTAAACATCAAAGTATCACAATCTCCAAGTGTCATCAAATAGTATCATAAAGTCTAAATGCATCTGAGTAATTGTCTAAAGAAAAAGAAAATTGAGGGGCACTACACATTATTTTGTTAAAAAAAAAAATGTTTTCTATTGTTTTGGATTTGGGGGAAGAATAGATTTGTGGTTGCGAAAGAGATCGTTTTTGGCAGTCCTCCTCCATCGTCGAAGCGTAGGACTCTAGGTTGGAATCATTTTTTCTCTTTTTTCTCATTTATCGGTAGTTGCAAATGATCACTCTCTCTTTTCTTTTCTTTTTTGTTGGAAGTGATAGTTTATTATTCGATTTCTCTGTCTTTTCAACAAACTATGTGTGCATTCAATATATTTGACTTGGGCATTTCTTTCATGCTCATCCCTTCGATTGAATTCTTATATGATAGGTGATTTGTTTAAACATTGACTGAAATGGCTTGATGTTGGTAAAAATTTCTTATGGTTGTGTATTTGTTATATTAAGAATATTGTTATATAAAATATGTTATATATGATATTTTACCAAACTAAGTTGGTGTTAGTAGCTTGTAAAATTCCACATGATATTATCATATTAAAATTTAATATTTCTCTCTATTGAGGTTATTACTATTAAACCAGTATACTGAATAAATGAACCTAGGATACTTTTGTCTCGGTAAATTTTAGTTGGGAATTCTTGGCAATCTATAGTGTAAGAAATGTGTTAGTTGAACAACATTTGTGTAAGATATATTCAAACATTTGTGAATTGGGAAAAGGGTCTAGTATGTTGATGTTGTTCATAATTATTTACAAGTCCATTTGATAATACATGCTGATTCCATTTTGTAATATTTATTTATTTTCTTGTTTAGAATGAGGTGTTGAATTAGTGAAAATGAGAAGATAATGAATACCATTAATCTAGGGGGAAATACCTTTATTGAAATATTTATTAGTAATTGTTTCGAGACAAATTATAGGACAAATAAACTTGATTGAGTAAATGATAGAAGGTTAGATGATGTTATTAATGTCTTATGGCATAGATTATCGGATTGTACCTTCAACTTCACAATATTGTGTTATCCTCAATTGTTTAGAGTTTTGATGATCTTGTATGCTATTGGATGATGTTAAGTGATACATCATGATTAATAGGTTTTCTAAGTGGAAATAATGCCTTCATGGATATTATAAGTGATACTATGGTTATTGTTTTATTCCATAATTGATTGTCATATGTGAGTGAAGTTGTGAGTTAGCCTAGTGTTCCTCATGGATGTAGTTTTGAGTGAACATTTGTGTTAAATTAAATGTTTGGTTTTGTTTTGTGATTGATTTTGTATTAAGTTGTTTGATAGCCGAATTGTAAGTTGTTGGCTAATTAGTGGATGGGTATCATGAGGAGAAAATTGAGGTCTCCCTTGGATGCCTTATTGGTTGATTTTTACTTTTGATTATTGATTTTTTCATTGAATTGATTATGTTAGTTTTGATTGAGTTTCAAGATCTTTTTGTGATGTTGTCACTCGTTATTCTACACTTGTTGATTCATCAATTGTGGATTGAAAGTAGTCTTGAGATCATGTTATTTTTGCCTTTTCGATGGGGGAACCATTGTGCAGTGATTTATTAGTCTTCCAAAGGTTGGGGAAAGAGTTTTCTTTATGATGAGCTTTTCATGTTGGTTCTCTGTGAACACTTGCTTCTATACTTGATTTATGATATTGTGGGTTTTGGCCTTGCATTATGGAATTGTTATCTATGGAGACTTTGTGTGAGTTGGTGTATGCCTCGCTTTATGTGATAATTCATGTGACCTTTTATGTTGTGCAAGTTGGCTTACCCAGTTAGTGGACCGTTGAGTCTTTTTTTGCTAGTAGGGGGAGTGGCTCTCAATGAGCATCTGGCACCCAAAGTGGTAAGTCCAGGGTAACTCATGAGAGTTTCTTAATCTAGTGAAAACATTAATATTTAATTAGGGGGTTTGGGTAGTTCCTCACATTAATTCTGATAATGCAGCCTCACTCATGGCTCAAGTTCTTATTTAGGATTGAGATGAGTGAGAAGGCCTGGAATGGCAAAGATCAACTGCCTTATCCTCTTGAAAGGTATGTTGGTCCTGCATGAGTGACAATGGGGGTCGGGGATTGGTTGAGGTTGTCAGGGTTTAACCAGGATGGGGTCGGTAACCTAGGAAGATCTGCATTGGTAACCCATATAGAACTTATGTGATGACACTCTTTCCTATAGCAAACTTGTATGCCTTGTTGGTTTTTCCCTTGTTGCTTTGTACCTCTGGAAGTGGTTGTTTCTTTATGATTACTGTTGCGTTTGTTGTGGAGTCTTGGTAGTCTTGTTTTCTTGAATTTTGTTATGTTGTGGGTCCTTCTTGTCATCTCCTAGCATGGGGGGTGGACCTTAGGGTCCACATAGTCGGGTGAAATGTGTTATGCACTCCATTGGGTTCCCAAATGGAGCTCGTGATGCGTGGAGTGGTACCATTACAATGACTCCAGAACTTCACCAAATTTGGAGATAGCATTGATGCTATGTAATATATTCATTACAGTTGTATTGCTCTATGTAATTGATGTATCATTTTCAATTATATTGGGAAGCACTATTGTAACATTGTAATATTTGTAACAATGTTAACTCTTATAATAAATGTGATGTATATATTCTTGGTTTTATCACATGTTCTCAGATGGATGTTTATCATTTATGTAGTATAATGGATGTATGCACATTGTATATTTATTCTATATTATGGTGTTAATAAGGTTACTTGTGATTAGTTAGTCATCGTTATGGGATTGGGATCATGTTGGGAACATTCGTAAGTAATGCAGTCATGTCACCCCATAGGACTAGTTAGATGATGTGTATGTATAGTTTCACTATAAGTGGTATATGTTAATTAAAATTTCATATTAGTTTTACTTTTTTTTTAAATTGTGCTATAATTGATGGTTATTAGTTGTCCTTTGGGGTTTGTGTGGTAGGGCATTACAGGAATAAAGTTAGATTGGGATTTTATCAAATAAATGAAATTTATTTAATTAGTCAAAAATGATGAAAAAGTGAATTAATTAAATAATGTAATGTTATTCAATTAATAGAGGAAATTAGGGTTTTTGATGTAATTGATGTGAAATGTAGTGATATTAGGTGATAATGATGTTGATGATGATAAAAAATCATTTAGGATGTGTGATATGTGTTAGGTCATTTTTAAATGTCTATAGTAACAATACCCTAAGATGCCCCAAGAGCCTCACAAATGTAAAAATCAACATTGGGCCATATAAATTTAGCAATACCATGAAAATTATTTTGTGTCATTTTAACTTCTTGAAGGAGAAGGATGCCAATTTTATTTCCAAGAATGCAGTTCTTAAGGGAGAACTATTTTTTAGTACTATTGAGTTCTTTGATATTCTAGGAGAGAATCTTCATTTATGGTTCTTTCAGGAGGAAGCCTCCAAGGTTCTTTACCTTCCACTTGGAATTTCTCTAGCTACTTCTCTTTGTCTTCTCTCACACTGAGAAGGCCATTCTTCCTTAGTGTCAACTCCAACATCTACAAAAAAAAATCCCTTTATTTTTGGGGGTAGACCATCCTTTCTGATCAAGGGAGTTTTGAATGTTGCTTATCTTACTTGTCCCTACCCTAGGTGGAAAGGATAGGTGATATTTTATAGGGAAGTGGAACACCACATGTTATGATCCTTGTTATGATTATTTATTACATTTTTACTATTTCTTATATGATGTATCTAGGCTACCATTAATTTCTTACTTTAGATCCAATAACAAGATCGCCTTACTACTCCCATGCTATATGTCATTTCATGATCACATATTCCTTATATCTTTACATTTATATCCTATGATGATACCTTATATCATGTTTATATTACTAATCCCATGCTATATGTCATTTCATGATCACATGTTCCTTATCTTTACATTTCTATCCTATGGTGATACCTTATATCATGTTTACATAGATTTTATTATATTTTGTCTCCTTTCCTAAAATTCCTTGCATCTTTTGTATCTAATCAATTAGAAGGGAGGTATATTATCAATTATTTTCTTCGTGAGCTTAATTTTAGTGATACATTTATGATTCTATGATCATTTTATAGTATCATATAAAACTTTGTCATTGCATCCAAATAGAGTATTTTTCTAAAAATTTAGAGCCCTAAACATGTTATATATTAAATCATATCATGTTCTACATGGTTGGAGTTCTTTTACACCTTATTCACTTAATGTAATTTTATATTTCTACTTAAATTATTATCTTTTTATAATAGGAAAAATATCTCATTATTATCATTTTTTTCTTAAAGAAATTTATAGTAGTTTTGATTATCCCTATTTTTAAATGTTTAACATATGAAAATTAGTATATGATTTTTCTAATTTATAGATTTTTGATGGAGCCACTTATTGCAAATAAAATTTAAGAATGATTTATTACTTTGTAAAAATATGTAATTTTTGTGTTTGAAAATATTTAATTTCTATGTTGACTTCTTGTTTTACTTTGACATGTAATTTTTAAGTAGTTTTCATTCCCATCAAAATGAAGAAAAATATAATGGTGAACATTACAAATCCACATCCTTTTCTCTAATATTTGGACACACTTTGGTTAGAGTATTTTAAATATGATAATAAGAGTACAAGTTTCATATTCTTGCATGAATTCATTTCATAACATTCCCATATGTCAACCCTTTTATGTCTCATCTTCATACATCTATTCTCAATCCCTAGAGTCACTTTTTATCACCCTAGATCATATTTATGAGTGTTGATTTTACCTAGGTCATGTATTCAATTGTAGATTTGAACCCCAAATTTTTAAATTTGAATTTCTTAATTTGGATGCATGTTTCCTTGCACCTTAATAATCATTGTGAGATAATTTAGCATACATTTGTATTGACTTTTATGTTTTTTATTATATTTAAGAGCATTCATTCAATCATTTAAAATTATCAAGGAACATGAGAAGAACATCCAAATCAAAGATTTTGAAGGAGAATATATTCTACTTGTGACATCATCCAAATTCCATTTCACACTTTATTGCTATCTTTGATCTTTTATTTGGAGCCATAAACCTAGCCCATTAAGATTTTGACTAAGGAGAATGTGACCCTCATAATTTAATAGATTTTTTAATGGTGTTTGTAAACATGTGTATCCTTACAAGCTTTCAAACACTATAAATTGAGGCAAGTAAGTTTCAATGCATACAAATCCTACTAGTTTAAATTTACAAGTTACTTTTTAGGTTTTCACATCAATATTGGTTTACACACATAAAGATCAAGTTTGTGCTTGAATAGGTGAACTTAAGAAAAAATCAATCAATTTAAGTAATCATATATCTTAATATGAGCAAGCCCTAAAATTCCATCTAATTTGAAAATCAATTTCTACCATTTATCACAACATATTCTCATAATAAAAATTAAAGTTAAGTATCACATTTAATTTATTTTAATTTTTATATTAAGTTTATTATTTAATATTTCAAGTCCCAACACATCAGCCTAAACTATATTTATATATCATTGTGATTTAATTAATTATTCTCGATTAATTTAAATAGGTGTTTTTCCTCTTACAAAATAAAGAACTTTAAAAGAATCTTGTATATTAAAAAATAAATAGATAGAAATGTATTTTTATAAGTTATCCTACTAAAAGTCTCATCTCTCTCTCTATCTATGATTTTGGATGTAAACATAAAAAAGATTAAAATTCCTTTAAATTTTTTTACATTAAAATACACAAAGCAAACAATTCTCAAAAGAATGATTTATATTTCAAAACATAAAAAGTAAATATAAAGAGATACTTTTATATGTTTCCAAACTAAAAGTGTCATCTTTCCTAAGTATCTATGACTTTTGGTGTAGACATCGACAAATGATTACATTTTACTAAAAAAGTCTTGTAATTTTAAAATATTTAACGTGGAGAATTTTTATAAAATGACTTGTACATCAAAATAAAAAATAAAAATAAATATAAGTATAAAATTTTGAAAAAAAAACTTATTCTTTCTAAATATCTATAATTTTCTCTAGAACATCGACAAACAAAATTATAGGATGAAGTGGGTCACTATCTAATAAAAATTTTAGAAAACAAATTAAATTGTTAAAAAATATTCTTAAAGAACCTTCAAAGTCCATGAGTAAAATTAAATCATGTTTTAAGTGTAAACATCAATAATTGATTATATTTTATCAAATTAAAACTTTTTAAAATATATAACATGATTTTTTACAAAATTGATTTTAAAAATATATATATAAATAAATAAAAATATAATATTTTCCAATAAAATCTCCTCTTTCCTAAATATCTATTATTCTTTTGATAACAACAATAAATACAAACAAAAAAATGGATCACTACATAACAAAAAGACTAGTAAAAGACAAAACAATTTGTCAAACAATTCTTACAAAAATCTAATAACAAAAATAAATCTTATTTTAAATTAAAAGACTTACTAAAATGATAAAAAGTAATAAAAAATTATATAAATACAATTGGAGCCAAGTTTGAATCCATATATAATAATAGTAAGAAAAACATTAAAAAAAGAAGGGTCCATGTTTTAAATTGAGACCTTCTAACTAGAGACACCCATGTCAACGTTTTGCTTTATTTAGATTTGACAAGGCATTTGGTAATTATTAAGATATATTTCCATCTACCTTCAATAATTTGGAGGGTTGGACATAATTATTATCTACTTTTATCTCTTATCATTAATTTTTCTTGGCATACATTGAGGGGCTTTTCTTATTCTCTTAGTGCACATTTTGATAGGCACAAATAAAAAGTGCCCCCAAATGCGAGGGTGGTGTATGTTTGTTTCCAAATTGTTTCCTTGATTCAATGTTTATTTAATATTTATTTATTCAATTTTTATATATTATTGTTTTCTTTATGTTAAATATGAGAATTTAGAGTAATAAATTGTCTCACATGTCTCAAAATATTGTATGGGAAAGATATGGCTGAGAGGATTTCATTAATATTTTATTTGTGTTGGTCTTTCTTATTGTGAGAGAATATTAAAACAATATTGATTTAACTTTTATTATCATTGTAAGAGAATATTAAAACAATACTAATTTAACTTTTAATAAAACAATACTGAAGATGGTAACCGGTAAGGAGGATGCACGAACCCCGATCATCGACAAGGTGAATGCAAAGCTAGTGTTTTCAGGTTTTGACATTTGATCATGTTTCATAAATTCTAACATGCATTTCATGGAAGCGATATGAAGGAATTGATACTCCCGAGACTCCCGACAAGTCTAATGGCATGTCAGGCTTCTCAAACCGGACTTTCGGACTGGACTTTAGAGATCAAACACTTTTGTAATTACTTAGGCCCTTTTGGACACTTTTGTAAACCCTCTTGAACACTTTTGTAAACCCTCTTGGACACTTTTGTAATTACTTACTATTATTATTAATATAATATATAGACTCTTAATCTTTTGCCAAAAAAAAAAATTGTTATCATTATTTATATGTGATGTAAACTTTAATTAACTTTTCTCTCATTTTCTTACAAAATTATTTTTGAGTGAGTCTTTTGTTAGTATTTTATATAAAATACAATTGATTTTATAAATAAAAGAGTTTTTTATTTTGAAAAAATATTATGATTCTTTTAAATAATTTATAATAATTGTTTTTATATGAATTTAGTAAAATAATTTTGTTAATTTTTGTTTTTAGTTCTTATTTTAAATTTGTATTTTTTAAAAATTATTAATTATTTTAAAAGTATGTTTTAATATTACTTTATCAATTAGTTATAATTTAAATGATGTCGTTTTTGCATAATTTAAATGATGTAACTAACATATAATATATTATTTTTATAAAGTGCATATCATTAATAAAGATTTTATTTAATTGTGGGTATAGTTTTAGATTAATTTATATTAAAAAAAAAAAAAAAACATTTCATAAAAATTATTAGATTACCTACATTTCTTTTAGTTGTAGGAGGATTATGTTTGCATCCATACTAGTATATTTTTCTACACCAATTTAGCATAACAAATGTTAGAATCATAATTTCCTTTATCTATATGAAAAATTGGCATTCTTATGTTCAAAGAAATGTATGTAGCTTGAACAAAAACATTTCTAAGGATGCGGTCTCAATAAATTTGAATGTACTTTTTTATGGCAGTTAATATGTATTATCAAATTCTATATTTTTTAAAGAATTTGTGAATAATTTTAGATAATTTCTATTCACTATTTTAATTAAGCATATTAATACTTATTTATTACAAAAATTTATATTCACTATTTTAGTTAGATAGATCAATATTCATTTATTACAAATAATTTCAAAAAGATCCCAAATGATTTTAAAGAAAAAAATCTTTAGCTTAAAAGAAATTTATATTGCCACATGATATTGATTTGAAATAATGATCCCTTAATCATTTAAAAACTTCCAAATCATCTCAAAGAATATTATGAAAAATTTCATAAATAAATTTTCTAAATATTTTTTTACACTACTCTCCATAAAATGTCAATTTTTATCTCTCAAAAACACACCTCACTCCTTAATAAATTTGAGTTTTTTATATTGATTGATTAATAAGGTGAAATACCTCGAGAGAAGTATCTCGCTTTAATTAATAGGAAGGAGTATTTCAAACTTGTATTTTGAATAATTGAATTTATTTTTTATTTATTTGAAATATTTATTTATTAATTTAGAGGTGAGATTTATAGATGGTTTTTTAAATAATTTGAAATATTATTTTATTAATTTAGAGGTGAGATTTATAGATGGTTTTTTAAATAATTTGAAATATTAATTAATTTAGAGGTGAGATTTGTGCATGATTTTGTAAAACAATAGTATGCTTATTACTTATACAATATTTGATTTAGTTATTAAAAAATAAGTAACAAATATAATAATAGTAATAGAAGTTCAAAAAATAATTTATTGATCATTTATAGAGCATAAAATTAAAATATAATTTAATATATTTATTAAAGTAATAGTAATAAAATATGACATGCTATATTATTACTTCATTTTATGAATTCAATGAATATGCTAAATAAAGAATTAAACAATGGAGCACATATTACTATTGAGAAATATTAAAAAACTTTTTTAAAAATATGATTTATTAAATGAAATATCTATATTATATCAACAATATACATTACAAATTTATTTATAAATATGAAGAGGTAAATTTATTTTCAATATAAATAATATGTAAACATTAGAAATCTTGGTGGCATAGGCATAATATTTGTAATATCCAAAGAACAATTCAAAAAAATATTTTCTATTATTTTAAGGTGTGCGTAGCTTTTATGTCTACCAAAAGCTTATTTAAGCATTTTTTAGATAATAGGAATCCCTTCATGATGCAAATCAATAGCCAAAAATCATATTGGATTGTTGGTTATTGCAGCTCCCAACTTAATCTACACTTAGGAAAAACAAGCTAGATAAAATAAAAACTAACAATTGAGAGTATAATCCAAGCCTTCCGATACAAGAATTGACACAAAAAATCAAAGATAACATGCTAATTTCATTGATTTAATTCAACAAGAATTTGCAACAATAGTTTTTAAGACAAAACATTAAACAAGAACCGTCTATAGGAAACTTTAATGCCTTCAACAATAATAAACAAGCAACAAGACACCTCCAATCCACTACTACAGCAGCAAAATCACTCTCAAATCCTCATGCTTCACTCCTAGGCATCTACTTTCTTGACTTCACATGCAAGTCTCTTCCAAAATCTTGTGTTTTTGATAAGGTAAGCAAGGTTTTGAAAGGACCAAGAACCTTTTATAGCGTTAAGAAAAATATACTTCCAAACACCAAAGTCTCAAACTTTTCCAAAAAAATAGAGAAACAACACCAGCAAAAACACAATAGAAACACTAACAGTACCTTGTTACCGTATAACAAGAGTGACGGAACACTTAGAACCAAACAAAATCCTAACTCAAAACCAAAGAAACATCAAGGCCAAGAGCCAAAAAGGACATACAAAGAAAATACAAGATGCAAACCAAGATCCCATAACCAACCACATACCCCACCAACAGCAGCAAACCAACTGCCCAATAACAACAACTCAAAGCCATCCTTGAAACATCTATCAAACCAGGAAGCCAACTCGATCTTTGCATCTAATAGAGAGAGCTCCCCTCTATTAGAGAGGATCAAATGAAAACCTTTTCCATCAGACCCAAAGAACTCCAACAACCCCCTACTCCATCTCAATAAGAGTAGATCCCACGTCAAAAGGGACAGCAGCAAAGAAATCCAAAAAAAGGAAGCTTCCAACCAAACCCACAACACCCATCTTCACCTCAATAGAAGAGGAATCCACCTCGATAGGAACAAGTTGTAGAATTAAGGAGAAAGCCACCACTCCCATAGAAAATGTAAACACTCCATCCTTTAGCAAACCTGGCAAAAAGAAATTAAAAAGGAGCAAGAACAACAAAAATATTTGGGTTGTAAGAGAAGATAACACGACCACCATGAGGACAAAGAACCACATTAGCAAAAACTAGAAAAATCCCACAAAAGCTTCCACAAAATATCCTTTGAGGGTGCACCCAATAGAGGAGCAAGTAACCAAAACCTAGAGGCCATCCACCAAGAATAAAAAACAACCCCAAAGAGCCACACCCACTAGCCAAAACTAGAAGAGCCCTATTAGAACTAAAAATTTCCATTAAAATTCTAAGTTCTTTGCCCATTTTAAATCCCATCATTTACTTATCTTTCTAATAATATTCTGTTTTCCCCATCCATAATGTTCAAATACCTTTACTGCCATTCAAAAAGGCCAAAGTTGACTCATATATTTCAACCACCACTCTCATTATTCATGTCATTCACCACCTTACCACGGCCTCTCACAATGGGCTCACGGTATGGCGGTGGCAGTTAACAAGCAGGCATAAAATAGTTACCTCACCACCGCGCGTGGTCTAAGCATAGACCGCGGTGGCATGGTGGATGGTTAGTACATGGTGAGGCAACACTTATCGTGCCACTATTGGCCGTCATCTCACAGACCGCGATGGTCATGGTGAACAGGAGGAAGTGGTCGGAAGGCTTACCGCGATACCGCACACGGTTCTAACGGAGACCGCGGTGACTGTGGTAGACGAAGGTGGCAGTGATGTAACCAGTGAAGATGGCTACCATGGTACCACT
Organism: Sequoiadendron giganteum; assembly: GCA_007115665.2. Classification (NCBI taxonomy): domain Eukaryota; kingdom Viridiplantae; phylum Streptophyta; class Pinopsida; order Cupressales; family Cupressaceae; genus Sequoiadendron; species Sequoiadendron giganteum. The sequence goes on from CM021108.1 coordinate 459,386,272, forward strand.
AGTATTCAAGCCAGGGACAGCGGTAGCACAGTAGCAGTCGAGGAGCGGTTGGCAAGGAGATACCACGGTACTGTAGCTGGAAAAGTTGGTAACCACGGTAAGGTAGTGAACGGGAGGTAAACAAAAAAATGGCTACTGCAGTAACACTAGCAGTCAGGCCAGTGACTGCGGTAGTGTGGTGATAGAGATAAAAAGTGACGGAGCAGTAAATGCCAGATACCACGCTACTGCCGATGACAGAAGTATAGACTGCGATAATGTGGTAAAGACAAAGGTAATAGTTAGTGCTAGTCACCACTATACCGCGGGTGAGCAGAACGAAGGGTGTGGTAGCGTGGTGGAGGAGAAGAAGACAGTCAAGGTCAAAGACCGCTATACCGCAGCCGGTCAACATGTTGACTGCGGTAGAGCAGTAGGACTAAAGGGAAGTTTCATAGCAATAAATGTAAAGGAGGCAACATATAAAGTGAAATGCACGGAGCGGTAAAATATAAAAGAAAAAATCAAAAGCAAGATTATAGTTTAAAATGTTTAATTTGCCGAAAGGCAACTCAATTAAATATTTTATCTCTGTGAGAGAATATGGAACGGTTTTACCAGAAACTGAAGGGTCACGACCCTTGGCATATGTTGTATAAATGTATTGAAAATCAAAGAAAAAAGAGGAGTAGATTTTTAGGTGGTTGGATAGGGTGAACAGTTGCCGAAATAAGATATCGTGATGTATATTGTAAAATATTTTCAAATCATATAATGGAGAAGAATACATAGATTTGGTGATCAAATATTGGTGTCAGTTGTTTGTCAAATTAAACAATTATTCGGCTGTCTCCAAGTTGGTGTTCCTTTTGTTTGAATTTATTCCAAGTGAATACTAAAATTCATCAGAAACATTTGTTGTTCTTTTGTAATTTTCTTAATTGGTTTCTTCAAGTAGGAATTAAAATCCTTTTAATAGATTACAGTAATTTGGAAATGCCAATTGGATCAATAAGAAGAGTCTATAATTAAAGGCTGCCATACTGTCTCCAAACAATCCTATTAAGTTATTCAAAACTGAATATATCAAGTATATGTTTCATTTTGTCAGTACACATTTGTTGCCACTGTGTGACCCCCTTTAATTGGTTCCTTCAAGGAAGGATTAAAACCCTTTTAGATAGATCACAGTAACCTAGTAGGCTTTGATTGGATCAATAAGAAGAGTTTTGTCAGTCACATCCTTCCACGTTTATACCAAGTATAAACAAGTATAAGTGCCAAACAATTAGAATTGTATCCAGTTAGTAGGTCACACATCATTTACATCTTGACTCCATTTACCCAAAAAAAGTAGGCACTGGTCATACCAATTCCATTTTAGGATTTCACAAAATCTTATCTATATATTCATATTTCAAACATCATTAGGAGTAGAAGTAGTTATTAAGCTTTTATCTATCCCTCACTGTTTGCCATCAGGGATAGATAGCACAAGTAGGAATCATACAACTCAAGTCTGCATCATTTACATAAGCTCACCCACCTTGGTCTAGCAGAACCTAAAGAGAAGAAGGTTTAACTGCATCAATTGGCCTTGTACGTTGGCCAAAAGCATTGTGAGAGCTTGGCAACCTCTCGTGGTTCAAACCTGTGTTTTTGAGACCCAACAGTTTGGCAACTCTACTGGGGAATAACTTGAGAAAAGTCCGATGACAGGCAGCCTTTCCATATAGAGTCATTAAAGAGAGATTCATATTTAAGAAGTTTGAAAAGTGACTCCGCTGGGTGAAATAATCATTTTTTTTCTCACTTTTAAAAGTGGGTGGCGACTCTGAATGAATAAGTGCATTGAGACTGATAAAATAAAATACAGATCGGAAATAAATCATCCTAGAGTTCAGACTATCACAATTACTCACAACATGCAGGGAAGAAGGTCTTTGTACAGAGATGGTGATGGTCCTAATGACAAAAGTAAGTGGACTTACAAAAATGATCAAGGCAAGAAAGTGTCTAATGACCTGGGCCCAGCAACTGAAAACAAAACATCAAAACAACCATTGGAAATGCATAATTCATATGATACACTAGCAAATGAAAACAGCCCGTCTAGAGAACCTCACACTCCTGAGGAGATGATAAATCCCCTCTATCGAATAGACCCCAAGAAAGTTGAAGAGATCATGGCTGGATTTGAAGCTGAAAGAGAAGAGAATCAGCGTAAGTATGATCAGAGAATGGATTTTCTTGAAAAGAATTAGGATGGACTTGGTTATGAAATGACCTCTGAAGAAAATTATGAACTTATGATCCAAAATGAGATAGATGCACAGTTGGAACGCAAGAGGCAAGAAATAGAAAGATCAAGAGCAGAATATGAGTGAAATCTTCAGGCAATGAGAGAACTTGAGGAATTGAATTTGTAAAAGGCTCAGATTAAGATGCCAATGGCTAACTCACCCAAATATGTGCCACCTCATAAAAATAACAATAATGCAGGCCCATCAAATTCCCCACAAGCCCACCAAAATCAGCCAAGGAATCAATATAGACATCAAAGTGCTCCACCACAACATCAGGGTGTTCAACCACCTCCTTATTAGCAGCATGTACCCCCACAAGGTCAGCAATATATGGCAAATAATAATCCATTGTACCACTATCAGCATTACCAAAATCCTCCTCTATAATATGCAACCATGATTAGGCAGTTTGACTTGGCTAGATTTCAAATATGTCCTTATCCTATGGACAACAGTTGGAGAAGTCTTGTCCCAAAATTCACAGGTAGTACAATTATAGCTGAAGAACATTTAAGGAGCCTTAATTCTTTTATTGGATATGCAATATGAAGATGTGCAGATGAGGTTGTTTATGATGTCACTGATTGAAGGTGCCAGAGATTGGTTTAATAGTTTTCCAACAGCCTCTATTAATTATATTCATGTGTTTTATGAAAAGTTCCTTGAGCAATATGGGAATCAATATGCACCAGAATTTGCTTTTCATGAATTGGTGACTATTCAGAAGCATCAAAATGAGTGAGCTTATGATTTCAATCAGAGGTTTTCTAAATTGCATAGTAAGATACCTCCTGGATCCAAATTAGTTGATCCTACTGCATTGAGTATTTATTTAAAAGCTTTTGATCCTAAGACAGGATATGAGCTTAGGAACAGGGGTCCCAGAAATTTGACTAAAGCTCAAAGGATAGCACTCACTATTGAAAATAATAGGAAGGCTGCAAGGATGATTGCCAAGAGAGATAACCCTAGGGTTCCCCAATATGCTCCTCCAAATAAATAGGAAAACACATATAGGAATGAAAGGACAAGACTGCATGACATGCCATATAATACAAATTAGAGAGATGGAAAGCCAGTGATGGATAATAGGCCAAGAAATAAAGAGACACCCGATCCTCTAAAGAAGAGAGGGACATACATGGTTGATAATAGTCCTTGGTGTCCAATGTGTGACTTGCCACACTCTTCAGAGCATTGTGTTGTAGCTCAATCAGTGCCAGGAAAAGACATAGAAGAAAATGATAGTGAAGAAGATCATAATATCTATTTGACTTCTCATACTCTTCACTCAGCAGAGCAAGGGTATTCATCTTTAGAGGAAGGAGGGTACGAATATGATGTTGATCATCAGAAATATAATGCTCACATGGCAAAACAACAAGTTTTTTCTGACTATGAGGAAAGTGATGATGAACAAGGTTCTCCTACTACATCATATCAAACCAATAAGGGAAATATGAGGAGACTATCTGAGGAAGAAATTAAAAGATTGACCATTGCAGTAGTTGAACAGGCTAAAAGCAATTATTGGCTGAGAAATAGAACAATGAATGAGAATGAAGGTGTTCCAAGAGGAATATTTTGAAAAATAAAAAGATATCCCATGAAATATCAAAAGGGACAGATGATAAGCACTTTGATAAAAAATAACATAAGCATGTCCCTAAAGAAGGAAATAAAGAATTTCCTAAGGACAATAAAAAGCTAGATCAGGCACCCAAAGGGGAGAAAGAGGAGAACAAAGGAGAACTAGTAGAGCAAAAGAAGGTGATCAGGACTGAAGGTACATCTTTTGACTTCATGCAAACTTTTTCCCAGGTAAAAATGTTTGTCCCATTACTTGAAATGATGAAAATTAAGGAGTGTAGGGAAAGTGCTATTCAATTAATGTCTAGTGGGAGGAATCAAAATGTGTGCTTTGAACAAAAGGAGAATCTTGGAGTTACTAATAAGAAAGGAAAAATAAAAGTTTCAGAAGTTTTCCTAAATAATGCATTGATGAATACGCCACAAATTGATCCATTTTTTACTACCCTACTCATAAATGGTAAATTGGTAAGAAATTGCATGATAGATTCAGGTGCTTCTATGTATATTATGCCAGTAGCGGTAATGAAACAACTTGGTATGTGGATAGGTATTGAGGGTGGTAAATGTTATGCCATGGATAGTAGGCTTGTCCCAGTTGTGGGGATTATGAAAAATGTAGAAGTAAAACTAGCAACCTACCCACAGGCAACCTATAATATTGATATAATTGTGATTGATACACCTCCTCAATTTGGAATGCTTTTGTCAAGACAATGGACTACAGCAGTTGGAGGTAATCTGCAGTTTGATTTATCATATGCCACAATACTAGTGAATGGTGAAGAAGTAAAGTTGTATAGAGAACCAAGAATGAATCAGATTGTTGAGTGTGTTCCTCAGGAACAACTTAATTTCTTTTGTGATGTGGATTTAGGGAGTTTCAGAGTAGAATTATCTCAGCCATAATTAGTGAATACTGACCCAATTGATAAGTTTGTCTCTAGAAATCAATAGGGTGTGTGGAAAATGTACTTTGATGGGGCATGTAGTCAAGAAGGTAATGGAGCTGGGGTAGTTTTCATATCACCTGAAGGTACAACATTTAAATATTCATTTTTGTTGGCTTTTGAATGTACAAATAATGTGGCTGAGTATGAAGCCTTGTTGATTGGTTTGAACATGGCTATCAAACATAAGATTAAGTTGTTGTCTATCTTGGGAGATTCTGAGCTAGTTGTGTTACAAGTTAGATCAAAGTATGTTGCAAAGAACAAGAGGCTGAAACAATATAGAAATGTTGTGTGGGATACAGTGGAACTATTTGATGCATTTTCAATTGATTGGATAGATAGATCTGAAAATTTAATGGCTGACTTTTTGGCTAATGTAGCCTTAAAGAAAGATGATATCACTTTGGCAGGAGTGTCTCAAGCTGAATTCAAAACAAGACCAATAGTCCCTGACAACATATATAGTTGGCAAGTTTTTAATGATGATACCGACCCTTTGAAATTTCTTCATTGTATAGATCAATATGAGGCATAGGAGATAGATTTCAATGCTTTTGTGGAAGAAGTGGATGGGAAACAGACTGTATTTAGGAAGGAAGTTTTGCAGCTTAAAACTAACAAGCTTCACAAAGGGCTTGTGGCATTGGAAAGAGTGTATGATGGGAGTGATCGTTCTCTCACAAAGAAGACACCTATTAAGAAAGAAGATATTGAAGAAATAAATTTGGGAACTGAACTAGCACCAAAAAGGGTTTATATTGGAAAGAAAATAAGCCCAACTATTAGGAGAATGTTGATTACATTGCTAAGAAAATACAAGCATGTGTTTGCTTGGTCTTACGAGGATATGAAGGCATATAGAGAAGATCTTTTTCAGCATGAGATTCCACTTAATCCAGACACAAAGCCATTCAAACAAAAGCAAAGGCCTATCAACCCAACCCTGGAACCTAAAATGCAAGAGGAGCTAGCAAAGCTTAGAGATGGAGGTATCATAAAACCCATTAGGCATTCAACATGGGTCTCAAATTTGGTTCTAGTTAGGAAGGAAAATGGGGACATAAGACTGTGTGTAGATTTTAGAAATCTGAAATTTGCTTCCCTAAAAGATAATTATCCTCTTCCAAACATGGAGGCAATATTGTACAAAGTAATAGGGTGTGAGCTATTGTCAATGATGGATGGATTTTATGGATATAACCAGGTCAAAGTCAAAGAATATGAGCATTACAAGACAACATTCACTACACCATGGGGAATGTATGTCTATGTAAGAATGTCATTTGGTCTCACAAATGCAGGAGCTACCTTTCAAAAGGCCATGGATGTGGCATTTGTAGATCTAATCAATGCTATAATGGTGGTATATCAAGATGATCTCACTGCTTATTCCAAAAAGGTGGAGAATCATGTTGGGGACTTGGAGAAGATCTTCATCAAAGCTTTGGAATATGGTATTAGTCTTAATCCTAAAAAATGTCATTTTGTTGTCACAGAGGGTAAACTTTTGGGGCATATTGTTTCAAGAGATGGGATTAGGATAAATCCTGAAAGAGTAGATGCCATAGATAAAATTCCCATTCCCAAAATTTTCAAAGCAATCCAATCGTTCTTTGGCCAAATTAATTTTGGTAGGAGGTTTGTGTCCAATTTTATTGAGATTGTTAAACCTATATCTAAGATGTTGAAAAAAGGAGAAAAGTTGGATTGGACTACTGAAGCTATGGATGCTTTCATATCTATAAAAGGAGCTATCAAAGAAGCCCCTATCTTGAAGTCCCCTGATTTTAGTAAACCATTTCAGATATTTTCTTTTGCTTCATTTTACACCATAGCAGTTGTCATGTTGCAGAAAAATGATGAAGGCCATGAGCAACCTATTTGCTTTTTCAGCAAGTCTTTGCAGGGGTCAGAATTGAAGTATGATATTATGGAAAAACAAGCTTATGCATTGGTCAAAGTAGCAAAGGCTTTCAGACCTTATCTTGTTGGTGCTAAGGTAATTTCTTATGTCCCACATGCAGCTGTGAAGGATATATTGGTGCAGACAGAGGTGACGGGGAAAAGATGTAGATGGATTAATAAAATCCAAGAGTTCAATATGGAGATTCAGATTACCAAATTGGTAAGAGGATAGGGTCTGTCCAGGCTGATGGCTGAAATAAATATTGAAGCAAACCAAATCTGCAATGTAGAAGGTAAGGAAGAGGTTTTAGCAAGTATTGAGCATACTCCATGGTATACAGATGTGATGTATTATCTTAAACACATGAAATGTCCTAAAGGGCTGAACGATAATCAAAGGAGAACTTTGAAGTTGCAGGCTTCTAAATATGTTTTTATAGAAGGGGATTTATTCTGGAAGAATAGGGGTGGCATATTGCTATTATGTTTGGATGAGTCCCAAGCAAGACATGTCTTGAGAGAAATGCATGAAGGGGTTTGTGGAGGCCATTATTCCGCTAAGACCACTGCACACAAGATTCTCAAGGCTGGTTATTATTGGCCTAAGGTGTTCAATGATTCTTTTACACATGTGAGGAAATGTGAAGCTTGTCAAAAGTTTTCAGGGAGGTTAAAGTATCAAGGAGCATTTCCACTTCGACCCTTACAGGTAGAAGCGCCTTTTCACCAATGGGGAGTTGATTTCATTGGATAAATACAAGAGAGATCAAGCGGAGGACATAGGTGGATACTAATGGCCACAAATTATTTTACTAAGTGGTTGGAGGTTGTCCCGACTAAGCAAGCAACAAGCAAGGTGGTAGTAAAATTTTTGATGGAGAATGTTATAACTAGGTTTAGCACCTCTGTCAGGTTGATCATAGATAATGGGATGTGTTTTAGATCTGAAGAGTTCAGAGATTTTTGCAGAACATATGGAATTGATGTTTCTTATTTTGCCCCATATCATCCACAAGTAAATGGTCAGGCAGAATCAAGTAATAAAAGTCTTTTGAAGATAGTAAGGAGGATGCTTGGTACAAATAAAAAGGCATGGGATTCAAAGTTAAGATTGGTTGTATGGGCAGATAGGATTACAGTGAAGAAGCAAACTGGAAAATATCCATTTAAATTGGTGTATGGGACACAAGCTAGGATGCCACTACAGAACATTTTTCTAGTTTATAATTTTATTCTACAAGAAGACCTAGATATTCCTGAATCTATGGAGGAAAGAATGAAACAGCTTGCAGAACTTGATGAAATAAGAAGAATGGCTCAGAAGCAGAATGTGAAGTTACAGTCACAAATGAAATATATTTTTGATAATAAGACCAAGGAGAGAAAGTTTGAAGAAAATGACTTAGTGTTGATGTGGAATGCTCAGTGTCAGGAGAAGGGGAAGCATGGAAAGTTTGAAGCTTTATGGTTGGGTCCTTTTGTGATAACTGGTAAAGGAGGTGAAGATTCATATTTCCTGCAGAACATGTCTAGAGAAGAGCAGGAGTTTCCTGTACATGGGCAGTTCCTGAAGCATTTCTTCTCTTAAGGAAGAGTAGAGGGCTAAGGATTTCCAGTGCATGGACAATTCTACATAAACCCCTTTAAACATTATTTTCCATGCACAGTAGTTTTAGAAAAAAATTGAAGGGTCTGGGTTTTCCAGTACATGAACATTCCTAGAGGTTCCCTTTTTGAAAACTTTGTTTTCTTTCCATGTACAGTAGTCTAGGGTTTCTCCGTTTGCCATTTTTCATTTTCCATCTACTCCATGCTCTTTCATCCCCTCCATCTTTCATTGCCTTCATTTTCATGTTTAGTTATGTCTCGGTCTGCTCTCCCAAAGAATTATGGATTCTTACAGGGATTTGCAAAATCACTCATCCCCAACAGGAGCCACTATTAGAACTCAAAATTTCCATTAAAATTTTAAGTTCTTTGCCTATTTGAAATCCCATCATTTGCCTATCTTTCTAATAATATTCCGCTTTCCCCATCCATAATGTTCAAATACCTTTACCGCCATTCAAAAAGGCCAAAGTTGACTCATAGATTTCAACCACCACTCTTATTATTCATGTCATTCACCACCTTACCGCGGCATCTCACAATGGGCTCGCAGTATGGAGGTGGCAGTTAACAAGCAGGCACAAAACAATTACCACACCACCGCACGCAGTATAAGCATAGATTGCGGTGGCACATTGGATGGTTAGCAGGCGGCAAGGCAACACTTACTGTGCCACCATTGGTGGTCATCTAACAGACCGTAGTGGCCGCGGTGAATAGGAGGAAGCGGTCGGAAGGCTTACCGTGGTACCACACACTGTTCTAATGGAGACCACGGTGATTGCGGTAGACGAAGGTGGCAGTGAGGTAACCGGTGAAGATGGCTACCACGGTATTGCTAGCAGTCAAGCCAGGGACCATGGTAGCATGGTAGCAATTAAGGAGGGGTTGGCAAGGAGATACCACTGTACCGTAGCTAGCAAAGTTAGTAACCGTGGTAAGGCGATGAACGGGAGGTAAACAACGAAGCGGCTACCGTGGTACCACAAGCATTCAGGCTAGTGACTGTGGTAGTGCAGTGACAAAGATAAACAGTGGCGGAGCAGTAAATGCTAGACACTGCGGTACCGCCGATGACAGAAGTATGGATTGTGGTAAAGCGGTAAGAAAGCAGTAAAGACAGAGGTAACAGTTAGTGCTAGTCACCACTATACCGCGGGTGAGCAGAATGAAGGGTGTGGTAGCGTGGTGTAGGAGAAGAAGACAGTCAAGGTCAAAGACCACTATACTGCGGCCAATCAACATGTTGACCGCGGTAGAGTGGTAGGACTAAAGGGAAGTTTCACATCAATAAATGTAAAGGAGGCAATATATAAAGTGAAATGCACAGAGCGGTAAAATATAAAAGAAAAAATCAAAAGCAAGATTATAGTTAAAAATGTTTAATTTGCCGAAAGGCAACTCAATTAAATATTTTATCTCTATGAGAGAATATGGAACGGTCTTACTAGAAACTGAAGGGTCATGACCCTTGGGATATGCTGTATAAATGTATTGAAAATCAAAGAAAAAAGAGGAGTAGATTTTTAGGTGGTTGGATAGGGTGAACAGTTGCCGAAATAAGATATCATGATGTATATTGTAAAATCTTTTCAGATCATATAATGAGAAGAATACATAGATTTGGTGATCAAATATTGGTGTTAGTTGTTTCTCAAATTAAACAATTATTCAGCTGTCTCCAAGCTGGTGTTCCTTATTATTTGAATTTATTCCAAGTGAATACTAAAATTCATCAGACACATTTGTTGTTCTTTTGTAATTTTCTTAATTGGTTTCTTCAAGTAGGAATTAAAATCCTTTTATTAGATTATAGTAATTTCGAAATTCCAATTGGATCAATAAGAAGAGTCTATAATTAAAGGCTTCCATACTGTCTCCAAACAATCCTATTAAGTTATTCAAAACTGAATATATCAAGTATATGTTTCATTTTGTCAGTACACATTTGCTACCACTGTGTGACCCCCTTTAATTGGTTCCTTCAAGGATTAAAACCCTTTTAGATAGATCATAGTAACCTAGTAGGCTTTGATTGGATCAATAAGAAGAGTTTTGTCAGTCACATCCTTGCACATTTATACCAAGTATAAACAAGTATAAGTGCCAAACAATTAGAATTGTATCCAGTTAGTAGGTCACACATCATTTACATCTTGCCTCCATTTACCCAACAGAAGTAGGCACTGGTCATACCAATTCCATTTTAGGATTTCACAAAATCTTATCTATATATTCATATTTCAAACATCATTAGGAGTAGAAGTAGTTATTAAGCTTTTATCTATCCCTCACTGTTTGCCATCAGGGATAGATAGCACAAGTAGGAATCATACAACTCAAGTCTGTATCATTTACATAGGTTCACCCACCTTGGTCTAGTAGAACCTAAAGAGAAGAAGGTTCAATTGCGTCAATTGGCCTTGTACATTGGCCAAAAGCATTGTGAGAGCTTGGCAACCTCTCGTGGTTCAAACCTGCATTTTTGAGACCCAACAAGCCCCTCAAAAGCTTTAGCAGCAAAGCCTCTGAGGTCATACCAAACTAAGGAGCAAGCACCACCGCCACACCAAATCTCACAGAAGGAATGTCAAAGCTCACCATCGCACCATCACTACACCAAATCTCATAGAAGAATTCTAAAAGAGATATCAGGATAGCCCCCACTAAACACCTCTATAGAAATAGGACAGTAGATTAGAGAAATGACATGCTCACAATAAATAGAGACAAGCAAACCACATAATTCACAATAACGCCTTTTCTCGAGAGCACCCAGAAGAGAAAGGAAAACCCACAACCAAGGTGAAGCAAAGCCTTGGACAAAATGAAGCAGAAAGGCACATCCATCTCAGCGTAACAAAGCCAAACAAGGCCGAGAATGCAAGAGATAACCAAGGAAACCTCCAAGTCCAATAGCTCCACAAGGGAGTAGAGGACCATCGCATTGAAAGTCAAAAAGCAGAACACAAGCATCACCAAAAGCCCCATACAAAACAGAGGAAACAAAGCCAAAATAGGAGTCCACAACACCTAGGCCAAATCCACTCCCAGACCTCCCTCCAAGTGCACCATAGAGCAACTCTTGTAGTCAGAGCAGAGCCATGGAATGGAAATCGCAACCCATAAGCGTCTAGCTTCATTAGCACAAAAGCTAAACTGTCAGATCATACCAACCAAGACCAAGGAGGAGGACCCCCTCATAGCATACACACCTCTCCATAACGAAAACACCCACTGAAATAGGCATGGAACCTAGTTAGGTGTAGGAGCGAGGAATCCCTACATAGCAACGGCAAGAACCATGGAAAAAGAGCAAAGGGGAGGCATACGAAACCAACCCAAACCATTCTATAGCACCAAAACTGAACCTAGATCCTCATCATCCTCTAAATCGGCACTATCATCACATTCCCTATCTGTAGATTTCAAAAAACCAGAGCCATCGCTACTCTCGCCCATCGCATACTCCCGCCCATCGCATTCTAAAATCTTATGTTAATTTTATGGAATCCACTGATTTTTTGGGTGTGGCCTTCTTCCTCACCTCCAGGCTACAACAATAATTATTTTCCTTTGTAGGCATTGGGAAAATTCCCTCCCTCAACTTCTACAAAATTTCAATTCAATTTTACTTTTTCCCTGCACAATCCCATTCCACTACCTTTTTCCTTCCTAGGCATTGGGAAAATTCCCTCCCTCAACTTCTCTTATGAAATTTCAATTCAATTTTACTAATTTTTCCCTTCACAATCCCATTCCACTACCTTTGATTCCCAAGTGCCTATAAGAGTTGAGAAAATACAACACCACAAACCCCGAAGATCACCTGCATGCAAATAACCTATCACAAAAGAAGAGATGGAGACAAACAAGCAAGGGTTCTCTGAAAACTGAAAATGTATATATCAAAGAGAATGAGAGAATGAATTGATATGAAATACAATGGGATCAATCCTTATAAAAAGGAGATCATGCAAACCCTAATAAAACCCTAATAGGAAAACATTTAATAATAATAATTATTAAATGTCACTTTATGCAAACTAATGTGAAATCTTAAGAAGGGAATAAAGGTAACTTAATCAACATAATTAAGTTAATACCTTTACTCTAACACCCCCCCTTAAGATGAGCAACAGTGCAGCTACAAACAAATGCAGAAAAGCAAAGGTAACTACAATGCAAGAAGGCAAACATGGGTCCCGACAACTAGGCCAGATCAGGTACCCAAATACAACCAAATCTCTATAAAATGGAGAAATAGAGAAAACCTCATGGGAAAAAGCTCTACTCCAAAAAGAGAAGAAGAAATCCAAGAAGAAGAACATCACTGAAGCAAAAGAAGTTGTAAACAACTATCGAAAGATGACTGCTATGGTGCTGAAGAACCTCCACTGAAGATAGGATGATCAGGAACAAGAAGACAATAATCTGCATAAGTTCCTATACGACACTACTCAAATTAGATGGCAAACAAAGGCAAACACCTAGAACGAAGATACAGATGGCACAAGAACCAATAGTCTGAAACAATGATCAACTAAGAATGGAAGATTCCTTCCAAGGCGAAACCAAGGAAGCATTAGCACGAACAATATAATACCCCCCCATAATGGTGAACTAGGAGCCTGACAGATCAACTGAAATGGTGTGCAACACCCTATAGTGCATGAAGAAAAAGATACAACATCTGAAAGTGCACAAGAAAGGACCTGCAACTGAAAAAGTGGTGTGCAAAACAAAGCACACATACATGAGGCTGGAATCATATGGATCCATGGTTGTCGTGGAGGGACACTCATCGGACAAAGGTGTGATGGAAAACAAAGGAAAACTACACAACCCCCCATGGTATGGATTCAATGTCGTCGTGGAGGGATACTCACTGGACAAAGATGTGATGGCAAAACAAAGGTAAACCACACAACCCCTCAAGGCACTTTATAATATCAGTGCGAGTACAAAAATATGGCACAACTTTATCTACAAAATCCCCAAAAGATGCATGTACAATAGTGTGGCACTTTATCTCAGTGTGTCTATATAAAAGATAGCTTACAAATGATGCTCAAAATGTCCTCAAAGGACAAAATGCTAGAAATACATGAAGAACAGCCAAGAACAAAGCATCCCATGTGAACAAAAAGTTTCCAAGAGCAAATATGTCCAAGTAATCCACCAGAGTGTGAAAACACAAATAACTGAATAAAAGATACCTGGAGTGAAATCTGGAAAAATGGCATGGATGAAACTAAAGAGCTCTGAAAGATGGTTCCAACACCACTGAGATTGCAAAAAATGGAGAAACTGATCAAAAGTTATGAGCTTGAGACTGAAAATAGCCCCTTTGTCTTTAACTGGCTGTAGAATGCACCAATGAAAAAAAGATGTGATGAGACCCACACCACTGGAAAGATGAGAAAACCAGCTTTTCGACGATATTTTGTTTGCCAAAAAATGATATCGTATGCCCAAGTTACGGCCTCTAGAATAAATCAGCTCCAAAGAGGGAAAAAACCAGTGCTGGGTTAAATTTGACGATCATACAACCGTCGCAGCAAAAACACTGTGTTAAATTTGATGGCCAAACGACCGTCACCGTAAAAGTGCGATTGGACTATTATAGAAAAAAATTGTTTTTTAAATAAAAAAAATGCAAATCTTTTAATAAAAAAAAAAAAATTTTAAAATTGATGAGGGGAGGCACGTGGGCCCACCCCCCATCACCCCTGGGCGGACAGTGTACCGCCGATCGGCGGTACTATCAACCGTCAGTTGGCATTAAGCCACCGGCGGTCGGCAGTATGCCGACCACCATACCACAGGGCCCGTAGGCCTGCGGGTGCAGGGACCTGCGGGTACCCTTGTACCTGGCCGACAAGCCCTAAAACTACGAAATTTTTTTCTTTTGTTTTTTTTATTTTTGAAAAGTGACGAAAATTGCTGAAAAATAGAAGGCGGAAATTTTTTTTCGAAAATAAAATTTACCAGGTAGGGACGGCCTTACGACCGTATTTGCAAAAAAAAATTGCTTCAAATTTCGACTTTGTCTAAAATAGACGAATGAACAGTCAATTTAGGGGTTTTTGACCGTTGTGGATGCAATGGTGATGTCTGTTTGAGCTGTAAATTCTTCAAAATTTTAGGTGTTCCCTAGACCAAGAAAACAATCCCCAAACCCTTGAAGCTCCAAAAATCTTCAAAACAAGAACAGGAAGCAGCAGGTGTGGAGCTCTGATACCATGTAGGAGTTGAGAAAATACAACACCACAAACCCCGAAGATCACCTGCATGCAAATAACTTGTCACAAAAGAAGAGATGGAGACAAACAAGCAAGGGTTCTCTGAAAACTGAAAATGTATATATCATAGAGAATGAGAGAATGAATTGATATGAAATACAATGGGATCAATCCTTATAAAAAGGAGATCATGCAAACCCTAATAAAACCCTAATAGGAAAAACCCTAATAGAAGCCCTAATAGGATAACATTTAATAATTAATATAATTATTAAATGTCACTTTATGCAAACTAACATGAAATCTTAAGAAGGGAATAAAGGTAACTTGATCAACATAACTAAGTTAAAACCTTTACTCTAACAGTGCCTACATCTCCCCATCATCAATTCAATGCTAATTTTTAAAAAAATTGAGGAGTTATACTACCAAAAAATAGCTCCCTCATGCCTAAGCATGGGTTTTTTTGTAACTCCCAAAGATTTCATCAACTGTCTCTTTCCAACAACTCAAATTTGAATTTAAATTAAACGCAAATTCAACCAGATAACTTTAAAATTGAGGAATTTTAAATAAAAAGAATTTATTGCCTACAAGACACAACCAAAAAGCCAAAACAAAAAACCAAAGAATAAAAATTAAATATTTTTGGTGTGTAGGATTGCCCATGCATCTAGATGCTCCTACATCACTTCATTCCAATGACCACACTATTTTACATAGCATCCTATCCTAAGGTGTTCCACATTCCTACCTTTTAGAGCCTCAAATGGATGCATATTAATAGAATAATTGTATGAATTATTATATACAAATTCAACCAAATGTAGTAAATGTTCCCAATTATTTGGATGGTCTTAAAACTAAAAATAAAAAACTATCTTTCTATTTGTTTATGGTTTTAGCTAGTATTCTTTCTAATGTACAAACTGTTGGAAAAATTATTGTTGTTGATGTCAAAAGTGATTTATGATGAATGACCTATGGATCTAAGTTTGGTGCCTATAATGTGAAGATAAAATTTTTTAAAATGTATATAATGTTGGTTGACCTCTTTTTATGTGGCACCCACTTTAGTGGGATTTAAAAATTAAAAATAAATTACTTTTATATTTGAATGAGGGATGACCCCCTCCCTTGAGTGGTGTACCCACCATGGGTGTGCAATAATAAAATTAATAAAAATTATTTGATGAGGTTGGGTCGACCCCCTTGGAGAGTCACCCCTATTAGGTGAAGAGGTGTGTGTGGACAAGTATAAATGAAGATTTAAGAGAGAGGGAAAGGAATCAATTTCAAGGGTTATCATCCATATGAAAAGTAGAAATAAAAAGATATTTGAGAAGATTTACAAGAGATATGTGAGTAGATTTATGAGAGATTTTTAACATCAATTTTGTGAGAATAAAAGAGAAATAAAATCAAGATCATGGTGTTTCTATGAGAAGAAATATTGAATACTATATTGCAAATTTAAGAGTGAGTGTATTACAGATTTGTGAGTAGTTTTTAAGGGTAGATCTAAGAGGAAGTTGAAAAATTGTGAGTAGTTGTTAAGGGTAGATCTAAGAGGGAAGTTGCAAAACAATTATCATACTATTCATTGAAGGTTGGAGCCTCCTATTTGAGGAGATCGAGAGGTTGGTACCTCTTATTAGAAGAAATTGGTGTCTCTTTTTGGGTTGGTGCTCAGTGGTGGGGATTGGAGTCTCCAATGGGTTTGTTCCTATGAAATTTGTAAGAAGATTTATATAAGAAATATTTTATCATGGTTTTCTCTTGTAAGGGTTTCAACATAAAATCATGTGTTCTTCTTGTGTTCTTAATTGTTATATCTTACACGTATGTTATTGATATGGATAATTAATTTTTGAGGTAATATTGTTGTGCTTGATTAAGTTGAGAAAATAAAATTTTGATATATACTGATTCACCCCCCTCTTAGTATAAGTGTGCGTTTTATCAATTGGTATTAGAGCATGTTTCTTTGGAGTTATCCTAACCACTTGAAGGTAGAACTTGGAAGCACACATGGCTAGTTAAGAAGGATATGGGCTCTCCTTAAACAAGGCACTAATATTTGATGAAACAAATTATGCCTTTTGGAGCATAAGTATGGAAACTTATTTTAATTCTCTAGGGATGATTTTTGGCAATCAATCAAACATAGTTTTACAACTCCTACAACCCCAATAATGGATCAATCTATAAAGAGGGGAAGAAAAAATAATGCCAAAGCCAAAAATGTGATTTCGTGCAGGTTGTCTAAATCAAGGTTTGTAAAATTTATGCATTGCAAATCGAAAAGGACATTATGGGATAAGTTAAAAAATATATATGAATGAGACAACAGGGTTAAGAAGGTCAAGCTTCAAACCCAGAAGAGATGATTTGAGATTTGAAGATGAAGGATGAAGAAAATATTGTTGTCTATCTACTTTGCATGGATGAAATCATCAACACAATCTAAGGTCTTGGAGAGGAGGTTGAGGATGCAATGATAGTGCAAAAGGTTTTAAGATCTCTCCCCATGAGATTTGATGTAAAATTTTCCTTCATCAAGGAAATAAAGGATCCAAGCACCTTGAAGATGGAAAATTTACATGGGATCCTCATAGCATACGAAATGAGGACAGAGAAGGAGAAGCCATCAAAATGGGAAGCCGTCTTCAAAGAATCCAAGAAGATGGAAAACAAATGATACAAATCAAGTGATATTTCAAGTGATGAAGAAGAAGCTCACTTTTTGAGGAAGCTCAAGAAAGGATCTAGAAAACACAAAGATAAGTATACTCTTAAATATTTTAATTATGGTAATTTAGGTCATTCTGCTTCCAAGTGTCCACAGGTCAAGAGTGAAAGTAGTGAAGAGGAAGAAAAATACAAAAAAATAAAGGAAGGAAATATCACTATAACAAGAAAAAGAGCACACGAGGCAAGTATGATAAGAAAAAATTTTGAGAGAATAAGAAGAGTATTTATAGTTGGATGTTGTGGTCGAGTTGCTGATATGTGGTTTTCATTGATGTCAACACTATTAGCATTAATGTCTTTAAGACTGTATATGTCGAGGATATTGAGAAAATTGTAATAAAATATGTTACAGGTTGTCTCTGAAGCAGTGAAGATCAACATGGTAGAAAGTTCAGTATGTTGATAGTGAGATGTTGTGGATTAAAGGGTTTCTTTTCAAACCTATCTAGTTTCTACTCTGAAAGTTTCAGAGGTGTGCATGAAGATTTGAGCAAGTTATAAGTTTATGTGTTTTGTCAGCAATTTTGTTACTGTAAATGGTGTTCATGGAAGAAGATAATGTGATTTTGGTAATCTAAGTTGTTGTGTATGTTACTAAGGTGTTCATGGATATTTCTAGATCATGTTCTATCTATGTTGCATGTCTGCATTGATCATTGTGCTTGCGATCCAAGATTTTCTCTTGCATGTTCAAGTTTTTCATGTTCATGGCCGACAAAGTGTTTGAAGCGTGTTGTGGATCTTCGAGGAAGAATATTTGAAGGTATTTTGTGTTTGAGAACATTGTTTTGGGTCTCTACTATGTTGTAGCCGACCTTGGTTGATGTGCATTAATAATCTTTATTGTTTTGGGCTGACGGGTTGCATTCATTCTATTAATTTGTTGGAGCCGACATGAAGCAATGTAATTTCTTGTTGCAGATATATATAAGTGATTGTTTCTTCATTTGAGGTGTGTGAAATGTGAAGTGTGCGAGTGTTATGTGCAAAAAAGGTTCAGATCATTCGAAGGTAGAGTAGAGTGTGAAGAAGAGTGAAAGAAAGTGAAGAAGTGTTCATGTGATTAACCGGAACTATACTCAGGCATTAGCAGATTCTACTTTCTCAGTTCAAATTCTTCAGATGGATTTAATCTGAATGTTTTTTGTAAGACATCGAGTCTTCCTTTGAGCAGTGAGCTATGGGTGCTGGCAAGAAGTTGAGTCCACTTTTTGGCCAAAAAGTGGAAGTGTTTTCCCTGATTTTCAGAATTTGACACTTTGACCTTAAAATTTGAAGCACTTAGAGATGGAATCTTCAAAAAATTCACTGATCATAAAATGTAGTACTCGGAGTCTAGTTTCCAAATATGTAATTTATTTCAATACCTAGATTGTATAAATTGAGTTTCAATAAGCATTTCTAAAAACCACTGTTTAAAAGTCTTTTTTTTTTACCATACCATGCATGTGTACGACATCCATATTTTGACCTAAATTATTGTATTTTTCTAAATACTTTTTGGAAAAAGATTTGTGACTCATTGAAGCTTGTCTTTGATTTTTTTTTGTAATTTTTTATTGAATATTTTTTTTATTGTTAAATTTTTATTAGGCATATTTGTCATTTTGAAAAATCATCGTGTACGACATGCATAAGATGACCTAAACTTATCATTTTTTGATTTTATTTTATTTTAAATTGAAAAGAATTGTCTGATTTTTGGCCTCGCGCAATCCGTTCATAAAAATTTTATGTTGATAAAAAGTTATTAAAATACTAAAAAACACTGATAATTCAAGTTTATGGACCTATTTAATTAGAAATTAAATGAAAAATAAAAAAAATTAATCCAATTGTAAAAAAAATTACATATTTGGAATCTACACTATCTAATCTATAATGGGTTTTAATTTCATCGAAAAAATCTACAAATAAAGCCTTCAGACGTATGCCCAAAGTCAGTATTTTTTTTTAACATTGCTAGGACCTTCAACTTGCAGGTCAAACTAGGTCCATGGCTTAGGTTCGGATCCCCAAACCATTTCCCAAACCTATAAACAAAGCAAAAACCCAACCTACATTTGAAATTTTAAAAAACGGGATCCCGTTTAGCAAAACGAGATCCCATTTTGAAAATTGTCGAAAACTGCCATTTTTGGAATTTTTGAAAGCGGATCTGTTTTGAAAATTTTCCAAAAATGGAAAATTCAAAATGGACGTTTCAAAACGGAAACTTTACAAAATGGGATCCGTTTCAAAAGTTACCAAAATTGAAAACTTTCCAAAAATGGATTTTTTTCAAATCGGGATCCCGTTTTTTAATTTTTGGCTCGGGATCGCGAGCCTAAACAGGATCCCGTTTATTAAAAAACGGGATCCCGTTTATTAAAAATGAAATTCCGTTTTTGCTTAGCCGATTTCGTTTTTTCGGCTAAGGCAAAAACTTCCACGTTTCGTGGACCCAACTTTGTGCATTTACCCCTCTAGGCAGTGTTCCTAAATGCATGTGCATTCCTCATATATTCTTCTTATACTTTTAACAAGGTATAACTTGTGGATTAACCTCCATTGTGGTTTTTCCCCTAACAGGGTTTCCACACAAAAATCTAGGTGTTATGTGTGTTTCTGATGTGTTGTTGATTCATGCTCTCACTGTTATTAATCAGATCTAAGAATAAAGGTTAATAAGTTTAATAAGTATGAAATTTTGTGACAACTGATTCACCCCCCCTCTCAGTTGTTTGCTTTTGTGTTGCCAACAATTATTATCAGAGCAGGTTCCCTGGAAGAAGTTTAACAGCTTGAGGTGATCCAGGATGGCGACATACAAGAAGGATAGCCTGAGATTTGATGGAAAAAATTATTCTCTGTGGAAGACTCAAATGGAGTGTCATTTGAGATGCATTGGTGAATCCTACTAGAACATTACATGCAATAGGTATGTTATTCCTCAGAATGGTCCTACTAATACTATTGAGATTAGGGATGTTGAATATAACATTAGGGCTAAGGAAGCATTGTGGAGTGTTTTTACTGATTATGAGATGACGAATGTTATGGATCTAAGAATTGCTTATGAGATCTGGAAAAAGTTGGAAACTTTATATGAAGGTGATGCTAATGTGAAGATGGCTAAGCTACAAAGTCTGAAAGGAAAATATGAACTGTTGAAAATGAGTAATGATGAGAATGTTGCTACTTTAATTCAAAGAGTGAATGAACTTGTGTGTGGTATCAGATGTGCTAGTGGATAGGTGAATGAATCAGAGACCATTGCCAAAGTGCTTAGATCCTTTCCTGATGCATACAAAATCAAAGTTGCGGTCATTGAGGAGCTCCGAACTGTGACAAATATAATTATGTTGGTTGGT
This sequence comes from Sequoiadendron giganteum, assembly GCA_007115665.2. Lineage (NCBI taxonomy): Eukaryota > Viridiplantae > Streptophyta > Pinopsida > Cupressales > Cupressaceae > Sequoiadendron > Sequoiadendron giganteum. Next base: position 459,406,965 of record CM021108.1, read on the forward strand.
AAAATTATTGCTTTTGAGTTGAGTGAATTTTATGATGCCCCTCTGAAGACAAAATCTACATTTAAAGCTACTACTTCCAGGGAGAGACAAGCAGATATATTATCCGGGTGAAAGTTCTTCTAGAAAGGTATTCAGATATGAGGAAGAATTGAGACAGTTTGAAGAAGAAGAAAGAGAACTGAATGAGCTTGAAGCACTTATTGTCAAAAGGGAAACCAGCGAAGAAGGTAAGTATAAAGTAAAGTTTCCTATTAAATTTTTTTCTTGCAACAATATAGGTCATTTTGCATCAAGGTGTCCAGAAAGAGTTCTTAAGCCAAGACCTTACAAGCCTAAATTTCAAAATAAGTGTTACTATGTTGCTGATGAAGGTGTGATAGATGATGAATCTGACAAAGGGAATGTAAGTGAAGATGAATTTGTATTTATTTCTATCAAGGAAAACAATCCTTTGTCTATTGAATCTGTTAGTTGTACAAATGTGGAGAAAGCTCTAGCTGCTTGAGTTGAAGAAAAAGATGAATGGGTAATTGACAGTGGATGCTCACATCACATGACAGGTGATAAGAATAAATTTGTAAGTCTAGAGAAGTATGATGGTGGTGTTGTAATATTTGGTGATAACAATGGTGGTATAGTCCATGGTACAGGATGTATTTCTTTTGATGGTAAGCATAATACTAATGATGTTCTTTATGTTGAAGGTTTGAAGAATAATCTTATGAGTGTTGGACAGATGGTTGATAAGGGATACAATCTTCAATTCAAAGATGGAAAATTTAGCATACTGGGAAGTTCTGGGAATGTGATTGCTTTAGGTACTAAAACAAAAGGTAACATCTTTCATCTGAATGCTACTAGTAAAAGTTGTATGATTGCTCAAGTTGATGAAAGTTGGTTGTGGCATAGAAGAATGTGTCATGTAAAATTTTACAATATTATCAAGATAATTTCCTCACAGGCTATGAGAGACCTTCCTAAGTTGGTCAATCCTACTAATACCATATGCAAGGAATGGCAGTTAGGAAAACAAACTATAATTTCATTTTGGAGCAAACAACATTGTTCAAATGAATTGTTGGATCTTGTGCATACTGACTTGTGTGGTCCTACTAGAATCAGAAGTCTACAAGGTTACAAGTACTTCATGTTGCTTATTGATGATTACTCTAAGATGATGTGGGTTACTTTCTTAAGGGAGAAATATGAAGCTCTAGAAAAGTTCAAGATCTTTAAGGCTATGGTTGAGATAGAGACAAGTCTAAAGATTAAGTGTCTGAGATCATATAGAGGTGATGAATTTACTTCCGATGAGTTTAACTCTTTTTGTGAAGAACATGGGATAAAGAGACAATTATCTGCACCACAGACCCCTCAACAGAATGGAGTTGTGGAAAGGAAAAATAGGACAATTCAAGATGTTGTTAGAACCATGATTTTGGAAGGAAATGTCCCTCATATCCATTGGAGAGAATTTGTAAGTATTGTTGTTTATATCCTTAACCGGGTACAAATCAAAGGTAATATTGGTAGGACTCCTTTTGAGCTATGGTTTGGTCATAAGCCTACTGTTAGATATTTCAAAATCTTTGGGAGTAAATGCTATATCATGAGAGATGAAGATATAGGAAATTTTGATGCTAGAAGTGATGAAGGAATATTTCTTGGTTATTCTACTAAGAGTAAGGCCTATCGGTGCTACAACAACAGATTGAAGAAAATGGTTGAAAGTGCAAACGTTAAGGTTGATGAAGACATTGCTAGACCCTCCAGAACCTATGGATATGATTTTGATGATCAGAATGATAGTACAAACAAAAGTTAGACTTCAAATCAAGTTTAGATCATTCTGGTGAATCAAGAAGATCAAGAAGGAGAGACTAGTGAAAGTACAGAAGAGAGACCAAAAGAGCCTGAAATTAAAGAACACTCTAAGACTCCAAGGTATGTGAGATTAAATCATTCAGAAAATCAGATTATAGGAGATAAGAACAAAGGTGGCCAAACTAGGAGAAGAATTGCAGAAGAATACTGTTTAATTTCAAAGGTTGAGCCAAGTAATGTCAATGAAGCATGCAAAGATGAACATTGGATTGAAGCAATGAAAGAAGAATTATAGCAAATTGAGAAGAATAATACATGGATTATTGTTCCTAGACCTAAAGAAAAAAATGTAATTGGAACTAAATGGGTCTTTAGAAACAAACTGAATGAACAAGGTGAAGTTATCAGAAACAAAGCAATACTGGTATGCAAAGGATACTCTCAGATGCAAGGAATTGACTTTAAAGAAACTTTTTCTCTTGTTGCTAGAATTGAAGCTGTGAGACTGGTTCTTGCTTATGCTTCTTACAAAAACTAAAAATTTTATCAAATGGATGTCAAGTTAGCATTTATAAATGGTGAATTAGAGGAAGAGGTGTAAATTGAGCAACCTAATGGATTTCAATTGACTGATTAGGGAGATATGGTTTGTCAGTTGAAGAAAGCATTATATGGACTCAAGCAATCCCCTAGAGCTTGGTATGCCAGATTGGATAAGTATTTGTTGAAGCTTGGATTTAACAAAGGTACTACTGATAGTAATCTATATTTCAAGATTGATGATGATAAATATTTTTTTGTGGAATTCTTTGTTGATGATATCATTTTTGGAGGAGATGATGGTTTGTGCATGAAGTTTGCTAATGAGATGCAGAATGAGTTTGAGATCTCAATGATTGGAGAGTTCAAATTCTTTTTTGGATTGAAAATTACTCAAGTGGATAAAGGGATCTTTATATCTCAGTCCAAGTATGTGAGAGAACTACTAAAGAAGTTTGGTATGGAAGATTCAAAACCAATCGGTACACCCATAGTGACTAGATGTAAGTTGACACAAGATGATGATTCTCTGAAGGCAAATCAGACTAGATGCAGATCAATGATTTGTGGATTGCTTTATTTGACTCAAACTACACCTGATATCATGAATTTTATATTCATTATTGCTAGATTTCAAGCCGATCCTAGGAATCTCATGTGACTACTAAGAAGAGAATTTTCAGATACTTGAAGGGAACAGTTGATTTTGGCCTGTAGTATCCTAAAGATGATTATCTTATTTTAAGTGTCTTTACTGATGCTGATAGGGTAGGAGATGTGAATGATAGGGAAAGTAATAGTGGTGGCACATTTTTCTTGGGAAAGAAACTGATTTCATGGTTAAACAAAAAGTTGAATACATCATTTCTTTGTCTACTTCAGAGGCATAATATATTGCTACTACTAACAATTGTACTCAAGTATTGTGGACGAAGCAGATGTTCAAATATATCATATTTGTATATGATGAACCTATTTCCATATTCTATGATAACTCAAGTGCTATAAAAATTTCTAAGAATTTGGTGCTGCATTCAAAGACCAAGTATATATCTATCAAGTACCACTTTTTGAGAGATAAAGTGAGTGATAAGGAAGTCAGACTGGAGTATGTGCCGACTAAGGAATAGATGGTAGACATATTTACTAAGCCTTTGCCCAAGGATACTTTTGAGTATCTCAGATGGAATTTAGGGGTGATTACCCCTCATAATCAAAACTAAGATGCATAATATTTGCATCAGTTTGTGCATTCATAGTAATATCTTGATTTGGATTGATGTTGTGTTGGTTGCTACTCAGGGGAAGTAGTGAAATGATTCAGATATGTGGTTCAAATATTGTGTACCCTTTCCATTGATGTCAAAGGGGGAGAAGAGTAATGTGAAAAAATCTTGAAGAGCAATGTGTAAAGGAGAGATTGTTGGAAGAAGAGCTAGTTGCATTGATGGTGTGTTTTTCACATCATGTGTTGCCATCAATGCCAAAGGGGGAGATTTTCAGATGTTGTGGTCAAGTTTCTAATATGTGGTTGTCATTGATGTCAACACTATTAGCATTAATGTCTTTAAGACTATATATGTTGAGGATATTGAGAAAATTGTAATAAAATATGTTATAGGTTGTATGTGAAGCAGTGAAGATCAGCATGGTAGAAAGTTCAGTATGTTGATAGTGAGATGTTGCAGATTAAAGGGTTTGTTTTCAAACCTATCTATTTTATACTCTAAAAGTTTTAGAGGTGTGCATGAAGATTTGAGCAAGTTATAATTTTATGTGTTTTGTTAGCTATTTTGTTACTACAAATGGTGTTCATGGAAGAAGATAATGTGATTCTGGTAATTTGAGTTGTTGTGTATGTTACTGAGGTGTTAATGGAAATTTCTAGATCATGTTCTATCTATTTTGCACGTCCGCATTAATCATCGTGCTCGCAATCCGAGATTTTCTCTTGCATGTTCATGTTTTTCATGTTCATTGTCGACAAAGTGTTTGAAGCCTGTTGTGGATCTTCGGGGAAGAATATTTGAAGGTTTGTTTTGTTCGAGAACATTGTTTTGGGTCTCTACTATGTTGTGGTTGACCTTGGTTTATGTGCATTAATAATCTTTATTGTTTTGGGCCGATAGTTTGCATTCATTCTATTATTTTCTTGGAGTCGACATGAAGCAATGTAATTTCTTATTGCAGATATATATAAGTGATTGTTTATTCATTTGAGGTGTGTGAAATGCAAAGTGTGTGAGTTCTATGTGCAAAAAAGGTTCAGATCATTCGAAGGCAAAGAAAAGTGTGAAGAAGAGTGAAAAAAAGTGAAGAAGTGTTCATGTGCTTAACCAGAATTGTACTCAGGCATTAGCAGATGCTACTTTCTCAATTCAAATTCTTTAGATGGATTTAATCTGAATATTTTATGTAATATAGTGAGTCTTCCTTTGAGCAGTGAGCTCTAGGTAGTGTTCCTAAATGCATGTGCATTCCTCGTATATTCTTCTTGTACTTTTAACAGGGTATAACTTGTGGATTAACCTCCACCGTGGCTTTTCCCCTAATAGGGTTTCCACGCAAAAATATTGGTGTTACATATGTTTCTAATGTGTTGTTGATTCATGCTTTTACTATTATTAATCAAATCTAAGAATAAAGGTTAATAAGTTTAATAAGTCTGAAATTTTGTGACAACTGATTTACCTCCCCCCTCTCAGTTGTCTTCCCTTGTGTTGCCAACATTTACATCCAAGAAGCAAGTAACTCATTTGAAGAAATCAATGGAAGCTTAACTTATTGGGATAGAGAAGAAATACTCTTCATGGTGATATAATAAAAGGATGATGAAGACAAAATAAAAGAAGGATATTTAAAGGAAGAACATACTGAATATGATGAAGAAGATGATCTTGAGAAGGAACTCCATTTTTCTATCATAAGATTGAGAAGCTCAAGAAGAGAAATTTGAGACTAAAGTCACAACTTCAAGAGGATAGAAAAACTAAATTGAAATCATCTCAAAGTATAAAAGAATCATAAAAGATGATCATGGATCTAAAGATTCAAATTAAGGAAGCAAAATTAATTGAAGAAGTTGTAAGAAATTGACTAAAGACAAAGGAATTAGAGTGTGAAATATTAGATCCTGAAATTGTTTCCTTGAGGAAGGAGCCAGAGAAATCAAACAGTCAATTAAATTAGAGCATGAAATTTGAAAAGAGCACTAGAATTTTGGAGGATAATATCAACTCTCAAAGATCGCCTTTCATTCAAACTAGTCTTGGCTTTAAATAAAATTAGAAGACTGCCAAAGAAGGCTCAAGTTCTAAGGCTAGAGAGTTACCAAAGAAAAAAAATGAGGAGAAGCCCAAAGGATATGCAAATTTTCTTAAGAACTCCATCAATGGTGATATTTCCAAGAAGAAAGAAAGTAATATCACTCAAAAAATTAATATTCCTCATAAAGGAAACAATGAAAATTTCTAAAGACTGTATCCTCAAAGGTAAGTGCAAATAAATAGGTTCCAACATTACTTTTATGGTTATTATTTCTTATTCAATAAGTTTGGTCATATGACGATGGATTGTAGAGTTCATGTAAGGAAGGACTTTGGTTTCTTAAAGAGGAACTATAATCCATTGCTCCTATAATGGACTACAACATTATGTGCTACAAATGCAATAACTTTGTCATACGGTATGTTCTTGTAGAAGTAATATTATAGAACCTCCAAAATAAAACAAGAAGGAGGATGTTCATGACAGACTAAAGGAGGAATCTATAAAAGTTTTGAAGAAGAGGCATGAGCATGAAATGATAGAGAAATACATGCTAGTACAAGAAACCTTCCATGTGTAAAAGAAATGGAGGAAATCAATGGTATATTGAAAGCAAGTGCTTAGGCCACATGACAGGGGATAAAAGAAATTTCCTCACTTTGAAGGAAATAAATGGAGGCACCATGAAGTTTGGAGATAATTCTATGACAAGAATAACAGAAAAAGGAACTCTTAGTTTTGACAACAAAAGAAAAGGACTGATAATGTGTTGGATGTCAAAGGATTGAAGTATAATCTTCTAAGTGTGAGTCAATAGTTTGATCAAGGGAAAATCTCATATTTCATCCTAGTGGTTATGAAATTAGAAAGAAAAGAACATGGAAACTACTTGTAGATTCTAGTATTTTTGCAAACAATCTCTATATCCTTAGTGAATTCAAAGGAGAAAAATACTACATGATACAAGAAGATGAGAGTTGGTTGTGCCAAAAAGGATGGGACATTTTAAATTTGACAACATCATGAAGATTAGTAGTAAGCTAGCCATAAGAGACATGCCAAAGATATAAAATCCCCCTAATACTATATGAAAATAGTGTCAGTTTGGAAAGAAAACAAGGTCGAATTTTGAATCAAAGTACTCTACATCAAAGCCTTTGGAACTTATACATACTAATTTGTGTGGGCCAACAAGGAAAAAATATTGCAAGGTGAGAGATATTCCATGCTATTAATTGATGATTATTCTAGGATGAATTAGATTATGTCATGTCCCTTTTTTCTAAAAAAATCATTTACTATTTTTAGCAAACTCGATTTCCTAAAATAACAAGTTAGGTCCTGCAGATGAACCGAGAAAGATATTTTTTCAAAATGAGTTAATTAAATTACCCTAGGTGTTAAATTAATAAATATTCGTGAAATTATATTGGTTTTCAATGTGGGCATGGATTTTTCTAAAAAATAAAATGACTTGTCATTTGGCTTTCTTAGTAATGAGAGTTAATGGTTGATTTTTTGTAGCTTGGAGTGGAGTGTTTAATGGTGATTCTATTCTTTGCATCGAGAGTTACAATATTTAAAATTCAATCTTTCCTCCCTTGGGCATGGGATTTGGGTTCCCAAATTAGTGTTGGAAAAGAAAATTGAATATAATGTAATTTCCTTCTCAAGTTTGTATTATTCCAGATGTTGTTTCCTTTCATTGATTTGTGATTTCTTTTCAGAGGCTGGTAAACCAATGAAGAAAGGGTCTCCAAGGATGGTAAACCAAGGGTATTGAGGCTTAGATACAATGGTTCTAAGGGTCTCCAAGTGAAATTTCATCCAGAGATTTCTATTGTGCTACAAAGCTTCCAATCGGAGTTTGGTATTCATTTTATTTGCAAGATTTTAGATCCAGTTTGGTGTGCATATTTCAAATTAGATGTTGTTGTGTGTATATGCTATTTTTAGTAGCATATTTAGATGTTACTATAGTATTTCATATATGTATTTTCTATTCCAAAATATTGGTGTTAATATTGGAGAGTTTGTGCGGAGTTTGCACTAGTTTTGGTGTGTGTTTTGTAGCATGTTTAGATATTTCTTCTATGTAATTTTATATAGTTTTTCATGGATATTATCTACTATATATGATATTAAAATAATATAATTACATGACAATTTCAGAAATATACTATTCCATTATAGTTTCTCAACAATTTGGTGTATTTTAGTGTTTGTTATGATATACTCGATTTGTTGGGGTTTGCTCAAATTGGAGTGCATTTTGGGTTTCAAAATGTTTTAATTATAAGAATATTTTAATTTTGTTGGAGTATTTTTATATTATTTTTTCTATTTAGAACAGTTTGGAGAAGTTTGAAGAGTTTGTGTGAGATTCACAGTGATTTTTGTAGGTGTCCAAGCTCCAAGCTTGGAGATTTTTTTGGTGTAATTTGCAGCAGATGTTTAATTATGTTACCTGTTATATTCAACAGAAAATATGATGTGAAATCATGTTAAATATGTAGCAATTCATTTCATTCATGTTGCATAATATTCTAATTCTATTTGGAGTATTTTGGTGAACAATTTTTCTTACCCAATTTGCTCATTTCTAAGTTTTTGGTAGAAATAAAAAATTTGATAGTGGTATCAAAGCCATCATCTTTACAGCCTAAGGGTTTGATCATATTTTTTTAAAAGGTAAGAGGAGTTAAAATATGGCTAATTTTGGGAATACTGCTACCTCCATTTCCCTTCTAGATCTCATGGAAGATTTAGCAAGAAATCTAATGGTCATCAAAGAAACTTATGTTAATCAAGATGAAGGATATAGAAATTAAGTCCCATACAGTTATTATATCACATATACAAAACATGATAACCATCAAGGGTCATAGACAACATTTAAATTCTAGTGGAATAGATCTCAGGGGAAAAATCATAAAATCTTTAGCTCCATTTTTTTATGTAACAAACAAGATCTTAATCAGAGCTTGGTTATTTGAGATGCAAGATTATTGCCTACTTAGTTCCATGGAGGAGAAATTTGTCATTCAATATGTTGTCTTACATCTTGAAGGAGATTCTCATGATTGGTGGTACCAAGGTATGAACACCCAAGTCTGCATTCAAGTAGGTTCTTTTGAAGAATTTTTCCAAAAGTTGATTGATAGATTTGAACTCAAAGTTGAAGAGGATCAAGTAGTTGTAGAATGGTTCATGGTAGGGGAATATAATGTAGTGAGTGCCTTGAAAAATGATGAATGTGTGACAAAGTCTCAAGGTGACTCTTTTCTCATGCATGCAATTTTGGAGGATAAGGTTATGCATGGAAGACATGATAAAATGATAACCTTGGATCCTAGTTTGGATTCATATGGTGATGATTCTAAGTCTAATATCTACCTTGATGTGTCTAGTGGAGAAGATACTAAAAATGGGTTCTCTGGTGTACTTTAAGATGGTGGAAATGAGGGAAGAAAAGATGATGAAATCCCCAAATCAATTTTGGCTGATCACTCATTGCATTGATGGTATTTCAGGTAGATTTGGGTTTGAATTCCAAACCAAGCATACAGAGAAGGATGTGTATGAAGATTTTAATCCTATAAATATGGAGAGTGACTCGTTCAAAAAGGAAACCACTCTTGGGGAGCACAATGAATATTTATACCAAGATCAAAGCAATCAACCTTCTTTCACATGGGATCCAGGTGTGACAAGATCTAAGTATGATGAGGATCTATTTTCCCATACTGATTTAAATTCATCTCAAGAGACATGAATGAAGGATGGTATTGAGGAAGCTAATGATGAAGGATGGCATTGAGGAAGCTAATGATCGAAGGTATGAAGATTTTAATTTTATCATGCATTTTAATTTGCAAAAAATTGGTATGCATGAGGAAAGTTTTATGAAACAACTCTTGGTGTCCACTGAAAATGAAGTGAAAGTTTTATCTAGATTGGATAGTGCACACATGCATGTAGAAATCATCATTAAAAATTCACTAAGGGATCAAATTGAGCCTAATGTTGTCTATGTTGATTTGAAAACAATGAAGTACATCATGGAATAAATCAAAATAGCTTACTTTCACATGTTACATGATAGATATATGGCTAAGAAGTTTCTAGATGAGGCCCTATCCATGACTAAGAAATTAAGGGGAGAAGTTGGTGAGCTCAATAGTAAGCTTAAATCCACAAAGATTAATTTGGAAAGTGTACAAGAGACACTTCTAGAGGGAAGTGATCAACTCTATGAGGCTCAACAGTTTAGGGAGCTTGATTGTATCTAAGAGGACTCTAATCTGGCACATTCAAATAGTAGGAGTTTGGACCAGCAAGAGGATGGATCTAATATTTATCTTTTTGTTGATCCTTTATTTGAGATAGATGATAATTTGACTCATGATAATCTTTTTTTTGAGTTGGGTAATGAAGATCTAACTAATTGCAGTGATGATATGGGACTTGATTGCAGGATTCAAGACCCTGGTGTAGTTTCTTACCATGAGATGTTGTCTCAAGATTAGAGTAGTGGGTAAACCTCAAATGTTATTACTATTGTCCACTTTTAGATCAACTTGTAGATTAATTCATATCCTAACCCATAGATGAGTTGGATGTTCTTTTCATCCCAACAGTTGAATAGTTCTTGGTTGAGGTTAGATGGTAGAGGTAATTTGACCATAGGGGATGATCATGTTGCTACTCCTATATTCATCTCTCCTATCCTTTCAGATGGATTTCATTTTTTTTATTTATACCCTTACATATTTTGTTGGCTAGGGAGATAAATTTTCATGTGTAAATTGTTGTTGAACATTGATAGGGTTTTGGGAAGTTGGTTGCAAGTAATATTCTAGACATAGTTCATTCTTTCATTGCTTCAACTTTGGTGAACAATGGTCATTGTAGATACTTCATGGAGATGGTATTAATGATTCTAGATGATAGCTTAATGAGTGCAGTGATGTGGGTGTGTTGGTGTGCATAGAGATTTCCATTTGACACTTGGAGGTTAAGTGTTGATGCTATGATTCAGGTTAGCAACAACCAAGGGATTTCCTAGTTGGTAGATCTCAAAGGTGTGATAGTGATTGATTTTATTTATATTTTTGGCATTAATGCTAGGGATTATGTTTTATGGTTAAGAAAGATGTCTTGGATTTTACCTAGGATCGTGATTGGCAGTGAGTTTATTAATGTGGTCTTCTCTAAGTTACTTTGGTAGGACATATTTCATAACATTGATTCTAGTCTTCTCAATGATTTTAGTATTTGGTTGGATGGTGTTTCCTTTATGAGATTCTAGATGAGAAGAGTTCAGTTAGAGCAAGATGATTTGTCAGAGGCACAGTCTATGCATGGTATTTGGGTAAGATGGTTACATATAGGGAAGTATTGTTATAAAACCTTCCATCACATGTACATTAGTTTGTCCTTATTTCAGACTCTCTATGATCATGGTGCCCTCTCTTTTGATGATTCATTATTTAAAAAAATTAAAATACCTCCAACAAATGTCTTTGTTTAAAAAAGTCAGGAGTTCCTAAGGTCACTCAAAAAAAATTTACATCATGCCCAAGATAAAAAAAAATGTATGTAGATAGGAAGAGAATGGGAAGAGTCCTTAAGGTTGGTGAATTGTTCCTTGTAAGTTTTTATCCATATAATTAGAGTATCCTAAAGAAAGACAGAGCAGACAAGCTCAATGGACCTTACAAAGTCATCAAGAAGGAAGGAGAACTAGCTTATGAGTTAGATGTGCTACCAGTTTGTAAAATACATAATGTCTTTTGAGTTTTGGGTCACCAGAGAGTGATAGGACAGAAAATTGTGATTTCCCTAGAGTTTCCATCCGTTGATGATAAGGGGAAGTAGAATTTGATACCTAAAAGAGTTTTGGAAATGAGAAAGAAGAAGCTAAGAAACAAAATCATCACCAAGCACTTAATCAAATGGAAATATTGGCCCATTAAAGATGTAGCATGGAAAGAGACAAAAGATCACAACCATCCAAGTCTTCATTGCTTGAGGAAAAGCAATCTTTGGGAGGGAGGACTTGTCATATCCCCTTTGTTCTAAAAATAGAATTTACTATTTTTAGCAAGCTCAGTTTCCTAAAATAGCACGTTAGGTCCTATGGATGAACCAAGAAAGTTGATTTTAAAAAATGAATTAATTAAGTTACCATAGGTGTTAAATTAATATATATTCATGAAATGATATTAGGTTCCAAGGTGGGTGTGGCTTTTTGGAAAAAATCAAATGACTTGCCATTTGGCTTTCTTAGCAATGAGAGTTAATGGTTGATTTTTGGCAGCTTGGAGTGGAGTGTTTAATGGTGATTCTATTCCTGGCATTGAGAATTAAAATATTTCAAATTCAAGTTTCCCTCCCTTGGGCATGGGATTTGGGTGCAATATTGTGATACGAGAGTTGGTAGTCAAATAAAATTTCCTTCCCTTGTAATACCAAGTTAATTCTCTCAAGTATTTATAGTGTATATGCACATAATTCTATTAAATCCAATAAGAGAAATGAAATTAATAAAATTAGGTTCAATTACCCTTATTTTGGTACCAGACATGGTTTTTCATTCACTCGCATACTCTTACCCTTACTCCTTGTTCTAAGTGACACGTCCAAGGTGTTAAATGTGCACTCATCATTGTTTGATGCATTAGTATGATATCATGTGCATGCCCATTTAACAATTATTAGTGGTTGTGTGTTATTGTTTTGAAAAATATTTGCTGGTTGTGTTTTTTCCCCATGCACATAAGTTTAGGGCATGAAAAAAGTGTCACAAGTGTATTGAGTTTTCTCATCAAGAGACATATATCCTAGCCCACAAGTTCCTATATTCACATGCACATGTATAGGTTCCAAAATCACTTGTTCATGGATACCTAGTCCTTGTCATTTATATCTCATTATTATTTCCATCATCTTAATATCAATAGGATATTCATTATTTGTGTAACAAGGTACTAATTTATCTTCATAAATTCATAAGCAATTGGAGATTTTTATATTTACTTTGTAAGGGAACCTCAACTAATGAATGTTGTTGAGAAAAATTGGCATGAAATTGATGTGTTCTTCTTATTCATGATGGGATTTTCATGCATATTAGGTGAAAGGGAAGCTTACCTATGTGAAATAAATCATGGGTTTTATACTCATTGTAGCCCTTATCAAGGAATTTAAAATGAATTTTGGATGATGAAACTTTAGATGTGGATGGAGGATCATCAAGAATTATATGTGAGGAAGAATTTCATGGTTCAAATTTATGGGTTATTTTTGTAATTGTATATTGATTAACCTTATGATAATTCCCTTCCATCAATTTATAGTATTGGTATGGGTATGGATCACAAGGGATTTTAACCTCTATACTTGAATGCATAAACTTAAGGAATCAATGAAATTTGGATGGGATAGCTTGCATATCATGGAGCCAAGGATGGACAAGAAGGATATTATGTGGGAAATCAAGGTCTATAACATATAATAAAGTATGGTGCATGACAAGCCCGGCCATGATAATAAGTATATGTTTTTGCAATAAGGACTTCAATTTGTATAAGGATATTATGGGATGGTCATTCTAGATACATATCATGTTGACTAAAGGTGAGGTGTTGATTGGATGCTATGTGACAAATAAGGGCTTAGAAGTCATTTGATGCTATATCACTAGGAACTATTCATTCTTGTAGGTTTTTATAAAGGACATCTTTGTGAATAGTGGATGTCTTGATTAGATCCATTATCAATATTTATGTAGGAGTTTTCCAAATTTTCTCAATTATGTTATATTTTCCTTGGAAAGTGGATGGATAAATACCTTGGATAGATATCTTAGTGTGTTGTGTTGTAGCAACACAAGGGTGTCTTTATTTAATGTTACTGATTTGGTTATCAATGTGTCCCATAATTTTATTGTGAGAATAAACAATATTTTTAGTATGAAAATTAATGGTATCACTATTTTGACCTATGTTAGACTTCATAGATGATTCATCATGATTTGGAAAGGGATCTTGATAAATCCCCAATTTCTCATTAGGTGATGTGGATTCATCTTGTTCAATCTAAATGCTTCCATTATTAATAAAATCTTGGACATAGTTATTAATATTTAAACATCTATTGGTTTAATTTCCTTGAGCCTTATTATATTCACTATTTTTTAAATACAATTTTTAAGGGTTCCCATAAGGAATTAAATTGTTTGTGCTTGTTTTCTTATTGTAGTTTTCTTGTGGGAACTAAAATTGTGAATGGATTTTTATTTTTTTTAAATATGTTTGGACTCTCTTACCTCATCACCAACCATGTTCATGTTATTGCTAAAGAACTTAGTTCTATCAGATTGATTATCTTTAAAAAATATTTTATAAGTCATTTAGCAAGAAAGGCCTTCTCTATTTGGAATATGTTTTCAATAGTCTCATTGAATATGGTTATACAATGTACTATCAAATGGAGGTCCATTTCTTGGTCTAAATGTTGATGTTATAGCAGTGGGAGATATCTTTCTCTCAAATTTAAGAATGATGGATAAATAATACCAAGGCAAGTCAGACTTGCTATATATAATAATTTTATGAAGAGTCACCTTGTTTCTTAAAAGAGGCCAACCCAAATGAAGAGTCACCTATTTTTGTCTAAATACAAGGTGATGATCATTCATTTGATCATCAAGTTCATTCATCATAATTCGCATTCCTAGAAGAAGTTCATACTTGAGCAGCAGATCATCATCTTGTAGCAGAAGGTCATCATTTTGTAGCAGCAGACCGATTTCAAGGAGAAACATATTCATTTGTATCTTTGCATCTAGGAGAGGTGTTATTATTCATTGTATCAAATTCAGCATTGTGTTGGGCCTGACTTGTAAGCAGATTTTTTCTCTTATTCCTTCAATATATAAGAGATATATTTGTTTGGTTTTTCTCCCTCGAGTAGGAGGGTTTTCTCAGGGTATCTTCTTGTGTTCATTGTCTTATGTGTTGCATTTTCTGATTGCTTTCATTTTTTATCCTAAATCTAACATGGTATCAGAGCGGGTCTAAGAAAAGATCTGATCAGATTTGTTTAAGCAGTTAAGTCAACTTTTCATCTAGGGAAGATCTTGAAGTAATGCAGATATAAGGTTCAAATTATTTCTGACCTAAGGGTAGATCTTTGCAGGTGAATTTGTGTAGAAAAAGAAGATGGTGAGCGGTGTCAAGGTAGAAGATAGGCTTGATGGAGCTTCAAACTTCAACTTTTGGAAACCCAGGGTATTCATTGCATTAGAAGAGAATGATCTTCTTGATTTTATGGAAAGTGATATGCTTGAGCCTTCCAATGATACTAAGAAAATCTAGTGGAAGAAAAATGGCACGAAGGCTAGAAAGATCATGATAGACTCTATGATGAATCACCTAGTACCGATCATCTCCAAGTTGAAGATAACTAAATAAATGTTTGATACTCTAAAAGGATTGTATGAGATCAACAACACCAACAGAGCCCTTGCTTTGAGACAACAACTTCACCATGTAAAAATGGCTAAAGATGATTCAATCATCTCATTCTTTATGAAGATTTCTTATTTGAGAAATCAGTTGAGCACTATTGGGGATATAATTGTAGACAAAGATCTTTTTATGTTAGCACTAAATGGTCTTCCTCAATCTTGGGAACCCTTTATTCAGAGCATCAGTGGGAGATCCAAAGTGCCCAAGTTTGATTGTCTTCGAGTTGATTGTATTCAAGAAGATTCCAGGTTGGTAGCAAGAGGAATTGGGCGAAACTATCATGATGTAGAAAATCAAGTTCTTACTACACATACTTCTAGAGAAAGAGGCAAAGGAAGAAAGGGGAATAGAGATAGAGAATCATATTTTGCCCCAAAATCAAAGAAGAAGAAGGATCTCTCTCGCATTCAATGTTTCAAGTGTGACAAGTACGGTCACTTTGCTCAAGATTGCAAATTAAGGTCTACACAACATGTTTCTACTACGGAAATTGACATAGGGACATCTCAAAAGGAGCCTAGCTCTAAAGTGGATTTAGAAGGTTTCTTATTCTAAAGTCGATCAATTTCTTCAAAGAGGAGGAAATGCTCAAAGGGAGTCAAATTCAGATAATTCAAGGCACAAGTTGAGAGCTTGTCCAGGAAAAGTATTAAGGTTCTGAGATAGGTCAATGGAGGGGAGTTCACTTCCAGAGGATTTATTTGAAATCTCTGAGGCAGGGATCAAGAGGGAGTTATGTGACTCACTAAGAAGAAGTGAAGGCTGCAGTGTTGCAAGGCCAAGTGCAAAATCCTTGGAAGACCTCTTTAGCAGTTGAGAACATAATTGCACAAGACAATTAATCTAGATTTGACATTGGTAACTCCACAAACCTATTTAGAATAGGGTGATCTGGGATGAGGTTGAGGAGGACAGTCCTAAACTTGAGCAATTCAATAGTGCTAGAAGTGTGCATTGGAAACCACTCCTTTAAGGCAAGCATTGCAGACAATCTTGGATGAGAAGGTCAGGAGGTTGATGCAAGTACTTGGAGCTCCAGAGGGAGTCAGATCATCATGAAGATTTGTTGTAATGTACATTTCTCTGAGACGGAGAAATATGAGGTGAAAGCCCTTGTAGTGTATATTTCTCTGAGACAGAGAAATATGAGGTGAAATCCCTTGTAGTGTATATTTCTCTGAGATGGATAAATATGAGGTGAAAGCCCTTGTAGTGTATATTTCTCTGAGATGAAGAAATATGAGGTGCGAGCCCTTGTTCATCTCTATGACTGAGATGAGACATCATGTTGAGAGACTCCATGATGACATCACATTGAGAGACTTTGTGATGAACCCTTGTACTTGTGTTTCTTTCCACACATGGGAGTAGCCATGGTGGACATCATGTTGAGAGACTCCATGATGACATCACGTTGAGAGACTCCATGATGAACCTTTGAGTTTTCCACAAATGGGTGCAGCCATTGTGGGCGTCATGTTGAGAGACTCCATGATGTCGATATTTGGAAAGATACCTCCCTAGCTAAGAGGGAGTGTTGATGTTATAGAGTGGGAGATATCTTTCTCTCAAATTTAAAAATGATGGATAAATAATACCAAGGCAAGTCGGACTTGCTATATATAATAATTTTATGAAGAGTCACCTTGTTTCTTAAAAGAGGCCAACCCAAATGAAGAGTCACCTAGTTTTGTATAAATACAAGGTGATGATCATTCATTTGATCATCAAGTTCATTCATCATAATTTGCATTCCTAGAAGAAGTTCATACTTGAGTAGTAGATCATCATCTTGTAGTAGCAGATCATCATTTTGTAGCAGTAGACCGATTTCAAGTAGAGACATATTCATTTGTATCTTTGCATCTAGGAGAGGTGCTATTATTCATTGTATCAAATTCGACATTATGTTGGGCCTAAGTTGTAAGAAGATTTTTTCTCTTATTCCTTCAATATATAGGAGATATATTTTTTGGGTTTTTCTCCCTCGAGTAGGAGGGTTTTCTTAGGATATCTTATTGTGTTCATTGTCTTATGTGTTGCATTTTCTGATTGCTTTCATTTCTGGTCCTAAATCTAACACTAAGTAGTGGAAAATATATTAACTAGTTTCTTCTCAGTGATGGGTCATAGGGATCTACTAGCTAAGCCTCTCCAATGTTGAAGGAATGAAGAGAAACTTCACCATTATTTTTTTTATTTAATAAATCCATCATTGTGAGCTCGTGCTCTACATTATAGGAAAAAAATTAACAAAATTCTTGACTACTTCAATAAAGGAAGTGATAGATCCCATAGGAAGGTGTAGAAACCACTCTAATTCTTTCCCTCCTAGACTTCATGGGAATAACCTAAGTAGCTAGTTCTTATTGTAAGAAACTTCGAGACATGTCATAAAAAAATATTTAATATGTTCTTTAGGATATCCTTTCCATTTATACTTGTCATTAAATTTTAGAATTTCAAACTAGGGAGGGAAAGGGACTTGTAGTATAGACTAGTCAAAGGGGTATGGACATAACTCCTCAAATATATACCTCTTACTTTTATTTTGAGATCTTGTTTGTAATTATTGTAAGTTATTTTTTATGTCTTTCCATTCTTGAATAAACAATAGATGTAAAGATGACTTAGGTGTTTGTGTGAGGTTGTTTTGATCTTATTAGTTGGACAATTTTAAGGTTTGATTGTTCAAATGTGTCAAATTAGTTAATTACTAGTTTGTAAGTTGTAATTGGTCACTAAAAAGTATGTATGAATCAAGGGCATCATGTTATATTATTTTCCTGATGCAATCATGATGCAAGGATCTTACTAGATAGCAGCCTAATCATGCATCCACAACAGGAAATTCTTTATACAAAAGAGTAAAATTCAAAATCTTTAGTTGTGTGCCATATTAAATTTTACTTAGGAATACAATAATAATCAAAATAAAGTCTTCTAAAACAATCATTCTTCAAAATATTTCCCAACAATATGCCACAATTTCCCAAGTTATTCAAAAATTCAATGAGATGTAGATAATCTCATTATAAAACTTGTTTCCTCAAAATGATGAACCCCCCAATGTATTGTCTTCCTTCAATTTATACTTTTTTCCTCCAACAATTGAACCATTGCATGTTTGAATTGTCACATAACTGAATTGCACTGGTATTTCAACCAAATTGGACACATGACATCCATCAAGACCGTTTGAATGAATTTTATGACTCATAGGACCCTTTTGCCACTATTACGAACTTCATTGGAAATTTCTAGTTCTCCAAGAACTAGTTCCTTTTGATCAAAGGGTTTAGACCCCATTAAGAGCTAAGAAATGAGTTCCTCATCAGGGGTTCCTACCTCCTTAGGAATTTATGTTTGCTCCCCTAGTATTTTTTCTAGCTTCATATTCCTTTATAAACTATTTGTTGACTTATATTGGGCCTTGATGATGGATGTGCAACTCACCAAAATATTTTGAAGTTCTAGGAACTACATATTGTTCTGAATTCTTCATAATGTAGGGCTTTGTTGAAGTGTTGAAGCTATTTAGGAACTTTCCATTCTATTGGGGTTTTTAGTAGAACTAGAATCGTCAAGGGTTCTTGGGGTTCCTGTAACTAGTCGGACCTACAAACCACATATGTCGAAGATTTTGAGGAGAATAAGAATCATCAAAGGTTTCGATAGAACATGAAATTTTTGATGATTCTTGAGATTCTTGAAACTACCCAAACCTTTGAATTAGTTCTCAAGCAAGCCACAACCTCTTATTTCACATAACTTAGTCAAATTTTTCCCAATTTTCACCAAATTAAAACTATAAAGACCCATTAAGCTCCTTTAAAATATGATATTCTCAATTTGGCCAAAAAATATTCCAAAAGGAAAAGACTACCTTAAATCAAAAGAAACAAAACAAAACTTAACTAAAAATTGAAAATATTTTTGGTTGAGATAGGATTTCTTATGAACTTAGATGCTCTTGCATCATTTTCCTTTTTCATCATGAGAATCTTTTGGTTTTTCTATCAAAAATTGTTATTTTTCATTGAAGTTTACATTAATAGTAGAATCATGTTTATTTGAAAGTTCTTGGTGCTTATAATAGTATGAGTATAGTCTTCAAGTATTTTTGTACTTGCCTCTTAAATATCATTAAGGATATCATCTCAATTCTCAAAGAGATATTGAAAAGCTAATTTATTTGGGGATCTTTACTTTTCAAGAAGAAGTCAAAATATAAGCAAGGAAAATGTTATGGGAGACAAAGCGATCAAGGTAGGGTTTGGGTTGGCCACTCAGCCTATGGCCTAGTAAGGCCATGGAGTGACAGGCTCACACAACTTCTACTACTACTATAGCAACCATTAGAGTTTTGTCTAGTCTTGTGGAGTTATATTTTCTCTTTGGAGTGTTTTTTTCTATTTTTTTGTTCCTTTTTTTTTCTTTTGCATGTCAGTTTGATGAGTAAGATCTCCAAGTTAACAAGCTTTGTTCTTTTGGTTTGTGGAGGCAAGTTTTGAGATAAAATGTTTGTTAATTTTTTGCATTGAGTTTTAGTGGTCATTGTCTACATGGAATCCTTTGGGGCTATAGAGGACCCCCACAAATTTTTCTTTTAAATATGTAAAAATTCTTAGCTCTTAGGGTCTCATCCATAACCCAATGGATGTTTGGAGAAATGTAAAGATCATCTTGTGGTTCTTATTAACCTAGATTCCATAGTTTAAAATTTTTTTTATCTATTAGAACATTCCTTAATCTATAATTTCATGGGTTTTTATATTTTCATGGCTTTTTGAAGTTGTGGGTTAGAAATAATTAGAATCTCGAAGGTGATATGGAAATCATTTTAGCTGCAAATGGGTATTTATTTATTGTATTTTCATGTTTGGTAGATTGAAACATGATTTTTGAATGTGGCCCCTACTTCAACAACCAAGCAAGGTTATTCATCAAGCCTTGGCATGTAGGGTTTGACCCTTTGAAGGAGCTTTCATCCAAGATCCTTGTCTAGGTTTTCCTTCCCCAACTTCCAATAGAGTTATGGTGATAACATATCCTACATGTGATTGTGGTAGTTATTAGAAAACCTATGGGTTCCTCTCATCAAACCATTAACATGAATTTTGTCACATTTGCTTGTCTTTTATTGAAATCTTTTTTTTTTAACCCTCTTCAAAATTCAATGGAGATTAGATTAGGAATCCTTAACATGATTCATCAAATTGACTATGAAGATCTACCCTTTAGATTTTGTGCATTTCATGAATATGAACACCTTTAGAATAATTGTCCAAAAATGGGCTCTAACTCCCATGAGCCCTCTATTGTACATCAAGCAAGAAATATTAAATCTAAAGGAAAGGTTCATATTCAGAATATGGTACTAGACTCAAACAGATTCATATTTGTGAAGTCCTTTTCAAAGGTTAATACTTTGAATCATCCAAGTAAAAAAACTTCCAAAGTATCTTCCGACAATAGGTTTGATGACCATGAAATTTTTGAGGGCGTGGATGCAATGGAACATGATGTCATCTTGGAAGGATAGAATTTAGGTATCCCTAATCCCATGATCCCTAGTATACCTATCCCTAAACTAGTTATGAAGATGTGAGTAGTTTTACAAGAGATCAATGATCTTAATGAGAAATAGGTTAGACCTCAAGGGGTATCAAATGTACCAATTCATGAAGTTTTCCCTATCCATGAGATGCTTCTTCCTTTGGAGGTTGATGAAAATAATGTTAATTCAATCCCTAAGAATTTATTGGGGGGAAGATAAGATGGAAAAAGTAAGCTTCTCCTTTGTTAGGATTGCAACATAAAAACGTTAAGAAATGAGGTATTGAGAAGGTGGTAAAGGTAGGAAGGAAGAAAGATCTTGAGAAGCTGAAATTGATGGGAGAATCATTGGTGGATGTAAGAGTTATTAGGGCTCTTTATTCTCACTTCTCTAATCCCTCAAAATGATAGTGATATCATGGAATACAAGGGGTTGAGAAACATCCCTCAATAAAAGGTTGGTCAAGATCTTATTCATGATCATAGGCTTGATATGGTGTGTATTCAAGAAACAAAGTTTTCTATTGAAGATATGATGAACATTTCCTCTAAAATCTAGAGAGGAGGTCAATGCATTTGCATTGGTGCTCAGGGCTTTGCAAGAGGAATGACGTGTGTTTGGGATCCTTAAAAATTATTCCCTCTTGGTGGCTAGAGAGTAGAAGATCTATTTTTTTGGTTGCTTCCTATTTTGAATCTAGAGATAATTTGCTTCTCACCAATGTCTATGCTCCTATGATTTTTCCAAGTAAATTTTTGATTTGGTCCCACATCATATTATTCACTCTTTTTTCCCCTCTTTGTCTTGGATTTTAGTTCGAGATTTAATTTATATAGTTATCTTGGATGAGAAACAAGTGAGCTCAAAAAACCTTGGACTTGTTTGTCTTTAATGAGGGCTAACATCTGTTTTCTCAAATTGGTGGATGTGGCACCAAGAAATGGAACTTTCACTTGGAATAATTAGAGATGTGGAGAGAATTCTATATTTGAAATGTTAGATAGATTTCTAGTCTCTGAGAGATGGATTGGTAACAATTGGAGGTATTAACTTGAGATTTTGGGCTGGAGGAGGTCTAATCACTAGCCTATCAAATTTAATTCCTCAATTCTTTCAGTTCCAAAAATTCCTTTCAAATTTCAGCCCATGTGGCTTCGATATTTTAAGTTGTTCAAGTTTATGGAGGTTTGGTGGGGAGAGGTAAATTCTAGTTCTAGTACAGCTGTATTAATTTTACAAAAGACTCCATTTATCAAATTCAAGTTGAAAAGGAGGAACCGTTCTTCTTTTGCAAATATATTTCATTTTAAATAGCATATGTAGGCAAAGTTGGAGGAAAATTATTTTCAAATCAAGGAGGAAGGCATGACTAAGGAGATTCTGATAGAGGAATCCAAATGTTTGGTCAAAATGGGAACTCTATGAAGAAAATATATTGGAAACAAAAATATAGGATAAGTTGGATTCAAGAACATGATAAGATCATTTCCTTATTTCACAAATTGGCGATGGATCACAAAACTAGAAATGCTTTAGTGTTTATTACTTCTTCTTTGGGGGGATAGTTAAATTATTTTCTTGTTATTTTATAAGAAGTTAGACACTTCTCATCACTTTTTTTCCAAATAGGGTCACAAAGATTTGGATAGTGAAAGATTCATTCTTGATTGTATTCCTTCCTTGGTCTTTGAAGACATTAAAATTTATCTCATGAAGCCTATATCTCCGGAGGAGGTGGAGCCAGTTTTGGTTTCATATGAAGGAAGGGAAGGCTCCAAGGCTTGATGGTTTCCCCATAGAATTCATCCAAGAGTTTTGGGAAAATTTGAAGCGAGACTTGCTTAAGTTGGTCTGAGAGTCTTGGGCAAGAAAATAGATGTTTAATTCCATCAAAACTGATTTTTTGGTGCTCATCCCCAAAAAATATGGAGCCTCTTCTTTATATTCACTCTACAATGTCACTTTCAAGATAATCACCAAAATTATTGCAAAACATCTAAAGAAGTTCTTGACATATTTGACCTCTCCTAAGTAGGGAGGTTTTGTGTCAAGATGTCAAATTCTAGATGATATTATTGTGGCAGTTGAGGCCATTCATTTTATGCATAGCTCTAAGGAAAAATCCATGTTAATCAAGTTTGATATGTCCAAGGCTTATGAAAAGACTAGTTTGACAAGTAATGTTGAATAACTAACATATCAATTATTATGACTCATTAGAAAAATTACTTACAAGTAGTAATATAGAAGGCAATTAGTATATATTTGAAATACTAAGGATTCAATCACCTTCCTTAATACAATGCTTCATGGTAACCATGTATGTGTCTTTATTTTAACAAGTTAACCAAGGATAAAAATATTCCCTATCACTAAAACTTCATTATTGCATATCAATCTACAAATCACCACCAAATCATCACACTCATACAAACTAACCCTAACATGTCTACCATTTGATGCATGAATACCTTCATTGGAATTAACAATTTGTTGAACATACACCAAAATATTGAGAGGGGGTGAATCAGTATTCTATTAGATCTCAAAACAAAAATAAACTTCAAACTCTAATGCATATGCAAGAACATGAAAGATAGAAACAATGCACAACACAACACCAAATGCACGTGGAAAACCCCAAAGGAGAAAAATGTGATGAGAAATGTTGGCCACTATCCTAATCCAACCTCACAAATGAATAATAGTTACAACTTTGTTTTAGGGCTACAACCCAAGGAAGATACTACTCCCTAAAAAGAAGTTTTAGGGTCACTCCCAAGGAAGCTACAACTCCCTCCATACTTTTTTTAGGGCTACAAACCAAAGAAGAAACTACTCCCTGAACTAAGAACAAACTCAAAAAATATTACAGCATGACATTCCTTCCACTATCTGAATCTAACAATTAGGCTCAATCCTCTTGATGATTGTAATTATGCTTTGTCACTTCACTTTTGATGATTGCAATTTTGCTCTGTCACTTCTACAACTTCAAATGTCTTCTTTGTAGCTTACTAGCTCAATGCTTTCAGCCTTCAAGAATTTTTTCTTTGGCTCACTAACTCCAACAAATAGTTAGGCACACTCTTCACTTCTCTTCTATCATAGAGATATGATCAAATTGAATCCGAACATGATTTACCACTTCTTCTCTTTCTCCTTCAGTTGATTATACAAATATCATAATGCATTACACATCCCTGACTTGATCATCAACCTAGATCAACTAGGTTTACAATATATACATGATATTACATTGATTACATTACATATGTCGGCCTATAACAAAGAATATTACAATTACAAGTTACATAAAGATCAAACAAAAACATGAAACGTGTAGAGGGAAAGACCCAAAAGGACTACACACAACACTAGGAAGAGGAACACACCTTGCGGATTCCAACACACACTTAACTTGGTCCTAAACATTCTTCACAACTTTTTTCTTCAACGAACATCATCCACACGCTTTGCAAATTCAAATTAGGTTGGCCTTAAGCAAGAAAATATGAAACATGAAGTATGTTGACATTCACAATATTGGCAGTACACATGAATGATAAATCATTACTTGTGCTTCTTCTAGATGAGTCGGTATGACCCATACAACACTTTCAAACACTCCATGAAATCTATGCAAACTTGAACTTGTGTCACATACCTTCAACATACCATACCCTATTCGAATAGGAAAAAGCATAACCTAACAACACCTTCATTCTAGACCACAACCTGTTCTAGAGAAACCAAACAACACCTTGTAGAGCAACATAAAACATCACATGATATTCAAGAACACTCTCATATAGCCATTTCACAACTTCATGCAACAAGTTGGTGTAAGCCAATAGATATTGAAACCAATCATCGAACAACATAGTCTTGAACTCTGTCACCTTCAACTTTATTTGCGGAAGGACTAATGATATGAAAATTTGGATATAGCACCTTATGAGCCACATAACCATATCTGCGAATGCGGAGAAATGAAAAGCCAAAATTTTCACCTCTGAAAGCATCTTTAGAGTAACAACACAGTCTTCAAATTGTCACTCACAAACACATCCTTCTGGAACCCAAATAAACTAAAACTTGGATCACACATGCCTTGACACACTAGAAAGCTATCTTCCAAACCATAGGAGCAAAGCATCACCATCAAAGAAATGTGGAGCATTCCTTAGAGACTCTAGCAATTAAACAACTAGACTGTAACACTCTTTTGACATCAACAACTCTCTTACATCAATGACAACCATAATGAAACAATCTCAAACATACTTTTGACATCAATGACAACCAAGATTATCAAGCTACAACACAATTATTTTCCTCATTAAATTATCTTCTATTTTAGGATTTGTAGCATGTGATAAAACATTTGTATTCTTCTTTTCCATCAAATTTTCCTAGGCTAAAACAAGACATCAACCCATTATCTTGTAGCAACTCAAATAAAATATTCCATAATTACACGCCTCGATCATGTGCAATTCCTAATTTAAAAGAAAACTTAGAGACTAATATTCTATTTTTCTTCTCATATGTTTCAACCATAAATGTAGCATATGATGCTACATTCATCTCTTATACCAAAGGCCAAGCCATCTATTCTAACCCAATGCATATTTAATGCTTTAGCTTCCTTAGCCCATAACTTCATCTTATCATATTAAATAATTTTTCAGGTTACACTTTAAGTAAACCATAGAAGTAATGTTTCCAAGTAAAAAATATATTTGAATCTATGTGACAATAATATAAAATAAATTTTATCAAAATCTCCCTCCAAGTGAACAAATGCATCCCCAACTCGAGACTCTTACATATAATTCTTTCTAATAAAGTTTCTAAACCTAGCAACAATATTATCATCATTCGCTTCCTCAATTACTTTTCCATTATATACCATTTTCAAACTTATTTAAATTTATTTCTTCCTTTTTTCAATATTTCCTAATACCATTCTAACCTTTTTTCACCTCTAATAGGTGTTTCTAATGTTTCTTTTTATATTGTGAACCTTGTCTTGTAAAGTACACTAGTTTTGCTTTATAGTTTCCAATTTTCTATAAAGTAGTATTGCTATCAACTTTCAAGCTTCTAAAATCTTCTTGCATCTCTATAATTATTATGTCTTTGTCTATATTGAGAGTTTCTTGGGATGAATTACCTGTTGGTGCATTTTTATTGATAGTTGAGTGACTTCCTACTACATTTGATAATTATTTGGATTCTAAAGAACACCTAAACCCCCAGAGGCATCTTCTACCATAACTGCAACACAAGACCATATAGACCCAAACTTACTAGCCATTGTTGCAACCTGAATATACTTTGATATACTACCTTTCAATTTAGTATCATAGTTCTCTTCACCCTTAGAATGCTATGAAGAGTTGGAATCCTCACTAAACAAAAGGATTTAAGGTACCCTACTTCTATCCTTCTAAGGCACTACTTAAGTCTCACCTAACCTCAACAAATCTTACTTATATCATTTTTCCTTAAAAAGGTGTCAAAGTAGAGGCTAGGATCTACCAAGAAGAATTAATCGTGATTCCTAGATTTTTACTATATCTTCTTGAGTTCTAAGAAAGATTTTACTTACCATTTGCCCCATGTTACAACTCCATCTCCTTTTCTCCACTTCACTTAAAAAAAGAAGCTATACGATCATTCTTGTTATAGCTATAGCATCTAAAGGCTACTTTTCATAATCAATATATTGCATAAATAAGGTGATACACATCCTTATACACAAAGATTTCATAAGAAGTAGATGCAAATTTCTAAGATGACTAGGTTTGGCTAGTAACTCTGTGTGTTGGTTGTGTAATTTTCTTAAAGTTGTGACACGGAACAATGACAAGCCTCTAACAAGGAAGGGACTAGAGCATCCAAGAAGTGTCTTGGATGACAAATTAAAAAAAAAATCAACTACAAATTGAAAGAGATACTAAAAATGATTAAAATAGTTATTGACATAAATGGTTTATACGTTATAAATTGACAAGAACTAAAGAAACTAAATAATTCAACTTCAAAAAAACAATTCAACTTTAAAAAACCGAACTTTAAATTTAATGTTTCTTAAATTTTATTATATATATACCAATAAGCAAGACACACACTAAAAACCCCTATAGGAGTGCTAGTGAACCTCTAAAATTCGAAGTTATGTCTTTCGGGTTCACTAGCAACCCTATACCCTTCCAAGTTAAAATAAACAAATACCATTTGACCATACTTAGCAAGTTTTTAATACTTATTTACAATAAATATTGGAAAGACCAATTTTTGCATCATAATCTTTGATCTCTAGAATTCCATTATGTTTAGACCAAACATTGAATAGTAGTGTTTTTATTAGGTAAGCAAGGATTTGAAAAGATTCAAACCCTTGTCAAAAAAAAGATAAAAGGATAACCCGAATAAGAAACCAAAAAACAACCAAAAGAACAATGAAAACACTACAAAAGACATTACAAAACCTTATCAATTAAACTAACCCAAAGTAAAGATTTTGAAAAAAATGTTCCCCCTTTTTTTTAATTGCCACAGTACAAGATACTTCTTTCCTGAACTTGTTTGCCTTTTTCTTTTTGTGTAGAACATCATGGGGTAGACGTCTGAGCTAATAGCAA
Source organism: Sequoiadendron giganteum (assembly GCA_007115665.2). Taxonomy (NCBI): domain Eukaryota; kingdom Viridiplantae; phylum Streptophyta; class Pinopsida; order Cupressales; family Cupressaceae; genus Sequoiadendron; species Sequoiadendron giganteum. Next base: position 459,434,345 of record CM021108.1, read on the forward strand.
TGGACTCCTGTACATATATTTCCCTATTGCGGACTTGCATTCACAGCAACGCCTTGCGACGAGCCAAACTAATCCATGCCCACATCAATAAGACGGGATTCATCCCAGATACCCTTCTATACAACACACTTTCCAACGCGTATGTCAAGTGTGAGAACGTGATGGATGCTCGCAAAGTGTTTGACAGAACGCCTGAACGAAACGTTTGCTCATGGACTGTCATGATTGCGGCTTATTCAAGGCATGGAAATTATGAGGAAGCATTTTCTCTGTTTCACCAAATGCAAGAAACAGGTATTGAGGTAAATCACTTTGCCTTGGCTAGCATTCTGCCTGCGATTGCTGGCATACAATGTCTGAAACGGGGTATGGAGATTCATGAACATATAATACGAAGTGGATATGAATCTAATTTTGTTGTGACAAACGCTCTTCTAAACATGTATTCAAAATGTGGCAGCTTAAAGATGGCGCGTAATGTGTTTAACAAAATGTCTAACCCAGATGTAATCTCTTGGACTAGCATGATTGTTGGATATGCACAGCAAGGATTTGTTGACGAAGCGTGGGGTTTCTTTAAAGAAATGCCTCAAAGAGATGTGGTTGCATGGAATTCCATGATTGCAGGATTTTTGCATAATGAGCTTCTTGATGAAGCCCTGAAACTCTTTAAGCAAATGCCTCGGCGAGACACAGTGTCATGGAATGTGATGATTGCCGGTATTGCAGATAAAGGATTTGTTGTTGATGCACATAAATTGTTTGAGGAAATGCCTGCAAGAGATGCATTTTCATGGAACACAATGATTGCTGGATTCGCACAGAATGGGCATGTTAATGAGGCTTTTAATCTCTTTCAAGAAATGCCTCAAAAGGATGTCTATTCCTGGACAGCAATGATCACAGGGTTTGCTCACAATGGTCTTGTTGACAAAGCCCTGAAACTCTTCAACGAAATGCCTGGACGGAATTTGATCTCATGGAATGCAATGATTGCAGGATTCACACAGAATGGGCATGCCAATAAAGCTCTGAAACTTTTCCAACAAATGCTATCAGAAGGTATGAAGCCAGACTCAAAAGTTTTCCCCACCGTTCTCTCTGCTTGTGCCAACTTGGCAGCTCTGGAACAAGGTGTGGAAGTGCATAAAAGAATAATAGAGTGTAGATTGCAGTTTGATATTGTGATCACAAATGCCCTGATAGACATGTATGCTAAATGTGGAAACATTCAGAAGGCGCGGGGTTTATTTGAGAATACGAATGGCCGAAGTGTTGTCTCCTGGACTGTCATGATTGCAGGATATGCCATGCATGGCTATGGAAAGGAGGCTCTCCAGCTCTTTGAACAAATGAAACATTCTGGGATGAGCCCAAATCATATAACCTTTGTTGGAGTGCTGTCTGCTTGCAGTCATGCAGGTTTAGTGGACGAGGGCTATGAATACTTCACTTCCATGAAAAACAAACATCACATAACACCTACAATGGAGCATTATAGGTGCATGGTTGATCTTCTTGGGCGTGCTGGGTGTCTCCATGAAGCCCAAGACTTCATCAACAAAATGCCAGTAAAACCTGATGTTACTATATGGACTAGTTTGCTTGGTGCTTGTAAAATATACAACAGTGTAGACTTAGCTGAATCCGTGGCAGAACACATTATTGAGTTGGACAATAAAAATCCTTCACCATATGTGCTTCTCTCAAACATTTACGCCACAGCTGGAAGGTGGGATGACACTGAAAATATAAGGAACATGATGAAAGATAGAGGCATAAAAAAGACTCCTAGCTGTAGCTGGATTGAAGTCCAAAAAGAGGTGCACGGTTTTCTCACAAGAGATGGGTAAGACCCAGAAACTAATGAAATTTATGCAAAATTAGAGAGTTTATGTTGGGAAATGAAGATGGCAGAATATGTGCCTGATACAAGGTCGCTGTTGAATGATATTAATGAAGAAGAGGAGAGAATTCCTATCCATCATAGTGAGAAGCTGGCACTTGCATTCGAACTGTGTAAAAGAATCCTCAGGAACAACTATTCGAGTTGCCACTCTGCAACCAAATTCCTCTTCAAAAGCACTGCTCAAGAAATTATTGCATGCGATGTGGGTTGCTACCATCATTTCAAGGTTGGGAAATGTTCTTGTGGAGATTATTGGTGATGATAAGCAAAGAAAATTATAAGCACAGGCCTAGACTGTGGCAATCTTAGCGATGACAACAAACTTGAACCTGGAGTAAAGACTTTGAGATCATGTGCAGGGGATAGAGTATGAGTTAATCTTGATGTGAGTTGAGATGAGGGACCTAAGATGGACAAACTTCTATTGCAGGCATTGTCATAAGCTCGAGATGTTCATTTCACAAACCATGTAGCCCATTAAGGGGGGCATGATGTGGATAGACTAGAGGACCAAGGAGATGCCTTTGATTGTATTATGATATGTTGTACAAGATGTGTGTATATATGTGGATGTGTGAGATATTTGTTTATAATCCATTCATATGTACATGTATTAAAGTGTGACTGTATGGAATGTGGGCAAGCATGTGTGGTTTTGTGTTTGGTAAACATATGAAATGGGGAAATGGTTGTGATACAATTTCAAATGAATAGGTAAATTCTAATGGATGTGTAATAATTTTATATGAAACAATAGGTAAATGAGGAAATAGACATGAAACCATGATATTATTCATAATGGATTAAGGGATTAAGGTATAGGTAATGGTAGGTTAGAGGGTTTCAAGTATGAAAAATTTAAAAGGGGTGTATAAAAATTTATGAGATTTGATCATGAAGTAGTAGTTTGTATTTAGGAGAAAGCAAAATTTGAAAAATAATAGGTGATACATGAAATTTTGAGAAAAGAATAGTTGAGACGTCATATAGACGATTAACATCACAATTAGAAGACACTTTAATCAATTATGTAAACTTGGGAAGTATAAAACATATCCCAAAGTGAATTTTAATGAACATGAAAAATTAAGGTAACTACCTCCCCATGTTTTTTCCATCATTCTTGTTAAATGATGTAAAAAGACAATGTCCAATTATGATAATTGGGTATTTGTGTGAAAAGCCATGTTGTGAAATGCACAAGAAGTCTCTCAATCCAATATGTTGGCATACTACACCCCAATGATCCCCCTATCTCTTAGTTGATGTCAAATGTGAATTTTAAAATTTTGACTACAAGAGTAGGTGTAATAATGAATAACATGTATGTATCATCACATCTTTTGTAATGTTATTTGGCTTTTGAGAATTATTTTGGACTTTTCCTTCTTTTCTTTTTTGGCATTTTGTAACATCTTTCTTTCCTCTTTTATGTACATTTGAAAAGCCAATAATGGGCATGTAAAATAACAACACTAAGAGAGCTTACACCTAGTTAGGAGATGGATATGTAAATCTAGGTGCTTAGATACTTCGAAAATTGTACCTTATCAAAGCTTGCACTCTCAAAACTATAATAAGTGCGCCTCAAAGGGGCCAAGAGAACAAAAAAGTAGAAGCTAGTTGATTTGTAATATCACTAAAATGTGTTAATAGATATTAAGAATCAACAAATGATTGGAGTATGCTACTTATATTCAATTAAATGATAGTTAGGAAGGAAGGGCTGCTATGAAAGAGAAGTGAACACACATTCCAAATGAATAGATATAATTTAATGAATGTGAAACAATATAATATGAAATAATGCAGACAAAAGGGAAAATAGGTCAAATGTATGAGATCATGCCATGGATAACTTAATCAAATACTGTCAATATGAATGTATGTAGTTGATCAAGGAGAAAATGAGTATAGGTAATAGTAGTTTAGAGGGCTTCAAACATGAAAAATTAGAAAGGGGTGTGTCAAAACATGTGGGATTTGGTCAAGTAGTAGTTGTTTGCATTAAAGAGAAAAGGAAAACTAAAGAAAAATGGGAATAAATGAGATTATGATCAAAGGCAAGACACCATAATCAATTAGGTAAACTAGTGAATTATGAAGCTTGCATCATCCAAAAAACATTGTGTTCCTATCTATTTTCCTTTGTTTTGCAAGCTTCTCTCTATGTGTCACAAGTTTAAGATTGTGTTTTCTCTAATATATTCTTGATGTCCTTCAATTAGCTTTGACTTAATATAGTGAGATTTGGCTATGTTTTTGTTGCACTATATGTAGAGGATTTCTTATAGCATTTCCTAATTGGAATTACTACTCGGGTTCTAGTATCAGTTTAACCTCGGTGATTCTTCTCTAGTTGATAGGGGATTTGTATTTTATTTTATCGTTTCCATTTACTTACATTCTTAGGTTATAAGCATTGAAAGTCGTCTTATGAGGTTGTGTGCTTTGATTTTTCTTAAGCTTAATTTTAGCAAAGTTTTAACCTTGTGTCATCACATGAGGCTAGAAGTTACCAATCTCTTATATCTTGAATTAGCATTGTAATTTGTCATGAAGAATCTCGGGTATGTTTTGGTCCCCTTAAAACATAACAAAAAGAATTTAGAATAAGGCACCAACTTGGGAGGATTAATTGTGATCCCTTGAAAATGGTAATGAGTGTGTTATGCCCTAAAGTATATAAGTACACACCTCTAAGATCATTATATGATCATTGCTCACTACATGAAAAGTTTTATCTTTGGAGAATTACAAGATGTATGTAATTTTTAGTATTGACCTTGTACAAAGTTGTAGGTATGTATGGCATATTAGATGCAATCTATGGGGAGAGTCAATAATGACTAGAGTGGTTCTTTCATTTTGTCTTTGTACTTCAGTTTTGTATTTTATTTTGTCAAATTAATTGATTGGACAACCTTTCACTATGTCCTATATCATCCATTTAGTCCATTATCTTTTTATTGCTTTTACAATCACTTAACACATCTAAGTCCTCATCTAGAACGTTGTTCCCTAAACCTTCCAAGATCCAATCAATGTCGGAAAAGCATTGGACCACATTACTTGACACGAACTAGCCAACATAAACCCTTCTTTATAGAAAATTTACTAGTAACTTTCAATTTCATTTATTTAAAAAACCAAACTTGTTTTATAGAAATTTTGGAGTAAAAAGAGGAATATTAAAATATTGGAAGTGAATGGAAAACGTAACTTTCACCTTGTGAAATTTATTGACCTCTGGAATGACCTTCTTTATTACCCTGTTTGTACTGGCTGGGCACTGACTAAAGTATAAAAAGCATTATTCTTTCTATCTTTTTGTGTAACATGGGCAAGACGTCTGAGTTGTATTGTCGAAAGTACATCTTTTCCCTACCATAATAGACTAATAATGAACCCTTGTACATATGCTTTCCCTCCTGTGGGCCAGCATGCACAATAAAGCCTTCCAATGAGCCAAATTAATCCATGCCCACACCAATAAGAGAGATTCTGTACAACACACCTCCCAACACTAATGTCAAATGTGAGATGTGATAAGATGCTCGCAAAGTATTTAACAGAATGCCTGAACAAAATACAAGAAACGAGTATTGAGTTAAATCAACTTGCCTTGGCTAGCATTCTACTTGCGCTTGCTGGCATGTAATGCCTCAAATAGGGTATGGAGATTCATGAACAAGTAGAAAATGCCTTAGTGAGACATAGTGTCTTGGAATGTGATGATTGTTCCTTTTGCAAATAAAGGATTTATTGTTGAGGCATAAAAAAAAAAATGGCCTTGTTGACAAAGGTCTTAAACTCTTTAATGTAATGTCTAGATGGAATTTGATCTAATGGAATACAATGATTGCAGGATTCACATAGAATGGGCATGTAAATAAGGATTTAAATTTTTTTCAACAAATATTGTCAAAAGATGTGAAACTAAATTTCAACATTTCTTCATTGTTCTTTCTACTTGTGCAAACTTGGCAACTCTAGGGTTGTAACTGCCCAAAATTGCATGGGCATACATGATAGGTCAATAATGATTTGACATTCAAATCATAATCCACATGGCATGAACAAAACTCTCTTAATCTTTCAATGCTAATGGAAGTGTCTACTTAGCCATAGGACCCTCCTAAGCATTTGTCTTTGCCTCCCCAACCTTTTTCCTTGATGCATACCCTCATCATTGCTGAAAATTATTTTTTAACCCTTGAACTAGTGAGATTGCTCATGAATCTCAAGGGTTGCTCAAGCAACCTTCCTTGGAAAAAGAGATGGCCCACTATGTTAAAAGGGAAAACCTCAACATTCTATATTGACACGTGAGAACTCTCAATTTCAATTGTTTTTCCACCATTTTGGCTTCTAATGGTAAGCTTAGTTGAGTCCTAACTCCACCTATCCATTTTTACTCTTGAGTCCTTCCTAATCATAATATATATAGCCTATTTAAACAATCGCATTTTTTCTTTGGTCTTTGATCCTCTATTGGAAGAATTTTGTGTGATTTCTAATTTGTTGTCCCTCTTCCCATAACCATTTGAGTAAGCTAGTGAGTTGATTCCAAGGCATTGAGGCCAAATTCCCAAGTTTCTTAGTAGTGTCCACACTCTTGACAAGCCCCAAGAGTTTTTCTTTAAGCATATCCATTTTTGGTGACAAAATCCAATTTCAACCAATTTTCATCGAATTTTTAATAAAAGACATCAAAAAGGTATGTTAAAATGTGTTTTTTAGGATTATTTTAATAATTCTTTTATATTTTTTTAATAAAATATTAGGTTTTTTTGTTGAAATTTTAGGAATTAGTTGAAAAGAATGTTAATTTCTAAATTTGTAATTTATAATAGGGTTCAAATGGTACAAGATTTAGTAAACCCTCTACCAAACCCTCCTTCAATTCAAAACCTAACTGAAATAAATATTACTAAATTCAAAAACATTGCTAAGAGATATCGTAACCATCACCATTTGCGAGCAATTACACCGAATATAGAAGTCATAATCAGTCATATTAGGAACATCACTAGCCAGCATTCTTTATTTCAACATTGGAGAGATGCAAAGAGGTTGCAATATGCAAATAGTTTGGGGTATGAGGACATTAAAAATTTAGAAATATTTAAATTCGATTTAGCCCAACATTTGTGAACCCAAGAACATGACAAAATGTTGGTTTACACAAACTAAAAATTTCCTTAAAATGGTGCACCCATCAAGGCATAGTTGCAAACTTTTGGGATCATTGGTGGATGGTTTTTGATAAACCACCCAACAACAATCTCAATGTCCATCTATACTTTCTTCGCAAATTATATGCGAAATTTGATTTCAGGCATTTTTCAGGGAGTGGGTATGGGCATGTCCCAAAAGAGACTTGGGGCATTGTGTTTGATGCAAGGTCCCTATGTTCCCCCTCCTCATATTCCTCCCCCATCACCAACACCCCATCCAAACCTTGTTGTTGATGCAACCCAACATAGTCTCTTGGCCATACACTCTTTGACTGGTCATTTTGTTGGTGATTTTCCTAGCCGAACCCAACAATTCTCTAAAGAGTTGCCAGCTCTTATAGTGAAGAAATTGTAAGGTTAGTGGCCAACACAGCGATCCTAGGACTTTGTGATCCTTAATCCTTCACTTTTGGCTTTGTTAAACGAGGGAGGGTAATCCCAAATATGTCTTCATGAAATGTATTCAATTAATAACATATTTATACACAGATTGATTCCTAGTTAATGCAAATAAAACCCACCTCACTGAAGATTTGGTAGATCCTTTAAGTGAGTGACTACTTACTTGCTAGGAATCAAAGATACTCCCAACCCACACAATTCTTTGAAAAAAGGATTTTAAATGAATATTGTTCTTATTTTAAGTTCATGGTTAGGTGTGTTATTTACTCATTCTTTATGCAATATTTTCTAATAAACTAACCAGTGTCTCATCAATTGGAGCAATGGAGTCAAATATGTAAGAATTTTTAATATATGAACTACTCAATTTTAGAGATAGGTGGACTATCTTCATACTGCTTTGCATTTATGAAAACTCATAATGCCTAAAAAACACTCACTCCTTACTAATCCTAAACAATTTCTTACAAAAGTCTATACCCTCTTCAAGCATTTTAATCAACTCTTTGAGTTAAAGCTGAGAACAAAATCATGCATTCAAATAGAACCATTTGAAGATAAATGATAACACCATTAGTATTTTCATTATAACTTGTGAGAAATATACATAGGAGAGTATTTGTTTCCAGAGTAAGATTTGTTTCTATATCAACAGTTTATATAAAACTGATTTAAGATTGTTACATACAGGATTTCATACCCAAGACAATCTACTGGCCTATTTATCCATATTCTATTCAAAATTCCTTTCCTGAGCCTAGCATTCACCTAAAACCCTATTGAGACTTAAAAGTTCGACCACTATAATGAGCCCAGAAATCCCTTTTATAGAATAAGGGAGCAACAAGCATCAGGCTCAATTACATTTACATTTCACTTCATTTCAAGATCATTTGAACTAGAATTTGAGATGTCCTAAGTTAGTTACATGCAATCATTGGGGGAAATGGAAGAGTAAAAGACCACTTTCCACATCCCTTGCATAAGGACATGCCAGCTCCTCAAAAGGCAGAGTCTATTGCAGCAGCAATGTTGAATCCTTGTCCTTGCTGACCAAAGAAGATTCTCCACTCGCAATCCCAGCAAAAACCTACATACAACCCAACACTAGGAATTCTGGCACTTCTCCTATGCACCAGCCCAAAAAAATTCCACATCAGCGATAGAAAAAGGAAATCGCATGAATGTTGAATAGGACAATCCTAACAAAAGGGCCATGGTGTCATCAAAAACAAAAATGGGGCAAAGTCATCACTCTGAGTCATCAGCCTCAGAGGATATTATCCCACGCCTTGCTCGTGGTGGAAATGGAGGAACCGTCACCACCACCTCATTAGAATCATCAAATGGTACCAAGGAGAGGGGATAATAATCACCCTTCGAGTTAGTGTCACCCACATTGTCTTGAGGGCTATCAGAAACCTCACCAAAAGAATTAAGTCCTCTTAGATAAGCCTTATGATACTTGCCCTTTTTCTTTGTCTTCTTTTCATACTCCACTAGCTCTTTCCCTTTGAACTTGACTAATTCTTCTGAAACAGTTCGGTTCCTCAGGGGGTAGTTACTCCTTACACCATACTTCTTAAATTTCCTGCGTCCCCTTCTATTTTTTGGTATATCAGGAGCTCCTTGTGTATCAACCTCATTCTCAGGGGTATTCTTCTCAGACTCGAGAAAATTCAATCTCTTAGACCTCCGGATTGGCCTAACAAACTCTTCAGACTTACTCATCCTTCCAGTGACGAGAATCAGAAGACATCTACCAATTTTTCTATCGGATTCAAACTCAATGCAATTTTTGAATGAAAAATATGGCCATCATTCTTTTTATAACAATCCATGCATGTGTTCCAACCATTAATTCTTCAAAGAAATCTTGTACACACGAGCAAACAACAATCTGCCTTGATCTACCTTGATCCTTTTAATCTTAACTATTGATCATGCTTTAAAAGATAGATCAATGGGTGGATTACCATGTAACCACTTATAATTAAGTTTTAATTGTGCTTTTAATGCTCCTTTAAATCAAAAAAACTATGAGTAGATAAACATCTACTTTGTACATAGCATCAATTAAGACTATTCTTACTATAATTACCCACTCACCCGTAGGAATTATTTCACTTGTATTTCATCTTATCAAAACAACGAGGATTGATCTTGATTTGATCTTAAAATATTAGTTTGTATGTTGTCATGCTTTGTTTTCACCTTTTCCACACATATCATTAGTTGTCAGGACCGACGGTTGAAATCTCAAGCATGCGCCTTAAAGAACAAAGTTGAAAATACCGCAATTCAGAAATGATATCTTCTCAACCAAATTTAGAAGTATTCTACCTTTATTAGAACCCACAGGAACCTTTTAGAAAGTTCACATGGCATTTGCTCGCTTGCCCGTTGGAGGATACAGTACATGGGAGGATCCCTTGCGGGATAGCAAGGAGTGGTCAAGATTAGACCATGTTACATGTCATCGACTGTCGATTTCATCCTCTATGAAACAAACCTTCAACTTCAAAACCTATTGGGTCCCACAAAATGATAGGTGTCACCCCACCTGTTAACCCATGTGACTATCCCTCCTCATTGTTGAATGTGGATGGGTGCTCGGGGAACAACCTTGATGAGAACATGTGCCATGACATCCATCATTGATTATCCTCTGCTATCATCAACTTTCATTCAATAGATACTAGTCCCACCATCAAGCATAACCACGTGGCCATCGTCCGCTAGCCCGTGTCTTTAAAATAACATTAAATAAAACAAGACGGGCGTGCAAGGAGTGGTAGAGATATTTCCATGTCTTCAATCCCTTGGTCGTTGATCTTCTTTGAAAAGCACCAATCAGCTTCACCAAGGAGATCGAGCCCACCAGCATACTAGACATGTGGTCGAAGCCCGCCAGCCCATGTGAATAAAATAAGAAGAAATAAACCAGCGCGGGCATACAGGGAATGATTGAGATTAATTCCCACAATCAAGCAGCCAACATGAAGCTTTATCTCTACACATGTCGCAAAAGTTAATCATAAAAGGGGGTCATCTCTAGGTAAATGAGGCACTGACCCATAACAACAAAGGCTAAGGATTTAAGTTTGTAAGATCAAGCCTTCGATCACAGGAAAATTAAAACTGAGAAGAACTTAAGGCGACTGACAAACTTAAGATCAGGGGCCACTAAAACAATGAACTTCAATGGCATAAGTGGTAACTTAAGTGACTGGGTATCAGGAAAACAAGTCAATGCAATTTTAAAATGACCAATGGTTTTTTGATTTATAGGCCAATTTTGGGAAGTTTTATGGCTATAAAACCCTATCATAGTGATGAGAATATGACCTAAAATCATAAACAAGGGACCAAGCCAAACTTTGTAGAAATTTTAGGGTGGAACCAAGAATTTTTTTGAAGGGTTCCATCAGTGGCTCCTGTTGGGGACACATGCCTCTTGTAGGCATGGTGAGATCCTAGAATCATTGGGTGAAGCAAGCCAAGCAAAAAGGAAAAAAACAAAACAAATAGAACAAAATATTTACACAATCATACACAGGCCAAAAGATCTGAAACGGGAGATCCAATCTCCACTCTGCCAGAAACCTTCTTCTAAGGTGTAAATTTTAATATGCACCCTACAATTTAATCCAGGCTTCATTTCCCTATTGGTGGCACTAGGCCACAGAAACCTAGGACCAATTCCTGCCCCTGTCAAAAACCAACCTTTTGAAAGAATTGTTGTCCTTCCATCCACATTTTCCTCTATCATACCATTCCAGAAAACATAGCCTTCTTCCTACAAGCAGAAAAATATGGTTAATACCGAAATCTACCTAATTAGAGATACTACCACTGACATCTCTCACAACCATTCTACATATACTATTGCCAGTATAATTTTTGTCATTCCTCTTTGTAAAATTAGGCATAAACTAAAACCTTTCATCATTACATGACACATATGTGTTATGTTCGTCTTATGAAACATGTTTAGACTAAAAATAACACTCCTTGTTATTCCTTTCATTGTCATGCTCCATCAAAATACCCTCCATCTGAATTGGAAACTGAAGTTACTCATACTCTTCCAAGTAGTTGGCATCATGATACTCCACCTAATCAACAACATCTGTATCAAATGCAAAACATTCATAGATAATTCCCTCAAGGATTTCATCAACACGTTGACTTTTTTCTCAAGACCACACTCTAACCCTGTATCAGATGCATCATTAGAATCCTCAGCAAAAAGTGGATTATCTCTAATCCAATGAAGATTATCATTTCTTATCTCTAGTGAAAATGGAGGCTCATCAAATAAGCAGTTTTCCATTATATTTATTGTTGTCATAAAAGCCTCAGCCTCCTTATCATGAAGATCTAAACCTCTCATATCATCATTGTATTCAAAATCATTAAAATCACAGAAAGAACATACAGACAAATTTTCAACTTCATTCTCATCATCAATGGTTAACATCTTTGACTCATATTTTGAAAATTCTTCATATGAAGAACATTGTTCCTTCTCAAGAAAATATGTGTTTACATCATTACCAATATATTTCTCATTTATAGCAAAAGGTTCCATATCTACCCCATGAGGATAATCATGATCAACAGAGGAATGAGCATACTCAATGTCGTCATCATTACTACAGCAAGAGGATTCATTAATATTGTAACTATGTTCATAATTCGCAGGTTGAATGATCAGTCTTATGTCTTTCATAGGAAAACAAGTGTCATAATCTTCAAAAGAATTAAAACCACACATTTCATTTGCTTCATTTAGGTGTACATTTTCAACCTTTGCTCTGCTCTCTTCTTCTTCACGTGATATCTCACTACTTGAATCATATGGAGTAGCAGAATCATTATCATCATAGGTTGAAAACATGATAGCTCCTTGATGATCATCTCTAATCTTTTCAAAAAGAGAAAATTATTCACACACTTGGTCAAGCCTAACTGGCTTCAACTCCCTTGGTAGAGCACTCAAACCTAGTTCATAAGATTCATAAAATAAATTAATGCATTCTAAATTTTCAAGTTTGTAACACTCGAGAATTGTAGATAGAGTATCCATAAATCTTACATAGAAATCATGTGATGATTCTCCTTTGTGTTTCCTTATGCAAGAGAGAGCTTGAACAGAGACCGTATGATCAAAAATGCATGCAACTTCTTGACAATGTGTTTGGAGCTCTATGTGATCAGCATCATGCAATGATGTGTAAACTGAAACAATAGGGGTTTAAGTGCTTTGACATTCATTTTCAATTTCTGACTTACACCTTTCATCAACATTAGGAGTCTCAGGGCAGAAAACATTTGCATTCAAATGACCTTTGTGCATTCCATAATTTTGTTTGTTTTCAATGTTCATGGCTATCCCATATTCCTGATGCACGGTTTTAGGATCCTTATCTCTCAACAGATAGCTCATCTTATCATCAAAATCTTTCAAATAAATGACCAAACATACTGCATCATGTAGTCTTAAGAACTCAAGAACATCCCTCAATTTTTTAGCAAATCTTCGGTTAAATGTTGGAACTAGCTCATCCTCTTCTTTTTCAATTCTCATGAATTTATTGAGCAAAGAACTAGCACTGATTCTTTCACCAAATTAATCTATGAACACTGTCATAAACTCACTCCAAGAATAAACAGAGCATGTTGGTAAATCGAAGAACCAATCTCTTGAATCTCCCTTTAGGGACTAAACAAACAACCTCATAATTGCATCCTCATGATCTACCTCAAATTCATCCATTAAATTTTTGAATTCTTGCAAATGCTTACTTGTTGATTCACACTTTGTACCACTGAACTTTGGTAGCTCATTTATGATTTCAGGTGGAATAACATTTGGCTAACCACAAATGTCATCAAAATTTATGGTCATGTATCTTTCAATGCTGAAAATTCATTTTTTACATGACAAGGGTTTCACACTAGGATGCATAGGTTGATGATACATTTTCTTAAAACCTTACAAGCCTTTTCCTATCAACTTTGGAGTTACATAGGTTACTTCAAACTCCTTTTACAACATAATCTTAAGCTCTTACAATACAACATTTTATCTCGACTTGCTTAAGACCTTCTAAATGAGTTTCTTCAAAAATACTGCATACTTCACTTCATAATAAAACCTGAAAACCAGTAATACAAAAGTATGCAGAATAATCATTACTATTCCCTTTTCCTAATGCCTAATCACTCAATAGGGAACCAGAATTTCTCATAACTCCCTGTGTCACCAAAAAGTGTAGCCTTTGACACTTTTCACTCATTTGGACCCTTGCCTACGGATTTTGGACCTAAATAACCCCTTTTAATCATCATTTATAGGCCCCTCTGACCCTTTATTATGCATTCCAAGGCTTAATTTGATCAAATATTTGATAAAAACGTCATATAAACCTGATTTCTTCACTCTCGGGAAATCCATCTAGCAAAAGGTCCCCTGTGGGACTAGGTCGCCCATCTGTGTGATTTAGTTATGTCCAAGTGGACTAGGTCGCCCAAGGTGGTGACCTAGTCCCATTGGAGCCATTTTCGGGGTTTTGAGTGGGAAAAGTTAAGGTTTTGGTCTATTTCTCCTTCATGTCGACCTTGAGGATCAAATAACAGGTGTTTTTAGGTGCATTTCCTATAAATAAGCCTAAAAACCCTAATTTCTCATTAGACACACTCATTATTCACAACTCTCTCATCCAACTCTCTTCTCAAGCAAGCTAGGGTTTACATTCTAAGTCACCAAGATACATTTATGAAGCATTCAAGGGTTGAATCTTTGTTGAAACTCAAGATCTCTCATCATCACAAGGTACTAAGTCCATTACTTTATATTTCATGCTTTCTTATTTGGTTTCATCATTTGATTTAATTATCTAAAAGGGGCTTGACCAAGGCAAGCCCCCATACCCTAACAATCTACATTCTCTTCTCTCCCTTTGTGTGTTTGCAGACTTAGGTATTTTGGAAGGCTTGAAGAATAGATTGAAGACTTGTTGAAGACAAATATTTGTTAGCTAGGGCAAAGCATCCACAAAAAGACACCTAAAGGTCAAGTTCTGCAATTCCTAATCTGGGAAATTATCAGGAGAAGAAGTGCAGGTTGAGGTCTACAAATTCCCCCTTTGGATCTCCCAAAAAGGAAAAAGGAACATTCCCACAAGTTGTGGTGACCTAGTCCCAATGTGCATATTTTCCAGAGATTTCTATCAATTCGGATACCCATTTGGTTGAAATAGGCCTCAGATCAGTTTCCCGAAATCACCCCAAAAAAGGACTAGGTCACCCAACTTGGCACAAGTGTCCCGCTAGACATAAAAATCAGATTTTTTAGGATTTCAGATCTCCTTCAAGTCTGAAACACACTTCCAGGTACACATTTTCATAAGATCTTGCTTTTTTTTTTGTTTTATAAGCTTTCTTAGGTCATTTAGTATAAGTCTGCATATCTTAATGTGTTTTCAAGCATACTTACACTTTCTAGGTTTTACATTAATATTTAGTTTCTATTATCCATTTCCAGCACTTAGACTATTTCATTTAGACATAATCAAACACAACACAACCCCTATCTTTGAATGAACTTACCTAAAAATCATATCATTAGGTGAAAGAGAGCCATTCTTCCAACATTAGCTTCTAGGTGAAAAACCCTAGGGGCCTGGTAAGGGGAATCCTCTTTCCCTTCTTGTATATCTTTTTAGTGGTTTATTTTGGTGAACCTAACATTTTAATCCCCTTGTCTCTGAATTGTTGTACATTCTCATTCTAGGTTTTCATAGCATTGCATTGTGCATTGTTTAATTTGAATTCTAGGGTTTTAAAATCTTGCATTAGTGAAAAGTGCATTTAGATTGCATTTTTGCATATTAAATCATTCAAACCCATCAAAATTCTGCATTTTCATTTTAGGACTGCATCATACAACCCCGACACCATCAAAATCAAACAGAAAAAAAATAAAAATAAAAAAATCACTAGAAGGACTAAGTCGCCAACCTGGGAAACCTAGTCCCTTTAGGCCTTTGAAACTGCTATTTATAGGGTTGAAAGCCTTGTTTTTAGGCTTCTGTTTTTTTCCTTTAACTATCTATATTAGTGGGTTGTCTTTCTGTTACATGAATTTTACCTAATTTAGCATAAATTAGCTCATTTCATGCATTGTTTAAATTCCATTTTACATTCACAACATTTTATTCTTAGTAAAAGTAGTAAATTACATTGTTTAAAATCATCAAGTTACATTTCATTCTATGTATTTACATTTCATTTTAAGTTTACATAGCTTCTATTACATTTCATAGAACTCATGGCAATTAGAATTTTGTAATTTCCATTTTCAACATTAGTTCCTAGTTCATTTAGATCACATTCATTACAAAACGAAAACACTTTAACACCATCACATGCACCCACTCACACCCTTCTTAAGCCCTTTAGTAGCAATGACTTAGACATGTTAGATGAAGCCCTTGATGACTTCATCTCTCCTTGTTCATCCTCTAAAGCTTTTCAACAAGAGGTTGCAAACATCGATAATCATGATAATCATAATTGTTCTTCTCTTGATATTTTTCCCATTGGTGATGAAGGTATCTTGCAGCAAGGAGACACAATCATTGAAGATCATGATGGTCTTGATTGTCTTCCTCTTCCTCCCCTTTACAAAGACCTTACAACACACGAAGCTAAAATCATGGTTACTACCTTATCTAGTCTTCCATCCTCTCCCACCACCTCCCCTATTGGAAATAATGCTTTAATAATTAAGGCTATGTTGCTATCAAGCACTCCAATGATTCAGAGTTATAGCATTATTTCTCTCCTTCCTAACGTTCCTCACATTTGAAAGGGTATATTTGAACAAACATTGGTAACCATCTAATTCCTAGTTATCCTTCTCTTAATGCCTATCCTATGAGTGATGAAGCTACTTCACCAACTCTAATCCTGTCATGTGATAAACCTACTGTTTGTCACTTTCCAAATAGCTCTCCTCTTAGGATACATAATATGGAACAAGAGAATGACACCTTAGAGGAAAATAATTCAACCACCAACAATCACAACAATCATCTTTCCCCCTCTCCTAATATGTCTCCTATTAGTGACGAATATATTATGATGGCCCAAGACACTTCCACCATAGATCATTCCCTTGCGATGAAGTGCATATTGTAGAACCAAACAATAAATGTCTTGAACATCTTGTTGGTAGTTACCCTCAACACTCTCCTACTAGGGAAGGTATCATGGTGAAATAAAACAACACCATGGTTGTACTCCTTCACACAATAGTAATGTGTCTTCCTTGGGTAATAGTAAAAAGATGATACTCAATTGCCCTTTCTTAGAGATACATCAAACCAAGCCCACTGAGGTTATGCATACGCAAGTGTCGATTAGCTTCCCATTTACTATTGGACCTCCTAAGCATCCTATCATTCTTCACCCACCTAAGAACAACGTTTCACATCAACCAAGTTATAATGACATTACTCACATATATGAAAAATTATATACCATCAAGGCTAACTTTGTCAAAACCTTGTTTCCTTATCCACACAAATAACATTAGTTATTGTTCCTTTCCTTGTAATAGTTGTAGGATCATAGCATACTCACTATTGCATGGTTTATATCCCTCATGAGGAGCAGCATATTGTCATCCATTCCAGGCTCACCTTTGTCCTACACTAAGTGGGAGCAATGGGTTAAGTAGCCTTGTCCTCGTATGTCACTTGTTGTCGTCTCTCTTGAATAGTTGTTAACCTTCCATTAAATTATAAGAGAAAGCTTGGGACATGGACAACATGTCTTAAGATTGAATCGCATGTGACATACTACCCTTTTCATGATGTAGCTAATTTAGAAACATATGACTTGGCACAAGGCTTTCCACGTTAGCTCTTATGTCTTCTTTCACCTATCCTTGGCTACTTTAAAGCAATTTCTCCCAAGTGAAGGTGTAGCAACCACTTTAAAGTGGGGGCATACATAGATGACATCTTTTCTTGACGTGATTTCTCTTTTTCTTGTGATGTGTCCTCTCCTTGGTGGTGTCGTTGGGTTTCATGCCTTCCAAGAGTGTACAATCAACTAAAGTGCCCTGATACGAATGAGGTATCCCATGGATAGCGATCTAACACCCTGACTTGTCCTCTCTTGGAGATATTACGCACAATGCTCCCTAAGAAGAAGACCTCACATGAACATAGAAAAATACCCTTCAACAAAATCTTTATATAACATTCAAATTCAAATTCATTTACAAAAGCATTACATTGTGGTGCCTTATCAAAGTTATCAAGCAAGGTAACTTTGGTATGGTGAGTATGATGGGAAGCCGACACACTGGCATGACTTTCTCATTATACGGTGCGAATCCAAAATACTTTCATGACTTTCTCACTAAACCACTTCTTTGGGACAATTCACCCCACAGACAGCCTGATGTTCTATGGCCCCAAAGTGAGCGCATCTTTTCCACCTCGTTCTTCTTTCCTCTAGTTCTTGTCATCGCATGATCATTTATCTCATTTTGCTGCAAATCATTCACCCTTGAATGTGTCTTCTTGCATGTATGTCTTTTTATCTTAGAATCACGAATCCTGGGGGCTTGACCACCTCCTTTCTCTTTCTCATTCTTCACCATCTCCATTGGGCTACTTTAGTGTGAGTTTGAAGCAAGTTCATTCTCTCACTAAAGTGGGGGCTAAATGTGTCACCAAAAAGTGTATAATTTGACACTTTTCACTCATTTGGACCCTTGCCTATGGATTTTGGACCTAAATAACCCCTTTTTATCATCATTTATAGGCCCCTATGACCCCTTATTATGCATCCCAAGGCTTAATTTGATCAAATATCTGATAAAATAATCATATAAACCTTATTTATTTGCTCTCGAACAATCCAACTAGCAAAATGGCCCCTGTGGGACTAGGTTGCCTATCTAGGCATCTTGTCCAAGTGGATTAGGTTTCCCAAGGTGGCAACCTAGTCCCATTGGAGCCATTTTCGGGGTTTCGAGCAAGAAAAGTCAGGGTTTTGTTCTATTTCTCCTTCATGTCAACCTTGAGGATCAAATAACAGATGTTTTTAGGTGAATTACCTATAAATAAGCCTAAAAACCCTAATTTCTCATTAGACACACTCATTATTTACAACTCTCTCATCCACCTCTCTTCTCAAGCAAGCTAGGGTTTGCATTCTAGTCACCAATATACATTACTGAAGCATTCAAGGGCTGACTCTTTGCTGCAACTCAAGATCTCTCATCATGGAAAGGTACTAAGTCCATTACTTCATGCTTTCTTATTTGGTTTCATCATTTGATTTAATTATCTAAAAGGGTCTTGACCAAGGCAAGCCCCCATACCCTAACAATCCACATTCTCTTCTCTCCCTTTGTGTGTTTGTAGACAGGTATTTTGGAAGGCTTGAAGAATTTTTGAAGACACCTCTTTGTTAGCTAGGTCAAAGCATCCACAAAAAGACACCTACAGGCCGAGATCTGTAGTTCCTGATCCGGGAAATTATCAGGAGAAGAAGTGTGGGTTGAGGTCTACAAATTCCCCCTTTGAATCTCTCAAAAAGGAAAAAGGGACATTCCTACAAGTTGTGGTGGCCTAGTCCCAGTGTGTATATTTTCCAAAAATTTATATCCGGATAGCCATTTGGCTGAAACAGGCCTCAGATCAGTTTCCCGAAATCACCCCAAAAAGGACTAGGTCGCCCAACTTGGCACAAGTGTCCCGCCAGACATAAAAATATTTTTTTTTAGGATTTCAGATCTCCTTCAAGTCTACAACACACTTCCAGGTACATATTTCCATTTTAATAGCTTTTTGTTTTGTTTTATAAGATTTCTTAGGTCATTTAGTATAAGTCTACATATCTTAATGTGTTTTCAAGCTTAGTTACACTTTCTAGGTTTTACATTAATATTTAGTTTCTATATCCATTTCCAACACTTAGACTATTTCATTTAGACATAATCACACACAACACAACCCCTATCTTTGAATGAACTTACCCAAAAAGCATATCATTAGGTGAAAGATAGTCATTCTTCCAACATTAGCTTCTAGGTGAAAAACCCTAGGGGCCTAGTAAGGGGAATCCTCTTTCCCTTCTTGTATTATATTTTTAGTGGTTCATTTTGGTGAACATAACTTTGGAATCCCCTTGTCTCTAAATTGGAGTACATTCTCATCCTAGGTTTGCATAGCATTGCATTGTGCATTGTTTAATTTGAATTCTAGGGTTTTAAAATCTTATATTAGTGAAAAGTGCATTTAGATTGCATTTTTTCATATTAAATAATTCAAACCCATCAAAATTCTGCATTTTCATTTTAGGACTACATCATACAACCCTGGCACCATCAAAATCAAACAGAAAAATCAAAAAAATATCAAAAAAAACACCAGAAGGACTAAGTTGCCACCCTGGGCGACCTAGTCCCTTTAGGCCTTTGAAACTGCCATTTACAGGGTTGAAAGCCTTGTTTTTAGGCTTATGTTTGCTGCTTTTAACTATCTGTATTAGTGGTTTGTCTTTATGTTACATAAATTTTACCTAATTTAGCATAAATTAGCTCATTTCATGCATTGTTTAAATTCCATTTTACATTCACAATATTTTATTCTCAGTAAAATTAGTAAATCACATTGTTTAAAATCAGCAAGTTACATTTCATTCTATGTATTTACATTACATTTTAAGTTTACATAGCTTCTATTACATTTCATAGAACTCATGGCAATTAGAATTTTGTAATTTTCATTTTCAACATTAGTTCCTAGTTCATTTAGATCACATTCATTACAAAATGAAAACACTTTAACACCATCACATTCACCCACTCACACCCTTCTTAAGCCCTTTATTAGTGATGAATTGGACATGTTAGATGAAGCCCTTGACGACTTCATCTCTCCTTGTTCATCCTCTAAAGCTTTTCAACAAGAGGTTGCAAACATCGATAATCATGATAATCATAATTGTTCTTCTCTTGATATCTGTCCCATTGGTGATGAAGGTATCTTGCAGCAAGGAGACACAATCATTGAAGATCATGATGGTCTTTATTTTCTTCCTCTTCCTCCCCTTTCCAAAGACCTTACAACACACAAAGCTAAAATCATGGTTACTACCTTATCTAGTCTTCCATCCTCTCCCACCACCTCCCCTATTGGCAATAATGCTTTAATAATTAAGGCTATGTTCCTATCAAGCACTCCAATGATTCAGAGTTATAGCATTATTTCTCCCCTTCCTAATAATCCTCACATTTGGAAGGGTCTATTTGAACAAACAAGTCCATTCATTGGTAACCATCTAATTCCTAGCTATCCTTCTGTTAATGTCTATCCTATGAGCGATGAAGCTACTTCACCAACTCTAATCCTATCATGTGATAAACATATTTTTTGTCACTTTCCAAATGGCTCTCCTCTTAGGATACATAATATGGCACAAGAGAATGACACCTTAGAGGAAAAGAATGCAACCACCAACAATCACAACAATCATCATTCCCACTCTTGTAATGTCTCTCCTATTAGTGACAAATATATTATGATGGCCCAAGACACTTCCACCATAGATCATTCCCTTGCGATGAAGTGCATATTGTAGAACCAAACAATAAATGTCTTGAACATCTTGTTTGTATTTCTCCTCAACACTCTCCTACTAGGGAAGGTATCATTGTGCAATAAAACAACACCATGGTTGCAATCCTTCACACAATAGTAATGTGTCTTCCCTGGGTAATAGTAAAAAGATGATACTCAATTGCCCTTTCTTAGAGATACATCAAACCAAGCCCACTGAGGTTATGCATACACAAGTGTCGATTAGCTTCCCATTTACTATTGGACCTCCTAAGCATCCTATCATCCTTCACCCACCTAAGAACAATGTTTCACATCAACCAAGTTATAATGACATTACTCACATATATTACAAAGTATATACCATCAAGGCTAACATTGTTGAAACCTTGTTTCCTTATCCACACAAATAACATTATTTGTTGCTCCTTTCCTTGTAATAGTTTTAGGATCATAGCATACTCACTATTGTATGTTTTATATCCCTCATGAGGAGCATCATATTTTCATCCATTCTAGGCTCACCTTTGTCCTGCACTAAGTGAGGTAAATGGGTTAAGTAGCCTTGTCCTTGTATGTCACTTGTCGTCGTCTCTCTTGACTAGTTGTTAACCTTCCATTAACTTATAAGAGAAATCTTGGGACATGGAAGACATGTCTTAAGATTGACTCGCATGTGACATACTAGCCCTTTTCATGATGTAGCTAATTTAGAAACATATGACTTGGAACAAGGCTTTCCACGTTAGCTCTTATGTCTTCTTTCACCTATCCTTGGCTACTTTAAAGCAATTGCTCCCAAGTGATGGTTTAGCAACCACTTTAAAGTGGGGGCATACATAGACGACATCTTTTCTTGACGTGATTTCTCTTTTTCTTGTGATGTGTCCTCTCCTTGGTGGTGTCATTGGGTTTCATTCCTTTTGAGAGTGTAAGATCAACTGAAGTGGCCTGATGCAAATGAGGCATCCCATGGATAGCGATCTGACACCCTGACTTGTCCTCTCTTGGAGACATCAAGCACAATGCTCCCTAAGAAGAAGACCTCACATGAACAAAGAAAAATCCCCTTCAACAAAATCCTTACATAACATACAAATTCAAAATCATTTACAAAAGCATTGCATTGTGGTGCCTTATCAAAGTTATCAAGCGAGGTAACTTTGCTATGGTGAGTATGATGTGAAGCCGACACACTGGCATGACTTTCTCATTATACTGTGGGAATCTGACACACTTTCATGAGTTTCTCACTAAACCACTTCTTTGGGACAATTCACCCCGCGGGCGACCTGATGTGCTATGGCCCCAGAGTGAGTGCATCTTTCCCAACTCGTTCTTCTTTCCTCTAGTTCTTGTCATCGCATGATCATGTATCTCATTTTTTTGCAAATCATTCACCCTTGAATGTGTCTTCTTTCATGTATGCCTTTTTGTCTTAGAATCTTGAATCTTAGGGGCTTGACCACCTCCTTTCTCTTTCTCATTCTTCACCATCTCCATTAGGCTACTTTAGTGTGAGTTTGAAACAAGTTCATTCTCTCACTAAAGTGGGGGCTAAATGTGTCACCAAAAAGTGTAGCCTTTGATACTTTTCACTCATTTGGACCCTTGCCTATGGATTTTGGACCTAAATAACCCCTTTTTATCATCATTTATAGGCCCCTATGACCCCTTATTATGCACCCCAAGGCTTAATTTGATCAAATATCTAATTAAATAATCATATAAACCTAATTTCTTCACTCTTGTACAATCCAACTAGCAAAAGGGCCCCTGTGGGACTAGGTCCCCCATCTGGGAATCCTGTCCAAGTGGATTAGGTCACCCAAGGTGATGACCTAGTCCCATTGGAGCCATTTTCAGGGTTTTGAGTAGGAAAAGTCAGGGTTTTGGTCTATTTCTCCTTCATGTCGGCCTTGAGGATCAAATAACAGATGTTTTCAAGTTTATTACCTATAAATAAGCCTAAAAACCCTAATTTCTCATTAGACACACTCATTATTCACAACTCTCTCATCCATCTCTCTTCTCAAGCAAGCTAGGGTTTGCATTCTAGTCACCAATATACATTACTGAAGCATTGAAGGGCTGACTCTTTGCTGCAACTCAAGATCTCTCATCATGGAAAGGTACTAAGTCCATTACTTCATGCTTTCTTATTTGGTTTCATCATTTGATTTAATTATCTAAAAGGGGCTTGACCAAGGCAAGCCCCCATGCCCTAACAATCCACATTCTCTTCTCTCCCTTTGTGTGTTTGCAGACTTAGGTATTTTGGAAGGCTTGAAGAATGGATTGAAGAATTTTTGAAGACACCTCTTTGTTAGCTAGGGAAAACTATCCACAAAAAGATACCTACAAGCTGAGTTATGCAGTTCCAAATCCGAGAAATTATCAAGAGAAGAAGTGCAGGATGAGGTCTACAGATTCCCCCTTCGAATCTCCCAAAAAGGAAAAAGGGACATTCCCACAAGTTGTGGTGACCTAGTCCTAGTGTGCCTATTTTCTAGAGATTTTTACGGATCCAAATACCCATTTGGCTGAAACAGGCCTCGGATCAATTTCTCAAAATCACCCTGAAAAAGGACTAGGTCGCCTAACTTGGCACAAGTGTCCCGCCAGACATAAAAATCAGAATTTTTAGGATTTCAGAGCTCCTTCAAGTCTGCAACACACTTCCAGGTACACATTTCCATTTTTACAGCTTTCTATTTATTTTTTATAAGCTTTCTTAGGTCATTTAGTATAAATCTGCATATCTTCATGTTTTTTCAAGCATAGTTACACTTTATAGGTTTTACATTAACATTTAATTTCTATTATCCATTTCTAGCACTTATACTATTTCATTTAGACATAATCACACACAAAAAATCCCCTATCTTTGAATGAACTTACCCAAGAAGCATATCATTAGGTGAAAGAGAGTCATTCTTCCAACATTAGCTTCTAGGTGAAAAAGACTAAGAGCTCATTGGGGAATCCTATTTCCCTTCTTGTCCATATCTTTTTGGTGGTTCACTCCCAAAAATGGTTTTCATATACAAATTTATTCTTCTTGAAAACCAAACAATGAAAAATACCTGGATATATTGCAGTTGTTGCAAATTCTTCTTCCTAACTGGAAATCTTTGTATATTTGAAACATTCTTCACATCTTCATCAGGTTCATTTGATAGAGTGAACACCTCCCTTCACAGAGGACTGAACTTCAAGCACTATGAAGCTCCTTCAAAGATGAATTTCCTTCTGGGTCTTCTCCCACAACAAAGTCACACATAAATTCTTTGAAATTGCTACAACACAACCACTTCCAGGTCTGAAAACTTCTCGATCTGCAACTGGATATTCAAACTATTTCCCCAGCAGAGTTGCCATTTATGTTTATGATTTTTCCAGCAAAACCCAAAAATTCTCTAAAGAGTTGTCAACTCTTATAGTGAAGAAAGTGTAAGGTTAGTGGCCAACACAATGAACCTAGGACTTTGTGATCCTTACTCCTTCACTTTTGGCTCTGTTAAACTAGGGAGGGTAATCCCAAATATGTCTACATGAAATGTATTCAATTAATAACATATTTATACATAGATTGATTCCTAGTTAATGCAAATAAAACCCGCCTCACTGAAGATTTGACATATACTTTAAGTGAGTGACTACTTACTTGCTATGAATCAAAGATACTCCCAACCCACACAATTCTTTGAAAAAATCATTTTAAATAAATATTTTTCTTATTTTAAGTTCATTGTTAGGTGTGTTATTTACTCATTCTTTATGCAAGATTTTCTAATAAACTAACCAGTGTCTCATCGATTGGAGCAATAGATTCAAATATGTAAGAATCTGTAATATATGAACTACTCAATTTTAGATATAGGTGGACTATCTTCATACTGCTTTTCATTTATGAAAACTCATAATGCCTAAAAAACACTGACTCCTTACTAATCCTAAACAATTTCTTACAAAAGTCTATACCCTCTTCAAGAATTTTAATCAACTCCTTAAGTTAAAGTTGAGAACAAAATAATACATTCAAATGGAATGATTTCAAGATAAATGATAACACCATTAGTATTTTCATTCATAACTTGTGAGAAATATACATAGGAGAGTATTTGTTTCCAGACTAAGATTTGTTTCTATATCAGTAGTTTATATAAAACTAATTTAAGATTGTTACATATAGGATTTCATACCCAAGACAATCTACTGACCTATTTATCCACATTCTATTCAAAATTCCTTTCCTGAGCCTAGCATTCACCTAAAACCCTATTTAGACTTAAAATTCCGACCACTATAATGAGCCCAAAAATCCCTTTTATAGAATAAGGGAGCAACAATCATCGGGCTCAATTGCATTTACATTTCACTTCATTTCAAGATCATTTGAACCAAAATTTGAGGCGTCCTACATTAGTTACATGCAATCATTGTGGAAAATGGAAGAGTAAAAGACCACTTTCCACATCCCTTGCATAAGGACATGCCAACTCCTCAAAAGGAAGATTATGTCGCAACAACAACGTTGAATCCCCATCCTTGCTAACCAAAGAAGATTATCCACTCACAATCCCAGCAAAAACCTGCATACAACCGAGCACTAGGAAGTCTGGCACTTCTCCTATACACCAGCCCAAAAAAATTCCATATTAGCACTAGAAGCAAGAAATCACATGAATATTGAATAGGACAATCCTTACAAAAGGCCCTTGGGGTCATCAACAAAAAAATGGGGAAAATTCATCACTCTAAGTCATCATCCTCAGAGGATACTAGCCCACGCCTTGCTTATGGTGGAACTGGAGGAACCGTCACCACCACCTCATCGGAATCATCAAACGGTACTAGGGAGAGGGGATAATAATCACCCTCTGAGTTAGTGTCACCCTCATTTTTTGGAGGGCTATCAAAAACCTCACCAGAAGAATTAAGTCCTCTTAGATAAGCCTTATGATACTTGCACTTTTTCTTTGTCTTCTTTTCATCTCCACCAGCTCTTTCCCTTTGAACTTGACTAATTATTCTGAAACAGTTCGGTTCCTCAGGCGGTAGTTACTCCTGACACCATACTTCTTAAATTTCTTGCGTCCCCTTCTATTTTTTGGTGTGTCAGGATCTCCCTATGTATCAACCTCATTCTCAGGGGCATTCTTCTCAGACTTGAGAAAATTCAATCTCCTAGACCTTCGGACTGGCCTAACAAACTCTCTGGACTTACTCATTCTTCTAGTGACGAGAACCAAAAGACAACTACCAATTTTTCTCTCGAATTCAAACTCAATGTAATTTCTAACTGAGAAATATGGTCATCAGTCCTTCTTATAACGATCCATTCAGGTGTGCCAATTATTAATTCTTCAAAGAAATCTTGTGCGCGTGAGCTGACAACAATCTTCCTTGATCCTTTTAATCTTAACCGTTGATCATGCTTTAAAATATAGATCAATGGGTGGATTGCCATGTAACCACTTACAATTAAGTTTTAATTGTGCTTTTAATGCTCCTTTAAATTAAAAAAATTATGAGTAGATAAACATCTACTCTTTACATAGCATGAATTAAAACTATTTTTTCTATAATTACCTGCTCACCTATAGGAATTATTTCACTTGCGTTTCATCTTACCAAAATAGAGGGGATTGATCCTAATCTGATCTTAAAATATTAGTCTATATGTTGTCATACTTTGTTTTCATATTTTCCACACATATCATTAGTTGTAAAGACCAATGAATGAAATCTCAAGCATGCACCTTAAAGAACAAAGTTGAAAATAGTGCAGTTCAGAAATAGTATCTTCTCGATCAAATTTAGAAGTATTCTACCTTTATTAGAACCCACGGTAACCTTTTAGAAAGTTCACATGGCAGTTTCCCACTTTCCCATTGGAGGATACAATACATGGGAGGAGCCCTTGCGAGATATCAGGTAGTGGTCGGGATTAGACCTCGTCACCTTCCATCGACCATCGATTTCATCCTCTCTGAAACAAACCTTCATCTTCAAAACCTATCAAGTCCCATAAAATGATAGGTGTTACCCCGCCTGTTAACTTGTGTGACTATCCCTCCTCACTGTTGAAAGTGGATGGGCACTCGGGTAACAGCCTTGATGAGAACATGTTCCATGACATCCATTGTTGATTATCCTCTACTATCATCAATTATCGTCCAATAGATACTTGTCCCACCATCAAGCATAACCATGTGGCCATCGCCTGCTAGCCCGTGTCTTTCAAATAAAATAAAATAAAACAAAACGGGTGCACAAGGAGTGGTAGAGATATGTCCATGTCTTCAATCCCTCAACCATTGATCTTCTTTGAAAAGCTCCAGTCAACTTCACCAAGGAACCGGGCCCACCAGCATACCAGACATGTGGTTGAAGCCTGCCATCCCGTGTGAATAAAATAAGAAGAAATAAACTAGTGCAGGCATATGAGGAACGACTGAGATTAATTCCCACAATCAAGTGGCCAACATGAAGCTTTATCTTTGCATATGTTGTACAATTTAATCATAAAAGGGGGCCATCTCTAGGTAAACAAGACACTGACCCATAACAAAGAATGCTAAGGATTTAAGTCTTTAAGATCAAGCCTTCGATCACAGGAAAATTAAAATCGAGAAGAACTTAAGGCGATCGAAAAACCTAAGATCAGGGGCCGGTAAAACAATGACCTTTGATGGCATAAGTGGAAACTTAATTGACCGGGTACCAAGAAAAAAATTCAATGCAATTTTAAAATGACCAATGGTTTTTTTATTTACAAGCCAATTTTGGGAAGTTTTATGGATATAAAACCCTATCATAGTGATGAGAATATGACCTAAAATCATAAACAAGGGACCAAGCAAGACTTTGCAGAACTTTTAGGGTGGAACCAAGAATTTTTTTGAGGGGTTCCATCACATTTGATTGCACATTCATCACAATTCACCCAACTATCAAAGGGTGACACTGCTCCTACCTTAGTTGATACTGGTGCAACATCATCATCCAGGCATATTTGTGTGCCTCATCAATGTAGTACATGCAGACATACATGTCTAGGTCCTATGGGAGATACAAACGAGACTCCCCTAGACACATCTAATTATGAGGTGCATGATGCATCACTTGGAGGAGATGAGGCACCGGTGCATACTAAAGGTGTAGGGGAGATGTGCGAGGGAGGAATAGGTGTAGTTCCCTCCACCATTGTAGATGACGAGCAGCAACATCAATCTTTTGTACAAATTAAAATTAAATTTATTTCATAGTGCATTTCATTTAAAATTATTATAACAAATAGTACATGTTACTAATGTATATTTAAGTGGGATTGAACAGTTAATGACAAAGGAACATATTAGAAATGTGTAGCATGACACTCTTTCAGCCATTAACTTTGGCCTACACACATTGGTATAGGTTTTTGTACATGTAAAACTTTTTTATTGTATGTATATCATTTAAATCATGATTAATTAAATACGTACTAATTTATAGCTTGATCTTATTTTACTATTGCAATCTACTCTAGATGTGACTGATGTGACACCTTTTACCATGACGATTTCTTCTCAATCAAGTATCTCAGTTGCATCACCTATTCGGGTATATGGTTTTTTAATATCTAGTAGATATATAAGTTTGTAGATATATGCAAAATTATATTGTTTTCTCTTGATAAGATAAATGCAACTAGGAAAATAAATATTTCCTAAATGACCTTCCTTGTAAGGTTTCACTAATACATTTTCACTAATTTCCATTCTTTTACTAAGACAAGAAAATATGTTTCACAAATAGAAAAGTGAAAAAGATCGTTTGCAAGGAAACAATATAAAACTATGAAATTTATAAAACAAGGAAACTAAGAAAAGATAGTTTGCAAGGAACATACATAGGTAGGTGCATACGCATAATATTTGTTAGTCTATGCATCTTTTCATCATAATTATCATTAATTGTATACATTTGACACACTTGATCGTGATTACACAAGCATGTGATATTTTTCAACATACACATGATATTCATAATCATCATAACACAACATACATTCTACCATCAATATAACCAATAATTATCGTATATCATATTTTTAATGTCCTCAAGTACAAATACATCTCATGTCATTTTGTAACCATCATAATCATCAATACAACTAATAATGACATATAATTTTATCGATGTCCTCATGTACAAATACATCGATGCATCTTGCTATGAAGCTATCGGAGATACACAACTAATATGTGCCCCTGATATCCTCACTCTATAATGCATATCTCAAATCATTGCTACTCTCACATACACATGTATTGCAATATTACAAAAACTATTAAAAAATAGAAAAAACACTATATAAAAGTAATTGAACAACAAAAGCAACATGAACTCCAATGTCGAATGCATTTCCATCGAACCTCGCATCCTACTCAAAGCTTGTGTTGAGAAATTCCTACATATAAATATCGGTAAACTATGGATTATAAACAACATGAAAAAAAAGATAAACTAGTCATTCTTTGAAATCAAATGCAAAATTATAAATCAATAGATTAAAGTATATGAATAAGATACCTCCTTATGAATTACTTGAATGTGTCCTCAATTTTGAAGAAAAATGTTATAACTTTTGTTTTGAATCACTTCTTGATACAATAGTATTGTCCACCAAAATTACCTACATTTGTTAGGAATTGTTAAGAAACATAAACTTAAATCTACTATTGACTCAACAATGGTTAAAATTAAACATGGATATTGGAAAATGCAAAAATTGTAATATTTTTAGTAATTTTGACAAAGGGGCAGCATGGACACATCAATGTATGTAGGTAAATACTATAGAAGGTATCTTTTTGTTTCCCAATTCACTCAATTATTCTGGGGTGCTCTTTCTAGGGTAGTCTCTGAAGAGCCCTATAAGTAAAAAAAAATCAAACTTTGATGAAGTCATTTTGAGAGCTCATGGCACATAGGAATGCTTTGTCTGGACCTATAGGTGGATATTTAATCCCTTCAATCCAACCTCTCTTTGTTTGGGTCAACTCAACACCATTTTTCTTTTCCAATGTCAAATGCATTCTTGCAAAAATTGTCAGTGGAAAGCGGTGCAAAAAATGGAAACAAGCATTTTTTTTGTTTTATGCATAACAAAGTGAAACCAACTATACTAACACGTCAAGGTGGGAAATCCAATGCTATGAAAGGCCTCATTATTTTTCCTAATTCCCCCCCGTGGTTTTGGAGTGCACTAATCTGAGGTAGTCTTAAAAGTGTCATAAGAGCCAAAAAATGCAAAATTGTTAAATTTTTAGTATTTTGACAAATGGGCAGCATGGAAACATTGAGGTAGGTAGGTAAATAATAGGGAAGGTCTCTTTTCATTTCCCAATTCACTCGATTGTTCAGAGGTGCTCTTTTCGAGGTAGTCTCTAAAGTGCCTTAAGAGCAAAAAATGTAAAACTTGTTAGTTTTTTAGTAATTTTGATGAATGGGCAATGTGGGCACGTCGAGGTAGGAAAGTAAATACTATGTAAGGTCTGAATTTTTTTCTCAAGTCACGTGATCATTCTAGAGTGTTCTTTCTAGGGTAGTCTCTTAAGTGCCTTAAGAGCATAAAATGAAAAAAAAATACAAAAACTATTTTTTTTTAGTAATTTTCATGAATGGGAAATGTAGGCACATTGAGGTAGGAAAGAAAATACTAGGGAAGGTCTCTTTTCATTTCCTAAGTCACCTATTTTTTCTAGGGTGCTCTTTCTGAGGTAGTTTCTTAAGAGCCTTAAAAACCAAAAATTATCAAACTTTAACAAAGTCATTCTAGGAGCTTGTGGCACATAGGAATGCTTTGTTTGGACCTACATGTGGATATCAAATATCTTCAAACCAACCTCTTGATTTTGGTCAACTCAACACTATTTGTGTGTTCCACTGTCAAATGTATTATTGCAAAAATTGTTAGTGGAAAGTAGTGCAAAAAATTGAAAGAAGCATTTTTTGTTTTGTGCATAATGGAGTGAAACCATATATACTAATATGTCAAGGTGGGCAGTTCAATACTATGAAAGTCCTCATTTTTTTATCTAAGTCCCCCTGTGATTTCAGAGTGCGCTAATCTGAGGTAGTCTTAAAAGTGTCGTAAGAGAAAAAAAATGCAAAATTGTTATTTATTTTTAGTATTTGTGACAAATTGGAAGCATGGACACATCGAGGTAGGAATTTAAATACTAGGGAAGGTATCTTTTCATTTCCCAAGTCACCTAATCGTTCTGGGGTGTTTTTTTCAAGGTAGTCCCTAAAGTGCCTTAAGAGCAAAAAATGCAAAAATTGTTAGTTTTTTAGTAATTTTTATGAACAGAAAGCATGGACACATTGAGGTAGGTAGGTAAATACTATGTAAGGTCTGAATTATTTTCCCAAGTCACTTGATCATTCTAGGGTGCTCTCTTTGGGGTAGTCTCTTAAGTGCCTTAAGAGCAAAAAATGCAAAAAATATTAATTTTTAGTAATTTTGATGAATGGGAAGTATGGGAACATTGAGTTAGGAAGTAAAATACTAGGGAAGTTATCTTTTCATTGTCCAAGTCACCCAATCATTCTAGAGTGCTCTTTCTGAGGTAGTCTCTTAAGTGCCTTAAGAGCAAAATATGCAAAAAATGTTAATTTTTTAGTAATTTTGATGAATGGGTAGCATGGACATGTCGAGGTAGGTAGTAAAATACTTTGGAAGGTCTAGTTTTGTTGCCCAAGTCACCCAATCATTTTGGGGTTCTCTTTTTGAGGTAGTCTCTTAAGAGCCCCTAAAAGCCAAAAAAATTCAAACTTTGATGAAGTCATTCTCGAAGCTCATGGTATGTAGTGTTGGTATGTGGCAACTGATCATGCTATACTATACACTCTTCATGTATCCTTGTTGGGGGTTTGGGGGCAGCATCCCACGAGAAAAAATTGTTTTCCTATTTTTTTCGCTTCATCACTGAAAAAGGAAAAAACTGACTTTGTAAAACTCTAATTCTAGAAGTTTCTAAAAATCTTGTAATAAGTGGTTGGGATGAGAGTTGTAGTGAGGTATTATTCATGAGATTGTAATATATTTTGCATTGGATAATAAAACTCATTGGATGGCTACGGTCTGGTGGATGTAGCCCATATTGGGTGAACCACATTAAATTCTCTATGTTGTCTTGTTTCTGCTATAATTTTATGTGTTTTATTTCTCTATTTTATTGATCAAATCTACATTTAACTATTATAAATATGCCTTATAACCCTAACATGTAGGAATTATTTGTCTAGACCTATAGGTGGATATTGAATCCCTTCAAACCAACCTCTCTTAGTTTGGGTTGACTCAACACCATTTGTGTGTTCCAATGTTAAATGCATTCTTGCAAAACATTGTCAGTGGAAAGCAGTGCAAAAAATGGAAAGAAGCATTTTTTGTTTTGTGCATAATGGAGAAAAAGCAACTATACTAACACATCAAGGTGAGAAATCCAAGGCTATGAAAGGCCTCATTTTGTCACCCAAGTCCTCTTGTGATTCCAGAGTGCATAATGATGAAAAGGGAGACTCTCCCTTTCAAATTTGATCACAAACACATAAAATATACTACGCAAGAAGGCTGCAAATACATATAAAGAACTGAATATGGAAGAGAAATCTGCAGCTTTTAATACATTCAAATATGAAAAAAATTTACATCAAACTGAAGCTCATGGGCTCCTCTACAATCCTACATGAAACACCTGCAATAAATTTTTCTTCAACAACCTAGCATCATTTTGGTAGCATTTGGGTATGCAAACTCAACTTCTCCAAACCCCCCTTCTCCAAATGAAAAGGCATCAATAAATAGAGAATGTGCTAAGAGAACACAATCTATGGTTTTGCAAAACAACCTCCTAGAACCACCTTGAAAATTCCTTGCCTAACTTTAGGAGTTACAAATTTGCAAAATAGAAATCAAATCCAATGCATGCCAACATTCTCTTGGGTGTCTAAACTCTGTCCAATCAGATTTGGTTGCTTATGACATCTTACAACCTCTTACAGATTCCTTACAACTTGTTGATTACACTTTACATGCAAAGGCATGCAAGAAACATGCAAGACTCTTTGCAACACTTTTTTATGACATTTTATGACACATGTACATGCAAACCATGCCAAAACCATAATAATACAAGACTTTTTGACCTCATCTCAAAATGGACACCCAAATGGAATATTCCTCTACGAGATTCTTTTACCACTTTACAGAGACCTATTTCCCATCAAATTTACATTTACATTTTCACATGAAGGGTAAATTATATTGTTACAAACAAAAATATTATTTCCCTAACACTTAATCCCTTACTAAAATCAAACAAGATAAAATTGAAATAGTTTTGGTGACACAAGATTGCGTGTACACCTTAGATGCTCCTGCATCGGACACCCAGGGTAGAAGAAAAGTGACCCTGTCACTTCTCAAGAGGGTAACCAAAATGTTTTACTTCAGCTTCTGACAACCAAGATGAGTCCTCAATAGGCCTTCCAAACCATTTGACCAAGTACCCAAAGTATTGCTCGTGCCTTGTACTCTTAGTCACCCTGTTGTCCAAAATTACCTCTATTTTCTCCTCTTCCGAAGTAGGTTCTGGTATATGAATTATTTCACATAGTGTACCTTCATCACTTCCAGATTTATGAAACTTTATTAGATCAGAAATATTAAATATAGGTGAAATATTAAGTCCACTAGGCAACTCTACTTCATATGCATTACCTAAATCATGCCTATTCACAATTATGCAATGCCCAAACTTCATTTTTAGTTTGTTATAGGTACCAACTGGAAATTTTTATTTTATCAAGTGTACCATTACCTCATAACCAACCTAAAACTCATCATGTATCCTCTTCAATTCAGATTTGTACTTGTACTGAAAAAATCATTTTGTTGATGTGATTTTGCACCTCCTCATGTATGCTCTTTATGTGTTCAACAAAGTCCTCTACTTCTACACTCTTCTTATCAACATTATCCATATTTTTTAGATTTGAAACAACTCTTGGGTTGTTGCCATAAATAATTTGGAATGAAAACTTACTAGTACTTATATTCACCAAGTTGTTATATTCAAATTCTGCTTGAGGTAGAATCAAATCCCACCCCTTTGGCTTATCTCCAACTATGCATCTCAACAAATTACCCAAGCTTTTGTTCACCGCCTTTGCTTGACCATTTGTTTATGGATGGTAGGTTGAAAAAAACTTCAAATAAATCTTCATCTTCTTCCATAATGTCCTCCAAAAGTACCCCACAAACTTTGTGTCTCTATCTCAAACAATGCTCTCTGGAAGACCATGTAACCTCACTACTTCCTTGAAAAACAATTCTACAACATTCACAACATCATTAGTCTTCTTGCATGGAATGAAATGATTCATCTTGGAAAATATATCTTCTACAAAAAATATTAAATCATGTCCCCTTTTGGTCCTTGGTAAATCCAAAACAAAATCCATACTAATCGCCTCCCATGGCCTCTCAAGTACTGGTAGTGGTTGGTATAAACTTGTGTTTTGACTAGTTCATTTTGCCACTAGACAAATTCTACAACCTTGCACATATTTCTTGATATCTTGTTGCAACTGAGGCCAATAATATTTCTCTCCAACTAAAGTTCAATGAGAGTAAATTTGCTTAAGGAAAAACATATCGGAGGACTTGCAAATGCTCTTCTAGTGTCTTACTAAATATTAATATATCATCTAGATAAACAATAACAAATCTACCCAAAAACTCTTTCAATACCTCATGCATCAATCTCATAAATGTACTAGGAGCATTGGTTAGTCCAAAATGCATGACCAACCATTCATACAAACCTTCCTTGTTCTTGAAAGTTGTCTTCCACTCATCACCTCGGATTTGTATTTGATGATAACCGCTTTTCAAATCAATCTTGTTGAAGTATTCAGCCCCACTCAAACAATCAATGATATCATCCATTATGGGTAATGGAAATCTATATTTGATGGTGATCTTGTTGATAGACCTTGAATCTGTGTACATCCTCTGTTCTCCTTTCTTTGGTGCCAAAATAGCAGGCATTGCACATGGGCTTAGGCTCTCCCAAATCAAGCCTTTTGTAACAGTTCTTGAACTTTGCTTTTCAACTCTTCACTCTCGGTTGGAGACATTCTATGGGCTGCTTTGTTAGGAAAAATTTCTCCTAGTATTAGATCAATTTGATGACTTATCTTCCTCACAGTTGGCATCCCCTTAGGTGCATCATCAAAAACAATCTCTTGAAACTCTTATAACAAGTTTGCAACCTCCACTAGAACATATTCCACATTTTCATAGATAGACTTAAGAATCAAAGAAAAAATAAATTCATGCCTCATACCATCTAGTTAATTTCTTGCATCAACTAAAAAAATTCTTGGATTACCACAAACTTGAACCAAATCTTCTTTCAAAGGTTTCAATTTATGTTTCACACCATCCTTAGTTATGGTATATGTATTAGCACAACCATCATGCATTGCCTTCATATCATACTACCAAGGCCTTCCTAAAAAAAGATGGCATGCATCCATAGGAATTATATCACACAATATTTCATCAAAATAACCTCCTATTTTAAATTTTACCAAACATTGTTCACTGATCAAAATCTTTTGATTATCTTGTACCCATGATATTTGGTATGGTTCTGGGTGCTTCCTCCTCTCTAGCTTCAATTTTATCACCATTTCTTCGGATACCAAGTTATTTTTGCTTCCATTATCTATGATGGCATTACAAGCTTTCCCTTTGCATTTGCATCTTGTCTTGAATAATCTCTTTCTTTGAATTGGTTCATTTTCCTCATTCAACAATGCTCTTCTTGTCATCAGGACTTCATCTCCTTCTACTTCTTTATAATACAATGAGTGTTCATCCTCCTCATTGATTTTTCTTGTTCTATTCTGATTTACTGATCTTCTATTTGTCCTTTATTGATTATGAGGGTAGTCATATTGGTGCAGGAGCACCCATGTGATTTTGGTTTTTCATTGTTTTGGTTTTGTGTCTCTCTTATTTAATAAGGTTCTTTTGGATCATCTTCATGTTTTTAAGGGTCTACATGAGTTCTTAGGAGGATAGGTGTGGTAAAGTTTTCAAAATGGTAAAAGTTGTCAATATTGTTAAGAAGTTGCAAATTGTGGAATATGAAGAGTCAAAGGTTGTGAAAGATGGATTTGAGCAATTGTAACTTAAAAAATTTAGTTGAGAATAGTTGGGAATGGGTAGAGAATTATTTTTGTGGTCGAGGCAAGGGTTGGTAGTCATATTTTTGAAGTTTAAGCAATAAAATTCCTTTATTTTCTGTAAATTTGGATGTTGCATCATTGTTCTTTGATGTAGTATGGTATTGTATAGAATTTTCATGATCTGCACTTGATTGGGTGTGATAGAGGATTGAGTTACCTTTCATTTTCAATTGGTTTGGTTTATTTTCATTAAGTTTTATGTAAGTTATGATCAAATTGGTGACTGCCACCTCCAGATTTTTTTGTAGCCGGCCTATTGCAGCACACGGCATGGATTTGATATTCCATATCTTGATCGTAGACTAATTGGGATTGAAATAAATGTGAATCTACTTTGTAATGCAATTGATCACATCAACTTCTTGTTGACTTTGGAGAGAAATATTATAATTTTGGTAAAAAACAGTTCAAAACTGTCATAAACCCTAGGTAGGGTAACTAGTGACTTTCAAAATATGATTTCTCATGTTTTCCACGGTGGATAATTTATTTATTTTTTGTGGGATTCTTAATTGTTGTATATTACCATGCTCCAAAGTTCAAAGGTTCCATATTAAGGTTTGCACATGTTTTGATTATGCCCTAGGTCTGATTTTTCATGTTTTAGGCTTAAATGGCAGAAGGACAGTCCATTTTTGAAGGGTTTCGTACAAAGTAACCTACCCTAATTTTTGAGATATGTATAAATACCAAATGGGTATCTATAACTGTTTTTACATTTTGGAGATTGTCTTTGCACTAAAATTTATGGCCAAAAAACCTAATTTGTTGCCCCCCATGTTTTAGGTTTTAAATATTGAAGGCTTGTGATGAAAAACCCACCAAATTAGGGTTCTAGAGTTGCATAGTTTGTTTGATTGAGTTAGTGTTGAAGTAATCCACCATACTCTGCATCAAATTGGTATCAGAGCTCGAAGATTTGGGCAAGAAATTTTTTGGAGTTTGTGTTTTGTCTTTTTGTAGGTTGAAGCAAGAACTTGGATGCCAAAATACTAGGTAGTGAAGAAAGGAGGAAACCTAGGTGAGGTATCATGAAGACAAGAAGAAGCAAGGTGAAAGATACTTTCTTGAGAAAGAAGAATGGACGTGCTAAGGAGAATAGTCCATGGAGACTTGCAGAGTAAGGAGGCACCAAGCAAGAAACAAGAAAAAAGAAAAGAGAAAAGTGAGATGAAGAAGAAGGATGAGAAGGTAAAAAAAATTAATATTGAACCAGAGATGATAGACTTGAGACAAGTCTTGGAAAAAATGGAAAAATAATGAGAAAGAATGCAAGAAAGAATGGAACTTGAGATGCAGCAATTTCTTAAGAGAGAAAACCAAGAACAAGGTTGGAATTTAGCAATAAAGAAGAAGGTTATGTGGCCTATCAAGAAGATCATTCAAAGGAGAAGGAAAGAGAGGATAGTAGAACCAGACATTAAAGAATTTTTTTGATGAAGGAAGAGAAAAATCCATCTTGGATAGAGGAAGAGGTAAGTAATACAATGGTAAGCAAACCTAGGACTATTTTGACATTAACAAGCATTGAAGAGTTTCCTTGGGAAGTTCAAGATGTAATCGAGAGGTTTGACTGCAAACAAAAGGATCTATTTTCTATTTTTCAAACTGAAATAAACATAACAAAGGAAAGGTCTACTGATTGTACAAACTTCAAGGATAATTCAGCATGGGATATGGTAGGTTTGGGTGATAAGAGTTGTAGTGTTGATTTTCAATCCATACTTTATTTGCAAGTATTTCACAAGGGAGTATTGAAAGTTAGATATGATTTTTTTCTTTTAATAGAGGGTAGTGAAACTGATTTTCTTGTTGAGGTTGCAAACTCAATGGGTGAGAAACATAAAGTTAAATTGAAACAAGTCATGGAGGGAGAGCAGGGTGCTATTGAAACACATGCAATCTATCATGAAGAAGGGAAGAAATTGTAGGTTGGAGATGAAAAATGAAAGCAAGGGGCAGATTTTACTATGTTGAGAAGGTCACCAGAAGAGTGTGAGAAGTAGGGTAATCAAGGTTGTTATCTATTTTGTTCCAAGTTCTCAGCAGTTGTTTATTTTTCCAAGTTCACCTACCTATATCACATGTTCAAGAAACCTCAAGTGAAGACGAATCCACTATGGCACTATTTCAAAGAATTTTATATGTATATCAAGCAAGGGATTTCATACCTAATTCTCAAGTTGCTACCTTCTATTCAAGTGGAGCTTGAATCTTTTCTTTGCCTAGGAGTATGGTGCATGAGCACCCATGTGATTTTGGTTTGTAATTATTTTGGTTGTGTGTCTCTCTTATGTAATAAGGTCCTTTTGGATCATCCTCATGTTTTTAAGGGTCTATATGAGTTCTTAGGAGGATAGGTGTGGTCAAGTTGTCAAAAATGTAAAAGTTGTCAATATTGCCAAAAAGTTACAAATTGTGGAATATGAAGAGTCAAAGGTTGTAAAAGATGGATTTGAACAGTTGTAACTTTAAAAATATAGTTGAGAATAGTTGGGAAGGGGTAGAGAATTCTTTTTTTGGTCGAGGGAAGGGTTGGAAGTCACAATTTTGAAGTTTAAGCAATAAAATTCCTTTATTTTCTGCAAATCTAGATGTTAAATCATTGTTATTTGATGTAGTATAATATTGTGTGGAATTTTCATGATCTACACATGATTTTTTGTGATAGAGGATTGATTTGTTTTTCATTTTTCAATTGGTTTTGTTTATTTTAGTTACGTTTTATGTAAGTTATGATCAAATTGGTGACTGCCACTTCTAGATGTTTTTTGTAATCGACAAGTTGCAGCACACGATACGGATTTGATATTCCATATCTTGATCTCAGAAAAAAATGGGATTGAAATAAATGTGAATATAATTTCTAATTCACTTTGTCTCATCGATTTTTTTTGAGTTTGGAGAGAGATATTGCAATTTTGGCAAAAACGGTTCAAAACTGTCATAAACCCTAGGCAGGGTAACTAGTGACTTTCAAAATATGATTTCTCATGTTTTCCATGGTGGAGAATTCTATTTTTTTTTTTTGGGCGTCTAAAATATTTTATATTACCATGCTTCAAAGTTTCAGGGTTCCATATTGAGGTTTGCACGTGTTTTGATGATGCCCTAGGTCTGATTTTCATGTTTTAGGCTTAATTGGCAGAAGGACAGTCCATTTTTGAAGGGTTTTGTACAAATTAACCTACCCTTATTTTGAGATATATTGCATAAATACCAAATGGGTATCTATAACTATGTTTATATTTTTAATATCATGTCTGCACTAAAATTTATGGCCAAAAACCTAATTTGTTGCCCCCCATCTTTTAGGTTTTAAAGATTGAAGGCTTGTGATGAAAAACCCACCAAATTAGGGTTCTAGAGTTGCACAGTTTGTTTGATTGAGTTAGTGTTGAAGTAATCCACCATGATATACATCGCATATTCTCTATTCCCCTCTTCACCGCATTGAAAACATATTTCATAAAAGCCACCTCTTTCGAATCCTCTACCCGATCTTCCCCTACCTCTTGGATTTTGATCTCTGGGAGGGTAATAATTTTCTGATTTTTGACTTTTGTTTCTGCCTTGGTCTTCAAATTTCTATTTTTTCTGATTTCCATCACAACTTCTTCCTTTGGTTCTTCCACCACAACCTCTTCCTCTTTGTTTACATTCAATTTTTTTGTTCAATCTTTCTTCAACTTTCAATGAAAACTGATAAGCATCCTCAATGGTGGTCATTCTCACTAATGCAAATTCTTCTTGTATGTTTTAATTTAGCCCATTAATGTAACAAGCTACCTTTTTCCTTGTTTTCATCAAAATATCATGTTCTAATCAAGACCTTGTAAAATTATTTTATGTATTCTTTCACAGTCCTTGTTCCTTGTCTCAAGTTTTGCATTTTTTTGAGTTGCTCCAACTCATAATTTATTGGAATAAATTATCTTTTCATTTTTTCCACCATTCTATCCCATTTGGAAATTTTCTCTTTCCCTTATCTTCCTCTTTCAAGCTATTTTCTTTCCACCAAATGCTTGCATGGCCCTTTAACTTTGTTTTTGAAAACCTCACTCTATGAGGGTCTTCAATCTTTTAAAACTTGAAAAAAAATTCCATTTCATTAATCCAATCTATCAACTCTTTAGGATTTAAAATTCCACTAAAGGTTGAAACCTCTATTTTCGATTTCTTTCCAATTTGTGATATAGCTCTCAACAATCTAATTTATCCAGGATTTATTTGATCCTGTTCTTCCTCTTCCAATTCTTCTTCAATTTCATCTTCACTATCATCTACTTCCCTATGCACTTCTCTTCTACGAATATCTTCCTACAAAGTCTCCATTAGCCTTCTAAGGACTCTAATTTCATCTCTAGGAGGGTCTCTTCCTCCACCATCTCTGCCTCTACCTCTACCATAGTTGGAAACTCTTGGAGGAATTTTAATCTTCACCCACAACTCACATGTCCTAATGTAAATTACCTCTCTTCGGTGCTCTATTTACAGGATCAAGACAACTTGCTCTGATACCATTGTTGAAAAGGAAGACTCTCCCTTTCAAATCTCATCAAAAACACACAAAATATACTATGCAAGAATTTTTCAAATACATATAAAGAACTGAATATGGAAGAGAAATCTGCAACTTTTATTACATTCAAATACGAAAATGTTTTACATCAAAATGAAGCTCATGGGCTCCTCTACAATCCTACATGCAACACCTGCAACAAATTTGTCTTCAATAATATGGCATCATTTTAGCAGCATCTGGGTATGCAAACTCAACTTCTCCAAAGCCCCCTTCTCCAAATTAAAAGGCATCAATAAATAGAGGATATGCTAAGAGAATACAATCCATGGTTTTGCAAAACAACCTCCTGGAACCACCTTCAAAATCCCACGCCTAACTTTGGGAGTTACAAATTTGAAAAATATAAATCAAATCCAATGCATTCCAACCTTCTCTTGGGCACCTAAACTCTATCCAATTATATTTTGTTGTTTATAATATCTTACAACCTCTTACAGATTATGTACAACTTGTCAGTTACACTTTACATGCAAACGCATGCAAGAAACATGCAATATTATTTGCATCCCTTTTTATGACATTTTGTGACACATGTACATTCAAACCATTCCAAAACCATAGTAAGACAAGACTTTTTGACCTCATCACAAAATGGACACCCAAGTGGAATATTCCTCTACAGATGCTTTTACAAATTTATCGAGACCTATTTCCCATCAAACTTACATTTACATTTTCACACAAAGGGGAATTACATTTTTGCAAATGAAAATTTTGTTTCCCTAACACTTAATCCCTTATTGAAGTCAAACAAAACAAAATTAAAATATTTTTGGTGACACAAGATTTCCCATACACCTTGGATGGTCTTGCATCAACTAATCTGGGGTAGTCTTAAAAGTGTCGTAAGAGTAAAAAGTGTAAAATTGTTATATTTTTAGTATTTTTGACAAATGAGTTGTGTGGGCATGTTGAGGTAGGTAGGTAACTACTAGGGAAGGTATCTTTTTTCTGCCCAAGTCATCCTATCATTCTGGGGTGCTCTTTCTAGGCAGACAAATACGACAATCAATACTTAGGCATGTTATCTTTCTAAATAAGCATTCCACAATCATTACTTTGAAAATATGCAATCACTCTAGTTTACAAATAAAACTGAAATAAAATTAGAATTATGTAGTAAAGATGCTCCTTCTCTTCAAAATAACAAGATGGATCTACTTTTTTGCCCACCGCCTCTCTCTCTCTCTCTCTCTCTCTCTCTCTCTCTCTCTCTCTCTCTCTCTCTCTCTCTCTCTCTCACTCACTCTACCAATATATCTCCTCTCTCCCTCCCACCCTACCACTCCCTATCACCCTCCTTGCTTCTTTCTCTCCCTCCCCTATCCCTCTCTCTCTCACCCTCTCACTGTATATCAATCTATATCACCCTCCCTCCCTCTTTCTCTCCCTCCACCTATCCCTCCCTCTCTCCTCCTCCCACCCTACCAATACCTATCTCATTATCTCTCTCCATCCCACCCTACCAATCCATATCTCTTCTCTCTCTCCCACCCTACCAGTACCTATATCCTCTCTCTCTCTCCCACCCTACCAATCCATATCTCCCCTCTCTCCCTCCCACCCTACCAATCCCTATCTTCCTCCTTTCCTCTCTCACCCTCTCACCTTATCAATCCCTATCTCCCTCCTTACCCCTTTATCTCCCTCCCTCTATCCCTCCCACTCTACCACTCCCTCTATCCCTCCACCTATCCCTCATTGTCTCCCTCACACCCTACCAATCCCTATCTCCTTATCTCTCTCCCTTCCACCCTACCAATCCCTATCTCCTCTCTCTCTCCCATCCTACCAATCTATATCTCCTTATCTCTCTCCCTCCCACCCTATTAATCCCTATATCCTTCTCTCTCCCTCCCTCTCTCTCTCTACAAATATCTATCTCCTTCTTTCTCTCTATTCCTCCCACCCTACCACTCCCTATCTCCCTCCTTCCCTCTCTCACCCTCCCACCTTACAATAAATATCTCCTCTCTCTCCCTCCTTCCCTTTCTCACCCTCAAACCTTACAATCCCTATATCCTCTCCCTCTCCATCCCAACCTACCAATCCCTATCTCCCTCCT
This sequence comes from Sequoiadendron giganteum, assembly GCA_007115665.2. NCBI lineage: Eukaryota > Viridiplantae > Streptophyta > Pinopsida > Cupressales > Cupressaceae > Sequoiadendron > Sequoiadendron giganteum. The sequence continues at coordinate 459,477,519 of CM021108.1, forward strand.
TCCCTCTCTCACCCTCTCACCTTATCAATCCTTATCTCCCTCCTTGCCTCTTTCTCTCCCTTTTTCACTCACACCCTACCAATCCCTATCTCCTCTCTCTCTCCCTCCCACCTTACCCATCCTCTTCCTCCTTCCCTCTTTCTCTCCCTTCAACCCTACCACTCCCTCCTTCCCTCTTTATCTCCCTCCACCTATCCCTATCTCTCACCCTCCCACCCTACCAATCCCTACCTCTTGTTATCACAAGCTCCTTCTCTCTTTTTTTCCCTTCCTCTCTCCCTCCCACCCTACCAATCCCTATCTCCATCCTTCCCTCTCTCTCCATCCCACCTTACCAATCCGTATTTCTCTCCTCCTCTCTTTCTCTCCCTCCCTCTATTCCTCCCACCCTACCTCTCCTACCCCACCTCTCTCTACCGCTCCCTAAATCTCTCTACCTCTCTCCCTATCTCCATTTCTCTGTCTAGATTTTTTAATAATAATACAATATATAATATATAATAAATACATTAATATATAAATAATATATATTATAAAAATAATAATAATATATCATATATATAATATATCATATAATACATAATATATAATATATATATATATATATAATATGTGAATGGAGCGAAACCAGACATGGAACCTGTCATAGCAGCCATAGAACAATGGCGGTAGGAGGAAAGTCCAAAAAAATAGGAAGATAGATGGTGGAAATGGAAAGCAGTCGAGGTCAGATGGCCTTAACCAAGGAAATCATTTTCAAAATCAATGATTTAGGTGATATCCACCAAACAGGAATGGGTGGTCAGGGAAAAGGCATCCTGGAAATCCCTTGGCTTAGACAAAGGTGGGTGATGGATGGCCCTCATGAAACAATATGAAAAATCCTCAATACCAAGCCTCTGAGAGATATCCAAGGAATGTTGGACAATCTTGAGGTCGTCGGGTGTGAGTTCTAAAAGCAAACGCACAACCAAAAAACCCCTTCTCTTCGACTGAAAGGAGAAGTAAAATTATGATGATTGCAGATAGCTATCTTCAGCCTCGTTGGGACTATTTGATACATTATAGACTGATCATCAAATGGACTGGCAAAGATGTTCCAAACAAAGAGATCACCGACTGGTTAAACAAACGATACAAAAAATCGGATAAGACCTAAAGCCTAGCCAATAATTTTATTTTGATACAATGTGAAAATGAAGAAATTAAAAAGAAGATACTTTTCAGAGAACCCATCTTCTTTAGGGGCTTTTGTTTCTATAGAACAGATAGGGTGTCAAATTTTGACCCAAGAACGCATAAACCAAAAAATAACCCTTATTGGATAACCTTAGACAAACTCCCCCCAAAATATTGGAGTGAGGAAATCATAGAAAAGATTGGAAATGCCCTAGGCACCTTTGTTGAGATCGAAGAAGAATTTATGAAGGGAAAGTTAGGACAAGCCAAAATTTTGGTGGAAATTAACACGGAATTCAAGTTTTTGGACAATCTAGAAGTCCTTACCGAGAAAGGGAGTTGGTTTCAGAGGATCTTGGTGGATTCAAAAGGAGGTAGTTGCATTCCTAGTAAAAGCTACATTGTGGGATGCTCAAAAAGTGTAGGAAAGGTGCCAGATTTGGTAATGGATGAGAGATGGTTTGGGAAAGTTACCCTCATATCACTATAATTTTAGAGTCACTAAATGGGGAGGAAACAGAAAAGAAAACACATCATTTTACCCCATCTCGAAGACCTTCATCAGATTTTAGTAAAACCAAAATGGGCAAGGACCCAAATCCAATGCTAGGGAAGAATTATCTAGAATAGTTGGAGAATTTAAGGAATGACATGGAAGCCTTGGAGTGAGAAATCGACGAAAACATTAAAGCTATATTAGGTCAAGAAGATAAGGAAGTGATGGGAAATTTTAATCAGTACAGGCTCCCAGAAGATTGGGGGGCACAGAAGGAGGCCAGGTTAGGGGCTAACATAAATTGCAAAGCTTGGGGCATAGACAAAGAGAGTGAAGTGGACTTTGATCAACCAGAGGTAAATGAGCACGAACTCGATCAGATGGGGATTGATTTGGAGAAATACCTTGAGGAGTTTCCATCGGGTAATTCCCTTCCCTTGGCACAAAAATATTTGTTGGAAGTAGTAGGAGATTCGAACAACAAAGTAGCAAAAATTTCCTCCAGTGGGTTGTGTTAGGTCTCAAAAACACAGGTTTGAACCATAAGAGGTTGCCAAGCTCTTGACACATTTTTGGCTAACATACAAATCCAATCAATGTGATTGAACCTTCTACTCTAAAGGCTATGCTAAACCTAGGCAAGTGTACCTATGCAAATGATGCAGATTTGAACTATGTTTCCTACTTGATCAATCTATCCACAATGGCAATTTGACAACGGAGAGATGTGATCCTAATTTGGTATAAATCATATAAGTAATATCAAGGTATAATTCAATATGTTCAGTTAATAGATATGAAGTTTTGAAATGAATTTAATGAAACTAATTAAATAAAATGGGTGAGACCAGTGCCTTGTTGGGTAAAACAGAGTCAAATGAAAGTCTACGATGAATGGATTCTATTTGGCAGAATTTTTCATTGTTTGGCATACAAATATTAGTTTATAACTTGTATAAACATACAAGAAAGTGATTGAAAAACCCTACTAGAGACAGAATATCAATCCTAATTATATGATTCTTCTTACTTTTCCAATTGACACTTCCAGATTAATGTGATTGATCAAAAGGAATTTAATTCTTCTTTAAAGAAACCAAATAATCATATCACACAAGTACAGAAAATGTGCATTGATAAACTAAATATATACTTCATATCTCAATTTAAATAACCAGGAAACATTAATTTGGAGACAATCACATAATTGAATAACTTTAACAAACAACAGATAGCAAAATGGAACCACCGAATCAGAGATCTTTCATTGATTTTCTCAAAATTATGCTTGCAACATAGTCTTTTGAAATTTAAACATTATGGAAACTTTTTTCTATCTATCTATCCTATCAACCTATTATGATTCCTCTTTCACCAAAGGTTCAATATACATATCAATATTATGAAGAGGACACACCTCTTCATAAGAGTCTTTTTTAAATTAACAAACATAAACACAGAGATTAGGCTCTAGTTAGCCATAAATGAACATTAGCCATATGATCCAAGTAATCTTGTCTCGCATGGGTGTCAACATCTTCTACCACATTCCTAGCTGCTATCACCATGACTACCATCTTTTCCAAGTGTTCATAGGTATCATCCAATGTAGAGTCCTTATTTTTGGTTGTATCCAAAACTTTCTGCAATATCAGCTTACATTTTTCTATCCATTTGTCTATGTCTTTCTGCTCTCCTTCTTCTTTGAATAACATAGGAACTCCTTGTTTTGCAACATCAGCCAATTACTTTGCATCTGCTTGGAACTCATCATGATATTTCCTGTGCCTTTTCTGAAGATCTGCTGCAGCTGATATGACCTTACCGTCAGGGGGATCTTTACTCTGAGCTTCTTGGATTTTTTCCTGAATTCTATCATTAACTCTTTCATGCTCTTTGATCGTCGTATGGCATTGGGAATAGGTTCCTCATTTTTTTCATCCAAATCATTAGATTAGCATACCTTTTTAGTAATACCATAAAGAGTGCTTCAAATCTTGCATTGGCTATGTGTGCTTCTTTTTATCTGCTTCTAGGCTGAGAACTTTCTCCTTGTGTTAATAATTTAGCATCCTTTAGAAACTTATTTTCTCTTGATTTTCTTTCATTGTTGTTTTGTACATGTCCCTTTATCTTATCAACATCTGAATATGTGCTTTGTTCAACTTGGCCACATTGATTCCAATATCCACAGTAGCTAAAAGGTCAGCTTCAACTACCTTCAATGTCATCACGTGTCCAAATTCCTTCTCTATGTCAATGACCACAGATTTCTTGTGTGGAGGATATAAGACCCAAATCATGAGAGAGTTCTCATCTGGATTGAATTTGGATCCGGTATATACCTTTGTAACTCCTTCAGGACTAAGTTTTTGGGTAGCATTTTTGTTGTGCAAGAAGCTATCAAGGACGAGAGAAGAGTTTAAATCTAAACTTGAGAAGATCATGACACTAGAATCTTCTAACAATTTTCTTCCCTTTTCTAGAGTCATATTTTGATTTCATTATCCACATCTTTCTTCAGTGCATTCAATAACTCAGTCTCATTATTAGGTGTGATTCTTGCGATAGATTTCCTTATTTATTTCCCATTTTTCTTGCACAAGAATGACCTGAATTCAGTTGACTTTATGAATTCATCGTCAGAGACAAATGATCTATAGGAAAGCTTCCTGGTATCTACATCAAAGTTTTTATCAATTTCGCGTTCTCTGCTAGTGGGTTGATATTTCTCAATTCTATTCTTAGGAATATTATCGCCATGACCTGGAAGTTCACTTTTTCCAATGGCTTCATCACTCTCGGAAGACAACATTTCTACCTCCTTTATCTCTCTAATTTGTTGCTCAATTCTCCTATTATATTCATCAATGCCCAATTCGACCTCTCTTTCCTCCATGTTTCTAATTATTTCATCCTTTGGGTAAGTTATGTGTACATATCCACCCAAATTAACTTTCTTTCTAGCAACATCCATATATCCTTCCAGATCAAACCCTTTTCATGGTGTAACTTTTTTCAAATTGAACTGTTACATTTTATCCAAAATCTGATCATAGCCTTCCTTTCACAACACAGTGAAATCCCCAAAACATTAATCCTCTGGCATAAAAGATGGATTTTCATAGGAACCTAGGTTCATTACACTAGATTAGTCTATTTTCCTTACAATTTCCAAATATGCAATTCTATCTGGAACTATCTTTGGTAAGAGGAAAGGTGTATTCTCAAAACCATACACCCTGATCATAGTAGCATCAACATAGCAATACCATCACCCCATTTATGCCCAATAGTTTTGGGTCCACCAAATTATTTGGGTCTTAAAAATATTTTGGTCTCATCACTCAAGGATTACGCACATGGGTGATTAAGAAATCTATACAGTGTTTTCACAAAATGTTCTTCAAAAAGCACATATCTAGAATTCAAAAATCTGATATTCCAAATAGCAGTCCATAGTTGTACCGGTAAGAGTTGGTCCTCCTTATCATATTGTGTGATCTTTAATTCTTTAGGCCACATCATCATTTCTTGGCCATAATACAATATCATATGCATAAGAATGGAATAGTGTCTAAAATGAAAAGTAGGTGATCCATTTTTTATAGTCTGCAATCCTGAATCAATTTCCTTGGCAATATGAGTAGCATAATCGAATGGTCTAGCATTATGGCACTGGATATCTGCATCAATCACCATTGGTCCAATTGACATAAATTTAGGAGCCTCAAATCCTAATACTTGACACACCAAAAAGTAGGTATATTTCAAGTAGGGTTCAAACATGTCAACATGAAAAGGTGGTCCATCGTCATCTTCAAAAGGGACAAGGTTCCCATATTTTATGGGTTTATGCAGTGGTAATCTCCAACCTTTGTAAGTTGTGTCCATCCTTGAGTATTCCTTATCCAAGTCTTCATACACAATAGGCTCATCGCATAGGCCACCTAGGTTAAAAACCTCTGAAATTGCAGCCTTAGACACAGATATGAATGGTTTTCCTTGTAGATCACAAATGGCTTTCAAGCCAGGGTTGTAATGTTTGGCCAATAATTGCATCAATTCGATGTTCACAAACACATTTGGTACTATCAAGTTTCCTAAATCAAAATTCCACGGATTGCACAGTGGCTTGAAATTGTTTCTCTGATGGTAATGGAACAAAAACAATTCATATCCCCTGATGGAAGTCCAAGAATCTCCTATGTATTCATATTTATCTTCAAATTTATTTACCTCAACCCTTAACTATGTAGACCTCGTAGCCCTTGGCCTATAGCTAGGCAATTGATCAATAAGATCCTGGTTGAACTTCCTTTCTATCAGTTCTGGGTCATTACTTGTCTCAGTTTTTTTCTTTTTGCTCCTCCTTTTACTACTCTCGCCCTATGACTTTCTACCTTTGGTTTTTTATGACCTAGGGCCCTCCATTTTTAAATCCTTTGAATTAGAATTTTACTAATTGCAGAGGATTTTTCATGAACTTACTTGAGAATTGTTGATCTTGCTATGTTTCCTGAATTCTACTTAGTCTCTTGTGTTCACTCACTGCAATTCCTGAAAATTCTTTTTGTTCTCAATTTCTTGTTTGGTTATGAAATTCTTATGGGGTTCCTTCATGTGGCCATTAATGTCAGCCCCTGTAATTGAATGTAACGGTCTTCTCAAAATTTGAATTGTTAGAGCAATGAGAAAATATTTCATCGGTGAGACCCTTTTCACCTTAGGTCGAGTTGTGTTTGTCATTTGGCACCATCTTCGTTTATACACTTTTGATTGATCGCTAAGACATAAATGAATGTCTCTTCGATCAAAAATATCCCTTTAGTTCATTCTTCTGATCGGCAGGACCACTTGGTCTTTTCACCGATGTTGCGGGACAACTCCACTCTGCTTTCCTTTAGCTTACATTACTTTGGAGGGACAGCTAAAAATTTCTATCGATGTGCATATGATTTGGTTGTTCATCACCTTATATCTTACCGATGAGTATAATCCTTTTGTTATCCACCATCGGGCTGACATAACCCTTCGCTAAGAGAATGATCTCTTCCTACGATGTGTTTTGGTCTTCCCGATATCCCCTTTTCTGTTGCTTTATCAACTTAGGAATGCTCGGCTAGAATCTCCCCGAAATTAGTTTCATCAGTGAGACCTAATTCATAGGAGAGACTTTAATAGTTTCACATTGATCCTTTATGTCTCATGGATACATCTCTTGCTTTTATTTGGTTCATTCGATCGTATCGGTGAGACTTTCCCCGATACCTCCACAATCGGCCTAACTTATGAGATCGGTGGGACTCCAGAGTTATTGAGCCGAAGTTGTTAGTCTCCCCGATAACAATCTTTTTATTTTATCAGTAGAAGTTTGCATGTCTCTTGCCGATGGGACTTCTATCGGCGTGACTTTTGATCTTGGTATATCTTCAAAGGGTTCATTCAAACTGCTTAGATCACACCAATGACACCTCATCAGTAGAATGATAGGCTTTGTCTTACCGATCATGCAGCTTTGTATTCATATAGATCATTAGATTGGTGTGACTTAACTCATGTCTCGCTGATTTGCTGAAAATGTTCAACTGAGGGATTTGTGATACATTAGTTGGGGATATATGTGTATGGTTCTTCCAACAGAGAATAATTATCCATGACAAGAGAAGCAACTCAACTATATTACGTATGAACATGGTAATGGTGTCGAAATGATGAAATGACAAATGGCAATGAAGAAATATAAATAAAGCTTGAACACATAGCTCGATTTCCTTTTGTTGTGATCAGAGGAACATTTGTATACATGATGCCATTTTGTGGGGTTATGGAAAATTATTTGGAGGCTAGTTAAAGTATGAGGAATTTTACAGTTCCAACAATGGCTCCGTTTGGGGATGAATGAGTGTGAGGTCATTGCAAGAATTCAGATCTCTGGGAGAGTAGACCAAGTTGCATGCGACATGGAATGGTGATGGAAATGAGGCCAATGAAGAGTGGTGGACATGGCATGAAAATCCTACTCTACCATGCATGGAAAAGCTTTACTTATTTTAGAAGGTTTATCCAGGAATTTTCCATGCACTGGAAAATCTTGACCTTCACCTATTCTAGTGTGCATGAAAAAAAAAAAATTTAGGAGGTTTTTTAATAATAGTCCATGCATTGGCAATCCTTAATCCTCTGGTACTCCTTAAGAGAAAAAGTGCTTTAGGAACTGCCCATGTACAGGAAATTCTTGTTCCTCTCCTAAATTTTTTTGCAAATAATAGTAGTCCTCCCCTCCCTTCCCAATGATAACAAAGGAACCTAGCCACAAAGATTAAAAATTTCCATGCTTTCCTTTTTCCTGACATATAGAATTTCACATTAACACCAAGTCATTCTCCTCAAATTTTCTATTTTTGGCCTTTTTATCAAAAAGGTATTTCATCTGTGATTGCAGCTTTACATTTTGTTTCTGAGCCATTCTCCTTATTTCATCAAGTTCTGTAAGCTGCTCTATGCTTTCTTCCATTGGTTTGGAAATATCTAAATCCTCTTGAAGAATGAAATTATAAACTAGTAAAAGGTTTTATAGTGGCATCCTGGCTTGTGTTCCATATACTAGTTCAAATGGAGACCTTTCAATTGTCTTTTTTACTGTAATCCTATCCACCCATATGGCCATTCTCAACTTTGAGTCCCACGCCTTTTTAGTTGCATTTAACATCCTTCTTATGATCTTCAAAAGGCTTTTATTATTGGATTATGCCTGACCATTTGCTTGTGGGTGGTAAGGGGCGGCATAAGAAATGGTAATGTCGTATGTATTGAAAAATTATTTGAACTCATCAGATCTAAAACACATCCCATTATCTATGATCACTCTTACTGGTGTGCCAAATCTAGTTATGATGTTTTCCATTAGAAAATTTATCACCACCTTGTTTGTTGCTTGTTTAGTTGGGATTGCCTCTACCCACTTAGTAAAATAATCAGTAGCTACTAGTATCCATTTGTGTCTTGCACTTGAATTTTCATGTATTTCTCCCATGAGTTCAATTCCCCATTGGTGGAAAGGGGCTTCTACCTGCAAAGGTCTAAGCGGTAGGGCTCCTTGATATTTCAATTTCCCTGAGAACTTCTAACAAGCCTCACATCTCCTTACAGGTGCAAAATATTCATTAAAAACCTTAGGCTAGTAATAACCAGCTCTGAGAATCTTATGTGCAGTGGTTTTGGTAGAATAATGACCTCCACACACTCCTTCATGCATCTCCCTCAAGACATGTTTTGCTTGTGATTCATCTAGACACAATAATAGCATTCCATCCCTATTCTTCCAAAATAGATCCCCTTCTATAAATACATACTTGGATGCTTGTAATTTCAGATTCCTCCTTTGGTTATCATTCAACCCTTCAAGGCACTTCATATGCTTGAGATAATACACTATGTTTGTGTACCAAGGATTACGTTTGATTCTTGCCACTATACCATCTTCATTTTCCATACTACAAATCTAGTTAGCTTCAATATTTATCTCTGCCATCAATTTGGCCAGGCCCTGTCCTCTTACTAATTTGGTAATTTGAATTTCCATATCAAATTCTTGGATTTTATTGATCCATCTACATCTCTTCCCAGTCACCTTTGTCTACACCAAAATATCTTTCACACCTGTGTGTGGTACATATGCAAGTACCTTGGCTCCAACTAGATATGGTCTAAAAGCTTTTGTTGCTTTGACTAATGAAAAAGCTTGTTTCTCCATAATATCATATTTCAGTTCTGACCCCTACAATGATTTGCTAAAAAAGGATATAGGTTTCTCATGACCCTCATCATTCCTTTGTAACATAACTACTATGGTGTGAAATGAGGCAAAGGAGAATATTTGAAAAGGTTTGGTAAAGTTGGGAGACTTTAGAATGGGAGCTTCTTTGATGGATTTTTTGATGGATATAAAGGCTTCCAGGGCTTTTGCAGTCCAATCTATATTTTCTCCCTTTTTCAACATTTTGGATATAGGTTTAATGATTTCAAAAAAAATTGATACAAATATCCTAACAAAGTTAATTTTACCAAAAAATGATTGGATGGCTTTGACAGTTTTGGGAATGGGGATTTTGTCTATGGCTTCTACTCTCTCAAGGTCTATTCTAATCCCTTCTTTTGATACAATATGTCCCAAAATCTTACCCTCTATGACAGAAAAATGGTATTTCTTGGGGTTGAGGCTGATACCATATTCAAGAGCTTTGATGAATATTTTCTCCAGGTGTTCTACATGGTCTTCTTATTTTTTGGAATAAGCAGTAAGGTCATCTTGGTACACCACCATTATAGCATTTATCAAATCTGCAAATGTCACATTCATGGCCCTTTGAAAGGTTGCCCCTGCATTTGTAAGACCAAATTGCATTCTTACATAACATATGTCCCCCACGGTGTAGTAAATGTTGTCTTGTATTACTCAAAATCTTTGAATTTAACCTGGTTATACCCATAAAACCCATCCATCATTGATAGTAACTCGCATCCTATTACTTTGTGTAATATCACCTCCGTATTTGGGAGATTATCTTTAAGGGAGGCAACATTTAAATTTCTGAAATCTACACATAGTCTAATGTCCCCATTTTTCTTTCTTACTGGAACCAGGTTTGAGACCCATGTTGAATGCCTAATGGGCTTGATAATGCCTCCATCTCTGAGTTTTTCCAACTCCTCTTGCATTTTAGCCTCCAAAATTGGGTTGATGGACCTTTGCTTTTGTCTGAATGGTTTTGCATCTGGCTTTAATGGAATCTCGTGCTGGAAAAGATCTTCTTTGTATGCTTTGAGATCCTCATAAGACCAAGCAAACACATGTTTGTACTTTCTCAATAATTCAACCAACATTCTTTTGATTGTTGGACTTATCTTCTTTCCAATGTAGACTCTTTTCGGTGCTAATTCAGTCCCTAGATTGATTTCTTCAATATCTTCTCTCTTTTTTGGCATCTACTTCAGGAGAGACCGATCATTTCCATCATATACCCTTTCTAATGTTACCAATCCTTTGGGAAGTTTGTTCATTTTAAGTTGCAATATTTATTTTCCAAATACAGTCTGTTTGCCATCTACCTCTTCAACAAAGGCATTAAAATTGATTTCTTAAGCCTCGTATTGATCAATACAATGGAGAAATTTTATGAGATCAGTGTCATCATTAAAAACCTTCCAACTATAGATATTGTCAGGGATAGCGAGCCTTGTTTTGAATTCAACTTGAGATACTCTAGCCAAGGTGATATCATCTCTTTTAAGGGCTACATTAGCTAGGAAATCCGCCATCAAATTTTTGACTTGTCTATCCAATCAATTGAGAAAGCATCAAATAATTCGATTGTATCCCATGCAACATTTCTATATTGTTTCAATCTTTTGTTCTTTGCAGCATATTTTGACCTGGCTTGTGAAACTATCAGCTCAAAGTCTCCAAGAATAGTTAACAGTTTGATCTTATGCTTGATAGCCATATTCAAACCAATTAACCAAGTTTCATATTATGCTATATTGTTTGTACATTCAAACATCAGAAAAAATGAATACTTGAATGTAATAACTTCAGGTGATATAAACATTACTCTAGATCCATTGCCTTCTTGGCTACATGCTCCATCAAAATACATTTTCCACACACCATGTTGATCTTTAGAGACATGCTTATGAATTGGGTCATCATTCACCAGTTCAGCCAGTTCAGGTTGGGAAGGCTCTATTCTGAAACTCCCTAAATCAACATCACAGAAACAATTGATGTTCTCATGAGGAACACAATCAACAATCCGATTCATCCTTGGTTCTCTATATAATTTGACTTCTTCACCATTGATTGGTATCGTGGCATAAGACAAGTCAAACTGTCCATTTCCTCCAACTACTACATTCCATTGTCTTGATAAAAGCATTCCAAACTAAGGAGGTGTATCAATCACAGTTATGTCAATATTATAAGTTGCTTGTGGATACGCAGCTAATTTCACCTCTACATCTTTCATAATTCCTATCAATGGGACAGGCCTTCGATCCATAGCATAACACTTGCCACCATTAGTGTCCACCCACATGCCAAGTTGTTTTATGACCCCAACTGGCATGATGTTAGTTGCAGCACTAGAATCTATCATACAATTTCTTACCAATTTGTTATTTACAAGTAACATGGTGAAGAATGGATCAATTTGTGGAGGATTTATTAATGCATCATTTAAACAAACCTCGGGGACTTTTAATTCTTCTTGCTTATTACTAATCTTGGTGGTCCCTTTGTTCTCAACGTTTGTGTTTTTATAATTCCCATTAGATATTAACTGAATAGAACTATGCCTATATTCTTTAATCTTCATCATTTCAAGGAATGGGACGGACATTTTTACCTAGGATAAAGCTTGTGTGAAATCAAAAGAAGAACCTTGTGTTCTGATTATCTTCTTTTGCTCCAGTGATTCCCCTTTATTCTCCTCTTTTTCTTTTTTATTTGTTTGATCATACTTTTGTTTTTCCTTATGTGATTCTTTATTTTCCTCCTTATGAACATATTTTAGTTCTTTTTTATCAGGCTGCTTATTTTATGTCTTTTTTGAAGCTCCCTATGGCGTTTTCTTATCTTTTACAAATATTCCTCTTGGAACACCTTCATTTTCATTCACTGTTCTATTTCTCAACCAATATTTTATTTTGGCCTACTCCACTACTATGATGGTTAACTTATTAAATTCTTCCTCAGTTGGTCTGCTTATATTTCATTTATTTATCTGATATGATGTACTAGGAGGACATTGTTCATCATTACTTTCTTCATGATCAGAGAAGACTTGTTGTCCAGCCATATGTATATTGTATCTTTGGTTATCAACATCATATTCATAACCTCCTTCTTCTGAAGATGAATATTCCTTATCAAAAAGATGAAGAGTGTGGGAGGCTAAGTAGATTTTATGATCCTCTTCATTGGTGTCTTTTGGTATTTCTTCTTTAGGTATCACCTAAGCTACAACACAATGATCACGGGCATGTGGCAAGTCACAAAATGGACACTAGGGACTGTTATTTACCATATATTCCCCTCTTTTCTTTAAAGGATCAAGTGTCTCTTTATTCCTAGGCTTATCCATCACTGGCTTTCCATCCTTCCAATTTGTATTGTATGGCATATCATGCAACCTTGGCCTCTCATTTTTGTATGTATTTTCTTGCCTATTTGGAGGATTATATGGGGGAACCCTAGGATTATCCCTCATACACATCATTCTTGCAGCCTTTCTATTATTTTCAATTTTCAATGCTATCTTTTGAGCTTCGGCCAAATTCCTAGGACACCTATTCCTAAGCTCATATCCTGTCTTCAGATCAAAATATTTTAGATAGATACTTAATGCAACGGGATCAACTAATTTTGATCCAGGAGGTATCTTGTTATGTAACTTAGAGAGCCTCTGGTTAAAATCATAAGTTGATTCATTTTTATTTTTCTAGATGCTCACCAACTCATGCAAGGCAAACTCAGGTACACATTGGTTCCCATACTACTCAAGAAACTGCTCATAAAACTCTTGAATGGAAGCAATAGAAGCGGTTGGTAAACTGTTAAACCAATCCCAAGCATCCTCAACCAATGACATCATGAATAGTCTTATTTGTATATCTTCATATTTCATATCCAAGTCTTGAATAAAAGCATTGAAATGCCTTAAGTGTTCTTCATCCATGATTGCACTACTCCTTGTGAATTTTGGGACAAGGCTTCTCCAACTATTATCCATGGGATAAGGATATATTTGAAATCCAACCAAATCAAATTGTCTGATCATGGTTGTGTATGGTGGAAGGGGTGGGTTTTGATATAATGGATTATTGTATTGTATGTGGGGTGGTGGCACATATTGTTGGTCATTAGGGCGTTGAACATTTTGATTTTGTAATGGATTTTTAGGTGGGGCATTTGAGGATTTGTACTGATTTCCTTCTTTTTTTTGTGGTGTTTATGGTGGATTGGAGGGTCTTGCATTATTGTTCCCTTGTTTATGAGGAGGTATTCATTTAAAGAGGTTAGCTATTTGAGCCTCATATTTTGCCTTTTGCAACTTTAGATTCTTGATTTCTTTTATTGATTGGATCCTTCGTTCATATTCTTCTTTTGTTCTTTCCACTTCTTGTCTTTCATACTCCAATTTTGCATTTATCTCATCCTGAGGCATGAATTTGTAGTTTTCTTTAGAGGCTACATCATTACTAGGTCCATTCTGATTTCCTTCAAGTGTTGTCATTTTTTTATCATACTCATGTTGTTTCTTTTCCCTTTCAGCCACAAACCTAGCCATGAACTCCTCAACTTTCTTGGGGTCTGATTGATAGAAAGGATTCCTCTTTTCTATGGGAGTATGGGGCTCTCTAGATGGGTTTTTTTCATCTGTCAGTGTATCATAACGATTATATGTCTCAAGGTGCTCTTTTGACATTTTGTCTTTATTTGTTAAGCACATGTCATCAGACAGCTTCTTGCCCTTGTCATTCTTATGTGCCCAATTACCCTTGTCATTAGGGCCATCTTTGTACATAGACCTTCTTCCCTACATATTGTTGGTTATTGTGATGATCTGAGTTTTGGGTGCACTTATCTCTTCTGAGTCGCCACTCACTTTTTAGAGAAGTGAGAAAATTTTTTAGTTCCTTGTTCCCAGTGAAGTCTCTTACAAGGTATTGACTCTATGATGAAGGCTTGGGTTCAATTTGACTCCCCAGTAGAGTCACCAAACTGTTAGGTCTCAAAAATGTAGGTTTGAACCACAAGAGGTTTCCAAGCTCTTGACACATTTTTGGCTAGCTTACAAGGCTAATCAATGTGATTGAACCTTCTACTCTATAGGCTATGCTAAACCTAGGTGACTGTACCTATGCAAATGATGCAGATTTGAACTATGTTTCCTACTTGATCAATCTATCCACAATGGCAATTTGACAATGGAGAGATGTGATCCTAATTTGGTATAATCGTATAAGAAATATCAAGGTATAATTCAATATGTTCAATTAACAAATGTGAAGTTCTAAAATGAATCTAACAAAACTAAATAAATAAAATGGGTGAGACCAGTTCCTTGTTGTGTAAAATGGAGTAAAATGAAAGCCTACGATTAATGGATTCTATTTGAAAGAAATTTTAATTGTTTGGCATACAAATATTAGTTTATAACTTGTATAAACATGCAAGAAAGTGATTGACAAACCCTACTGGAGATAGAATATCAATCCTAATTTTATGATTCTTTTTACAGATCCAATTAACACTTCTAGATTACTGTGATTGATCAAAAGGAATTTAATTCTTCTTTAAAGAAACCAAATAATCACATCATAAAAGTACAACAATTGTGCATTGATAAACTGAATATATACTTGATATATAAATTTAAATAACCAGGAAACATTGAGTTGGAGACAATCACATAATTGAATAACTTTAACAAACAACAGATACCAAAATGGAACCACTGAATTAGAGATCTTTCATTGATTTCCTCAAAATTATGCTTGCAACATAGTCTTTTGAAATGTAAACATTATGAAAAAAATTTGCTATCTATCTATCCTATCAGCCTATTTTGATTCCTCTTTCACCATAATTTCAATATACATATCAATATTATGAAGAGGACACACCTCTTCATAAGAGTCTTTTTGAAATTAACAAACATAAACATAGATATTAGGCTCTAGTTAGCCATATGATCCAAGTAATCTTGTCTCCCATGGGTGTCAGCATCTTCTATCACATTCCTAGCTGCTATCTCCATGACTACCATATTTTCCAAGTGCTCATAGGTATCATCCAACAAAGAGTCCTTATTTATGGTTGTATCCAAAACTTTCTACAACATCAACTTACATTCTTCTATCCATCTGTCTCTATCTTTCTGCTCCCCTTCTTCTTTGAATAACATAGGAACTCCTTCTTTTGCAACATCGGCCAATTATTTGCATATGTTTGGAGCTCATCATGATATTTCCTATTCCTTTTATGAATATTTGTTGCAGCTGATATGACCTCACCATTAGGGGGATCTTTACTCTAAGCTTCTTGGATTTTTTCCTAAATTCTATCATTAAATCTTTCATGCTCTTTGCTCGTCGTATGGCTTTGGGAATAGGTTCCCCATAATTTGTTCATCCAAATCATTAGATTAGCATTCCTTTTCTACAATACCATAGAGAGTGCTTTGAATCTTGCCTTGGCTATTTGTGCTTCATGTCTGCTTTCAGGCTGAGAACTTTCTCCTTGTGTTAATAATTTAGCATCCTTTAGAAACTCATTTTCTCTTGATATTCTTTCATTGTTTTTTTTGTACATGTCCCTTTCTCTTATCAACATTTGAATCTGTGCTTTGTTCAACTTGGCCACATTGATGCCAATATCCACACTAGCTAAAAGGTCAACTTCACCTACCTTCAATTCCATCACATGTCCAAATGCCTTCTCTATGACAATGACCACAAATTTCTTGTGCGGAGGATATAAGGCCCAAATCATGAGAGAGTTCTCATCTGGATTGAATTTGGATCTAGTATATACCTTTGTAACTCCTTCAGGACTCATTTTGTGGGTAGAATTGTTGTTCTGCAAGAAGCTATCAAAGACCAAAGTAGAGTTTAAATCTAAACCTGGGAAGATCATGACAACAAAATCTTCTAACAATTTTCTTCTCTTTTCTAGAGTCATATTTATGATTTCATTATCCACATCTTTCTTCAATGCATTCAATAACTTACTCGCATTATTAGGTGTGATTCTTGCACTAGAGTTCCTTATTTCTTTCCCATTTTTCTTGCACAAGAATTACCTGAATTCAAGTGACTTTATGAATTCATCGTCAGAGAAAAATGATCTGTAGGCAAGCTGCCTAGTATCTGCATCAGAGTTTTTCTTAATTTCATGTTCTCTTCTAGTGTGTTGATATTTCTCAATTCTATTCTTAGGAATCTTATCATCATGACCTAGAAGTTCACTTTCGCTAGTGTCTTAATCACTCCTGGTAGACAATATTTATGCCTCCTTTATCTCTCATTTGTTGCTCAATTCTCCTATTATATTCATCAATGGCCAATTTGGCCTCTCTTTCCTCCATGTTTCTTATTATGTCATCCTTTGGGTAAGGTATGTGTACATATCCACCCAAATTAACTTTCTTTTCGATAGCATCCATGTATCCTTTTGGATCAAACCCTTTCCATGGTATAGCTTTTTTCAAATTGAATTGTGACATTTTATCCAAAATCTAATCATAGCCTTCCTTTGACAACACAATGAAATCCCCAAAACATAAAGTATTTGGCATAAAATATTTATTTTCATAGAAACCTAGGTTCATTACACTAGAGTAGTCCATTTTCCTTACAAATTCCAAATATGTAATTCTATCTGGAACTGTCTTTGGTAAGAGGAAAGGTGTATTCTCAAAACCATACACCCTGATCATAGTAGCATCAACATACCAATACCAATCACCCCAATTATTACCAAAATTTGTGGTTCCACCAAAGTCTTTGGGTCTTAAAAATATTTTGATCTCATCACTCAAGGAGTACTCACATGGGTGATTGAGAAATCTATACAGTGTTTTCACAAAATGTTCTTCAAAAAGCACATAGCTAGAATTCATAAATATGCTATCCCAAATAGCAGTCCATAGTTGTATCAATAAGAGTTGGTCCTCCTTATCATATTGTGTGATCTTCAATTCTTCATGCCACATCATCATTTCTTGGTCGTAGTACAATATCATATGCATAAGAATGGAATAGTGTCTGAATACAAAGTAGGTGATCCATTTTTGATAGCCTACAATCCTGAATCAATTTCCTTGGCAATATGAGCATCATAATCGAATGGTCTAGAATTATGGAACTAGATATCTACAGCAATCACCATTTATCTAATTGACATAAATTCAAGAGCCTTAGATCCTAATACTTGACACACTGAAAATTAGGTATATTTCAGGTAGGGTTCAAACATGTCAACATGAAAAGGTGGTCCATCATCATCTTCAGAAGGGACAAGGTTCCCATCTTTTATGGGTTTATGCAGTGGAAATATCCACCCTTTGTATGTTGTGTCCATCCTCGAATATTCCTTATCCAAGTCTTCATACACAATAGGCTCATCACACAGGCCACCTAGGTTAAAAACCTCTGCAATTGTAGCCTGAGACACATATATGAACGATTTTCCTTGTAGATCACATATGGCTTTTAAGCCAGGGTTGTAATGTTTGGCCAATAATTTCATCAATTCGACATTCACAAACACATTTGGTACAATCAATTTTCCTAAATCAAAATTCCATCGATTGCACACTAGCTCAAATTTGTTTCTCCGAATGGAACAAAAACAATTCATATCCCTTGATGGAAGTCCAAGAATCTCCTATGTATTCAAATTTATCTTCAAATTTGTTTACCTCAACCCTTAACTGCTTAGACCTCCTAGCCCTTGGCCCAGAGCCAGACAATTGATTAATAAGATCCTAGTTGAACTTCCTCTCTATCGGTTTTGGGTCATTACTTGTCTCTATTTTTTTTTTTTTGCTCTTGCTTTTACTACTCTCGCCCTGTGACTTTCTACCTTTGGTTTTTTCCAACCTAGGGCCCTCCATTTTTAAATCCTTCGAATTAGAATTTTACTAATTGCAGAGGAGTTTTCATTAACTTACTTGAGAATTGTCGATCTCGTTGTGTTTCTTGAATTCTACTTATCTCCTGTGTCCTCTCACTGCAATTCCTGAAAATTCTTTTTGTTCTCAATTTCTTATTTTGTTATGATTTCTTATGGGGTTTCTTCATGTGGCCATTAATTTTAGCCCTTGTAATTGAATACAACAATCTTCGCACAATTCAAATTTTCAAAGCGACGAGAAAATATTTCATCAATGAGACCCTTTTCACCTTAGGCCAAGTTGTGTTTGTCATTTGTCGTCATCTCCATTTATACACTTTTGATTGATTGCTAAGACATAATTTAATGTCTCTTTGATTGGAAATATCCCTTTAGTTCATTCTCTTGATTGATAGGACCACTTGCTCTTTTCACCGATGTTGTGGGACAACCTCATTCTGATTTCCTTTAGCTTACATTACTTTGGAGGGACAACTGAAAAGTTCTATCGATGTGCATATGATCTGGTTATTCATCGCCTTATATCTTACCGACGAGTATAAGCCTTTTGTTTTCCACTATCAGGCTAACATAACCCTTTGCTAAGAGAATGATCTCTTTTGCCGATGTGTTTTGGTCTTCCCGATATCCCCTTTTTTGCCACTTTATCAAATTAGGAATGCTCAGCCAGACTCTCCCCAAAATTAGTTTCATCAGTGAGACCTACTTCATCGGAGATACTTTAATAGTTTCACATCAATCCTTTATGTCTTGCCAATACATCTCTTATTTTTATTTAGTTCATTCCACTAGATCGGTGAGAATTTCTCCTATACCTCCACCATTGGTCTGACTTATGAGATCGGCGAGACTCTAGAGTTCCTGAGCCAAAGTTGTTAGTCTCCCCGATAACAATCTTTTGATTTTATCGGTAGAAGTATGTATGTCTCTCGCTAATGGGACTTCTATCGGTGTGCCTTTTGATCTCGGTATGTCTTCAAAGGGTTCATTTTGAATTCTTAGATCACACTAATGAAACCTCATCAGTAGAATGATAGGCTTTGTCTTACCAATCATGCAGCTTTGTATTCATATAGATCATTAGATCGGTGTGACTTAACTCATGTCTCACTGATTTGCTGAAAATGTTAAACTGAGGGATCTGTGATACATTAGTTGGGGATATATGTGTATGATTCTTCCAATAGAGAATAATTATCCATGATAAGAGAAGCAACTCAGCTATATTACTTATGAACATGGTAATGGTGCCGAAATGATGAAATGACAAATGGTAATGAAGAAATATAAATAAAGATTGAACACATAGCTCGATTGCCTTTTGTTTTGATCAAAGGAACATTTGTATGCATGATGCCATTTTGTGGGGCTATGGAAAAGGATTTGGAGGCTAGTTAAAGTATGAGGAATTTTACAATTCCAACAAGTGCCTAGGAATCAAGCAATTCTCATCATCCAGAACCAAACTTGATTGTGGGAGAGGAAAAACCAGAAGAAGGAAATCAGCCCAATAGTTGATCATGATGGTAGGAGATGTGGAGGGACAACAGAAATTCATGACTTTGTTAAATATGGGGAAGAGCACCCCACTTTCTGGGTCGCAATGAGATTACTCTCATGGAATGTTAGGGGTCTAACTTCTCCTAACAAACAATGCCTGGTCAAAAGAAGGGTTACTTTGACCATGGTGGATATAGTGATGTTACAAGAAAAAAAGATAATCTAGGAAGATCTGGAAAAAGTAAGGAAAAAATATGCAGGGTGGGAAGGAAGTGGAGTTCAAGCTAGCAGAGCCTCGAGAGATTTGGATTTGTTTTGGAATCAAAAACTTGTTCAAGTAGAGATCATTATAGAAAGGCCTTGGTGGCAAGGCTGCAGAGTCTTTAGCATTCAATATTATCTCAAATTTTGTCTAATCAACATATACGGCCCCAACTCATGTATAAGTAAGCGGAGTCTATGGGAGGAGATTGAGGATTTTTTAAGAGAAAGGTTTGGTGAAATCTTCATTCTAGATAGAGATTTCAATGCTTTCTTTGAGAAAAAGGACAAAAAAGGAGGCATCCCTAGAGGAAATCTATCACAAAAATACTTTTGGGACTAGATCATTAGGAATCAGCTGTTAAACATAGATTTCAGAAACAGGATCTACACATGGACAAACAAGTAGGCAGGCATTGGAATGATTGTAGAGAAACTTGATAGATTTCTTCTATGGGGTAGGCAAGACATCTTGCAGTGCACTCTCGATGCAACAATCTCTCCTAGTGTAGGGTTTGATCATCTACCTATACAACTAGTTATCAAAGAGGATAGAAGCCCGCATCGTTCCCCTTTCAAATTTGAAAATATGCGGTTTAAGGATCCATCCTTTCATGTTCTAGTATAGAAATGGTGGTCGAAAATCCAAGTCTAAGGTTCAAAGATGTATTGTCTAGTATCAAAACTCAAGTGGTTGAAACAGATAATTAAAGACTAGAATTGGAACTGCTTTAGAATTATCTTTTTTGAGTCAAAAGAAAGTATTGAAGGTGATATGCAATCAATTGAGGAAGATATCATGTTGAGTGGCTTGAACGTTCAGAGTTATTATAAGGAAAAGGATTTGCTTGGGAAATATGAGGACATTCTAGCCAAGGAAGAACTATACTAGAGGCAGAAGTCAAGGGAAGTGTGGTTGAAGGAAGGGGATAGAAATACCAAATGCTTCCACAACAACACAAGGCAGAGTAGAAGTGCAAACAGAATTATGTCTCTCAAGGGCCAAGATGGATCACTCTTAGAGGAGCCTCAAGAAATATTTGAAGAGGTGGTAAGTTATTCCAAAACCTCCTCAACAACCTAGACGGATCTAATCTGGAGAGGAAAATACATTGTTAAAAAATATCCCAAAATTGGTAATCGAGGATCAAAACAAGATGTTGTCTCAAAAATTCACTAAGGAAGAAATAAAAGCGGCCCTCTTTTAGCTTCATCTTGACAAGACCCCAGGCCTAGATGGCCTTCTAGCTAGTTTCTTTCATAAATTTTGGGGTTTAATTGGAGATGAGTTATCAAAAGCAATTAAGGCCTCTTGGATGTCAAGATGTCTACTGAAGGAAGTTAACAACACCTTCCTCACTCTAATACCCAAGAAAGAGGTGTTGAACTCTTTAGAAGATTGCAGGTCGATTTCCTTATGCAACACTATCTACAAGGTTATGAAAAAAGCAATGGCCAACAGACTAAAGTTAATTCTACCAACAATAATAGTCGACGAACAATTGGGCTTTGTCCTAGGCAAGGCCATTTTGGATGGAATAATAATCATTCAAGGATGATCATCAAGCTCAATATCAGGAAGTCCTATGACATAGTGGATTGGATATTCTTATCGAAAGTACTAGAGGCCTTTGGTTTTTCAAAGAGATGGGTCAATTGGATTTTCAGCTGCATTTCCTCCCCCAGATTTTAGTCTTAGTCAATGGCACACCTGAAGGCTTCTTCGAGGTCTCTAGAGGCTTAAGGCAAGGGGACCCCATATCTCCCTTCCTCTACATTTTGATGGCAGAGGCCTTGGGTAGAGCAATTTCACAAGGCATTTCTCCATCTCGGTTGGAAGGGCTTCATGTGACAAGTGGAGTCTAGGCAATATCCCATTAGCAGTTTGCAAATGATACTTCCCTTTTGGGGATCACAAAAAGAAATGAGATCATCTATCTTCACTCAATTCTTATACAATATGCCTCAGCTTCTGGCCAAGAGGTCAATGAGAGAAAATCTGATGTTTTCTTTCTAAATACAGCCCCCCAGAAGGAACAAGATATTTTAAGAGTGCTAGGATTCAAAAAAGGTGAACTTCCATTTACATACCTAGGAATACCTCTAGCCAAAGGGCTAAGATCTACAGGATTCTGGGATCCTCTTAGCCTCAAAACAAGCTCCAAGCTTCACTCCTGGAAGGCTAGATGGCTTACCTAGGCAAGTTGGATAACATTAATCAAATCGGTTCTCTCTGTCCTCCCAATATACTTAATGTCGGTCCTTTGTATCCCGAGTGGATATGCAGAAAAACTCACTAGAATTCTAAGGCATTTTTTTTGGCAAGGCAGTGAGGAGAAGAAGAAATTAGCGTTAATATAATGGGAAAACTATGCAGAACAAAGGAAGATGGCGGGTTGGGTTTCAAGAATCTGGAGATGCAAAATGTGGCTTTGGGAGCCAAATTGGTATGGCGCATGCACACCAAACATGAGAGCAAATGGGAAAGGATCTTACACAGTAAGTACATTAAGGATGGAAATAATGGGGACATTCTCTCAACCTTGGATCCTCCTTCAAGATCCCGAATTTGGAACTTTATGAAAAAATGCAGGCCTCTCATTTGTAACTACTTAACTTGGGGTATCCTGGACGAAAGTAAGGCGTTGTTTTGGGAGGATTCTTGGGTAGGTTACCCAAGCTTGGATAGCATAATGGAGGTTGGGCGACTGAAGTAAGTGTTAAAATAATTGTGGGGAGACAAAGTTAAGGATTGTATTCACAAGGACTATAGTGGCTCAATCCTTAAGTGGAAATGGAAAGACTTCATGAACCTTAACCTCCCACCTAGGGAGGTTCAGTTACTTTCAAATGCGCTAAAGAACAGAGTTATATCACTGAGAAGGGGCAGCCACACCCTAAGATGGGTTGGATCAAAGTCGGGCAACTATAACGCGAAGGATAGGTGCAAAAAGTTATATGAGGAGAATGGGAGAGACAATAGAAACTTTCCTCTACACCTTTGTTGGAGTAGTGTATGTCTTCCCAAAGCACAGACCTTTGCTTGGGCTGCCATCCAAAACAATATCCTAACGGCTGAAATATTTCATCGTCTAGTTTATCAAGGGCCCTCCAGATGTGTGCTATGTGAAGAGGCAGAAGATACCTTGAATCATCTCCTATTGGGTTGGCGATTGGCCCAAGGGTGTTGGAGGTGGGTATGTGCAATATTGGGATGGGAAAGTTCCTTGCTCACAAATTTTATTAGTTGGTTTTGATCATGGCTAACTCTAAAGAAGAACTCAATGTATGGGGATATCTGGATCCTTAAGTCCATCAATTTTGGTATGGGAACTATGGAAGGAAAGGAACGGGTGGATCTTCCAGGATAAGAAATTGGGTTCGCCATCTCTAATAAGCAAAATTGAGGCAAGTTTAATAGAGACCCTGAATGCTAAATCAAAGAAAAGTGAGGTGAAAAACAAACATTTATCGGAGTGGGATGCAAGGCTTCAAGTAGCATGGCACTCCCTTAGAATTTCGCCCTGGGTTGGCAAAGGGTGAAAGGATTCAGTAAAAGATTGGGCCTCAACTATCTGGAAGCCACCTGCACATGGGTGGTTTAAGCTGAAATTTGATGGAGCATCAAAAGGAAATCCAGGCCCGTCAGGGGCCAGATGCATCATCAGATATGACAAAATAAATATAGTGGCGTTAACATCAAAGCGTCTACCAGACGACGCAAATAAGGAAGCAAAATTTCTAGCAGTAATTCACGGCCTGAGTCTATTTAAAGAGCTAGGCCTGACAAAGATTGAAATCAAGGTCGATTCGACACTAGTCATTAATGCTCTTAGATGCAATAACATACCCAATTGGAAGCTCAGGGTACTCCTAGTAAAGGTGTTGGAGATGATGGAATCCTTTGAAGGACTTTTGATTAATCACATATACAAAGGTAATAGAGAAGCAAATGCACTGGAAAATGTTGGTATAGGTGAAGGGTAAGCCTTAGGCCCATGTGTCGATGATGAAATAATATCTATGCTAGAATGGCTAGATTTGGCTCATGGGCCTCGCCACTTGGAAACCGAGAAAGCAACAACAAAAGGGAGCACATCTAGATTTAACAAGCACAGCAGGTGGAGAGATGCACAATCATTATGACAAGATTTGAAGGCATAAACCTACAAGAGAGTGGGATTCTCAATGCTATGAAAAGATTAGAAACTTTCAAAAAACATGTCCAGAGGACGTCATAAGTACAACAATTTATCATCTCCTTGGGAATTTAGCACCTGTGGAGGTGGTTCTTCGTGCTTAATAATGGCATACTGAAAATGAAACACTCTGGTTTTAATTGAAAGGATTATGGGGAGTGGAATCAGTGGTTGAAGTTTAATGAGGAGATTGGCTTCTCCCCTATTTATTATGCTTTACAGGGAAGCTTTGGTAACCAAAATGGATACACCAGTGAAGCTAAGGAGCATGAAGAAGGAGGCGGCCTTCCTCGGTGCCATATCGGATAAATGAATAAAAATATATGTCAAAACAAGGACATTTTGTGCCTGGAAGAAATTAGAATGGTGCTTTGGAAATCATATTGCTTCTCCAAGAATCACACGAGGGCCAATTCAGATATCTCTTCCCAGTTTTTGGCATTGTTGTTGGACTTAAACCTGCCAAATGAAAGGTGTTTTCTCTTGCTTCGCTCGGTCTTCAAGGAATCAATTCTAGTGGGAGATATTGATATAGTTGTAGTAGCAATCCTTGGATTGGGTTTTCCATGGCCAGATGATATGGAACGAATGATCGAACGGGAGGTTGAAGTGGAATGGCACCTGTTCATTCTGGATCTACAAGGAGAGGAGTTGCATCGCCATAGAAGATAGGCATCAATAGGTCACAAGTTCCTGAGTAGATGGTTGGGCCTGGAGGTGGTGATAGGGATGGACTGGTGCAATGCCTTTGCCAACTTGGTGGGTTCTGGGTGTTTTTATGAAGATCTCTAGGTGTCCACGAGGTGGGATTATAGTATATGTTTTGATCACCCGTGTCTAGCTCTTTTTTCTTTCTCTGTAATTAGCCAATTTTGATGGCAAAAGGCCAATTTCGTTTATAAAGGATCCCTCGAGGGATGAACCAAAAAAAAGGTATCATTTTGAAAAATCAATATATTTTTGCAGCCATGCTACCATTATGAATCAAAATATATATATATATATATATATATATATATATATATATAATATAATATATAAGTTATAATATATAATAGATTTCTTGAGTTTCATATAATGGATATCAATTTCTGTGAACAGATATTTGTTTTTAAAAATGGATATTCGTTTTGCACAGTCGAGGCACGTCTATATTTTGAAGACATGGCGAATTTGTTTTTAGCCCCGCATAATGAATATTTGTTATTTATACATAATGGATATTCGTTATTGATAACACATGTACCTGTTTCCTTCTCTATAAATCTTTACTAAATTTAATATATTAATATATACATAAATAATATAATATAAATAATATAGTATTATAATATTATATTTAATATATTAATATTATAAATTAGATTATTATATATTATATTATTAAATATAATAATTAATATTATATATCATTCTATAATGTATAATATTATATTATATTATATATATTAATATATTAATATATTATATATATTAATATATTAATATATTATATATATTATATATATATACTAATATAAAAAATATATTAATATTTCTAGTTTTAATAAACAGATATCCATTTCTATCAGATATCCGATATTAATGGATATTTTTTTTGCTTCAACATTGCTTTGATATTTAGCTTAGGGGTGACTAACCTAAAAATTCAACATCCCCAATGTGTTTATAGGGGTTGCAAGAGTTTTTCGAACTTCACCATTCGTGCTGACAACTTTTTTTCATCTGATTTTGATGAAACAAAAAGGGTTTGTTCAGTGAATTGACAACATTCTACCGATATAAGATATGCTTTATTTTTAATTCAATAGGTAATTATTATTTATTTTCTACATGCACTATGTGTAAAGTCTTGATTGATAGGTTGATTGAAAAACATCTATAACTTTTAAATGGTTAAATATTTTTTGAATTTGAAAGATGTGTCACACACTATGCTTCACAAATTATAGTTTTTTAAAAAACATAATATTTTGACCAAGTTAGGGTGGTCGGACAAATGGTTTTTAATATTTTTTAAAATTCCTACTAGAAAATTCATAACTAAATATATGCTTGCCAAAAAATTACAAAAATTTATGTGTCACATCTGTGCATGTGTCCTCTACTTATATTGAAAGATTTGGAAAAATAATATTTATTTTTTCTCCCCATTAGGGTGGTTGGACAAACACCTGCTTTTTTTTGTTTCCTGAAAATTTAGTACTACTACATTGAAATTTCAAATTTTCAGCAAATATATTTATTTTTTTCCAAAAAAAGGACTCTAGTAGCTTAGAAACTAGATTCAATTTGCTACAAGTTTTGGTTTTACATATTTTTCAAATTATGTTAATAACCTATTCAAATTTTTATGTCAATTTGTGTAACTCTGCTTTTCTGAATTGTCATTGCCACTTAGGGGCCTAGTTTGGACCCCCATGATCCTACATTGACCCTATCCTATTGAATATTTTTACCCCTATTGTATATATCTAATAGACTAGGATATGTGATCCAAAAAATAGATAATAGTATTTACCAAATTTATCTAGCAAACATTGGTAGAAATTTATTTAGTATGTAAATATAAGATTACTCAAGACACTAAGTTACCTAATTGCTAGTATGTTTCTTGCTTATGTTCTCTCCTTACTTATGCACTCTCAATCTATACAATTATTCCTACCTCATCTAGAAAGAAGGGATGTTCAATTCTAGTAATTCTAGGGAGGGGTGTTGAAGAAATTCCTAATCTCCTCACTCCATAGAAGAACTAAGGGGATTTCTTACTAAATATGTATTAGCAACTTAATCTAATCAATGAGACTTGAGAACCAATAAATGGAAACCTTTAATATACATTGCAAGGTGACCTCCTATCCCCTCCTTAATTAGATATTTTTTCTTCTCACTCATATCAAGGATGGCTCCTTTATACCCTCCTTAATTTTGGTATAAAGAGATTCACTTTAAACCAAACCTATAGAAGGGGGATGTTGAAAAATTATCTACCCCTCCAATGTTAATAGAATTCCCCCTTCCAACAAATGAATTCATAAGGTTTATGTGGGAAACCCTTGCAAGATAAAACCCACAACCAAAATACATTCATCATTATATTACTCAAAATCCAAGAATTCAATACATATCTTACAAATTCTCAATCAATAGTATTACACCATACCATTTTGCAATCAACCTTTCAACACCTACTAATGGCTAACCTTCCTTTGTGATCACACAACAATGGCCTTTCCAACCAACTTTGGCACCTTCACATGAGATGATACATATATGTCCTCATATAATTCCAACCAACACGTAGAATAACAATAATCACATGACTATATTCCAACTATACCATGACATCAACATGCCACATATATCACTAAATTTGATGTCTTCATTGGAATAATAATATTTATATATACACTATCACATACAAGAATTCAATATTTGTTCATTAAACATTGTGAATGCACACATGTTTCTAGTATAGCCACCACTACTAGGTCCAAGGATTGTGGTAGTAGATACAAACAGCTAACCATTTATATTTGATTTTGGTACACTAGAACACCCTCTTGAAAATAACCATGTCTTTCAATTTCCCTGCATGAATTCCAACTCTACTGCAAGTGCACTAACATCGCCATTCATGCATCCAGTAACACTATTTCAATATGTGGTAGTGATGTATCCATATTCCTTGTGGTTACTACCACAACATTACCACATGTAAACCAACATGCAAACTATATTGCAACATCTTAAACTCACCGCATTACTTTCTATGGTTATTTATTATACAATAGATAAACTCTTTATCTTTTATAACTTACCACATCTCATTGTATTGTATTATGTTGAGAAAATATAGCTTTAAGAACTTTATGTATAAAATTTCATTTGTGAATAACACACCCAAGTCCCAACATATCCTTCTTTCATCAATCAAGCATCCAAAGCTATGTAGGAGAGAAGACATTATGAAATTTAAACCCTTGAAGATTGATATGCCACTTCATCAAGCATCCTACATGTAAATTTCTAGGTGTAAGGTTCCAATTTATTCATTATAAAATTAATTTTATATGAAAAAGGTTAGAATAGAATTAAAAATAGATTAATTAGCTCCAATATTGCTCAGGTCGGTGACATTTTTTCAACATCTTGAGGATTATAAATAGCTAGATAGATATTATTTAGATTATTGCAATTAAATAGATTATATTATATTGTACAATTAGTTTTAGTTTAGCATAATTTCTCCAAATCATTTTGAAATTCTCTTTCCAATAGGACAAGATAACAGGTGAAAATCACTTGATAACAAGCCCAAGGCAATCGACACAAAATTGAACACATTTTCTTAAATTTCATTTAAAATGATTTAATTTCATTAGTTAATTAGGTCACATTTCAATTTAGGCAAATACAAAAATATGGGATCATTTTTAATTCCCTACAATTAAATCAAAGACTTTAGTTCATTTTCACTCAAGAAAACATCAAGTGGTCAAATTTCCTTACTAACAGATTTTCTAAGGCAATCAAAAAAATGATGAGAATGAAAATATTCAACTTATAAACAAGACAAGTAAATCACGGAAAAATTCAATGCAAGTACATCATGCAACAAACAAGGCATACCTCTTCCTTTTATCTCCCAATGTAAATATCATGTGTTTTAGGGTCATATAAGATTGGGTAAGGTCTATTTTAAACAAGATTGAAATTTTTCAACTAAACCAAGAAGCCTTCAATGTAGAACATGTTCAAGAGAAATATATTATATTTCCATGTATACAATAAGAAAAAATAAGCGTTGACAAAAAAGAACAAGAAATATATTAATTCGGTCAACCTAACATGAAGATAAAATCCTTCTAGGACACTCTCCCTCACTTTTCTCATTGCATTCCATTTATCTTCATCTTCCCTTCCATCATCTCATTTATTTTGCAATACCTAAGGCACCCCTAGATATGAAAAGATTAATAGGACCTCAAGAATAGATCCCCTTGAACAAAACCACCACCCAATAATTCAATCAATACATCCCTTCCAATGCAATAGCACCTCTTCCAATAGATATGACTATGAGAATACTGATTCTGAGGGTGGGTTCTTAGAGCATGATAGAATGACCATTCACACTAGGAATTCACAACTTTCAATAACACCACATGAAGGATATATCAAGGACCCATTTTGGAACAAAAACTAGGTCAAACTAGAGTCCATTGAATTATCGTTTGGTTATAAATTTAAAAAAAAAATCCAAATTGGCCTCTTATAGGTATACGATTGAAAAAGAGGTATATTTTCTTTAAAGGGATCAATGGATTCTTGAGCAACATGAGAATCCCTGAAAAATATTCTTTTAAAATGATAAAATCTCCATGAAAAGAGAAAGACTTGAAAATAAAATTGAAGCGACAAGAAATGAATCCACTCAACCCATGTAGGATGAGCAACAAAACCCGTGTCATCATGGTGAAATGCAAAACACAAAAGAAGCAACCCAAAGATGCTCATAGCTACCCTAGTTCAATAAAAAAGAACACTTGAGGTTTGGGGCACCAATGGAATTCTCAAAAATATAGTGCAAATGAATGATAAACTAGTGTCCCCAAGGTGCTATCCTTATACTAATTCCTTCACCATTGGTGCAAATGAGTCGACTCAAGGGTTAACTCAACTACCCATATATTAACCTCTACTTATGCATTGTGAGAAATAATTTTTTCATGCCTCCATCATATAACATGAAAACCCTACACTAACTATGTGGGATGCCTACAACTAACAATTGAAATAAAATAATCTCACTAGGTTTTCAACCCCTAAGCACACCTTCTTAAAACTATCTAGTGTTTCCTAGATATCAATAGCTAAATATGCCTTAGTCTACCTAGCAAGTTCCACCCATAGGGATCACATTTATAGATATCCCTCCTTCCATATATGACCCCTTTTTGGCATACCTCAAATATCTAATGAATCCCTTAGACCATGTGATTCACAAAATGATCTTGTCATAACCTCTCCTCAAACTACTTGTGTTCAACTGTGTGAGATATCCCAAATCCCACATTAAATATTACACCAGGTTTGTTCAAGAGATTCTTCCTTAAGATGGATTCATTACAAAAATCTTCCTGAAAACCTTAGAAGGGGTGGTCCTGGATTAGTTTTATAAACTCCCATAGGCATTAATTCATTCTTTCTGGTAACTTGTCGTAAGAAATAATTTAGAATTAAACTAGAAAGAAAATGAAAAACACGATATTCCTATTCCAAACTACTACAAACCTTAGATAAAGCTCGACAAATGAATGCAAACAAAAATCAATAACAAAATCAAAGTAATATTACAAATAACACTCCAATGTGACTTGATTTTCTCTAATGATAGTCGGTATGTGGATACTCCTTTGCTTGAATATTACTTGTTTTGACAACATGCACTTAGTTCAAAGTGTGATGGTGGAAATGGATGAGAGAGTGCCTCAATTTATAGAATTTTGAGGACAAGTTTCCTTAAATGTCCTTTATTCTTGGCAATGGTGGAGGGAATATAGCCATAATTAAAAATAATAGATTATTTTAGCCATGTGCGAGGATAAAAATTGGTGTAAATAGTAATGATTTATTTATTTACATGAGATGATATGGAAAAGAGATTAATTAAATAATAAGGCTATTTAATTGAGTGGTATACTTTATATGAAGAGGACTTGGTGAGGTGATGTGTTTGGTCAATTAAGATAAGGGTATAGTAGGGAAATATTTAGGTGTCTATGCTCACCAATGAGTTTGTTGCTAATTTTGACATAGGCAAACTAGAAAAACAAATCTAAGAGTTTTTAATTATTAAATAGCACCCCAATTAATTAATTGCACATTTTATAACAAAATGGAGACAAATTATCTATTCATGTATGTAGTTTAGAAAATTGTACTCCCTTCTAGGTGATAGTACAATTTCACACTTAGTTTGGACCTATTTTAGTGACCCTGTATTTATGCACTTTTCCTCTTCATAAATAGGCCCCTAATTCCTTTTATTATGCATCCCAAGGCCTATTTTTACTGTTTTTTGACATTAAAGCATGTATTAAATAAATGCATTTGATTAATTAATAACCCTGAAACACATTGATCTTGGTCTTTTAGGTCAAGACCCATTCACCCTTGGGCGAATGGGTCCCCTTTAAGTCCCAATGCCAAATTTTAAATATTTTTTTGGCATTATTTTAAAGTCTCGTATTCAAGTTTCAAATGTTGGCTATCGAGATATAATATTTGGGAAATTAGTGAGGAATCCTATAAAGCTTAGTCTTATCATTTCAAACTAGATTTGGACAAGCAGTAAAAGAGAACTTTTGAAGAGCGAGGAGAGAATATTTAAGCAAGCAAAGTTGAAGTTTTGGAGCAAAATTTTATTTGTATTTGTGGGTCTTCAAGCTCATTTTATCAAAGATTTGATCAAGCATTGTTCATGATTGAATGTTGATGCCTATGGTGGATCATGATGGATTCTAGGTTTGGGAGATGCATTTGGTTATTCTCCCTAACCTAATGACTTGTTTCCTAAGTGATCCCATCTTCTATCTTCATTCTACTAGAAACCTACAACAAGGTATTATCGTATTTTAGATCTATTAGGGTTTTTTGACTTATCCCTAATTAGATCTTTATCATTTATCATTGTCATATAGAAATCATGCTCTAAATACAATTGAGTAGGGTTTATTTGCATGTTAGCTCATAACAACCTTAGACGCACTTAAGGTTAGGTCTTGCACACACTTTTATTTATCAAATCTATATCATTCATCAAGGTTTAATTACCAAACTTTGGGTTTGACTGAGGCAAACCCCCATACAGACAAAATGACATTTTCTTTGGTAGATTTGCTATAGGTCTAGATCCAAAAGTCAAGATTTATAGGTACAAGAGCAGAGTGCAAATCGAGGGCTAAAGATTTAGCTTTTGAAGTTTTAGAAAAGGACACAAGAACCCATTTGCCCTTGGGAAAATGAGTCCTACTATAGAGCTCAAAATCCATTTTTTTAGGCCAAGTATACACCATTATGTCCTCATTAGATCTTCTTGTAGATTTCTAATTTTTTTTCTGCTATCATAATATTTTGAATTTCAAGTGTTAGGTCATGTAATTTAGGTTTTTAATGTATTTTAATTCATCTCTCAAAAGTGCCAATCATTCATTTATGTCATAAGAAAATAGTAGACCTTCCTAATAGGGTTGACTCACCTTAAGGTTGAAAGTCAATCCTATCCTTGGGAGATCTCTTTTTCTTATGAAATTAGGGAAATGGTAAGAGTGTTTAAACCCTTAGATCACACTGAAATTTACCACCCCCCTTTTTCATTCATTTCATTTCAGTGAATTCCCGACATTGTACATCATAAATTCTAATTTGGAAGTCTCTAAAACCCTAGATCTAGGGTTTGCATTAGTTAGTTTTGTATCTCATTTAGGATTTCAAAATTGAATTTTGCATCATTCACAATTATATTTTAAATCATCTAAAATCTAAAAATATCCAAAAATATTGCATACATTTCATATAGTAGTTTGCATATTGGTTGTATAAGGTGTCTTGTAGTCATTTAGATCAAAAAATTTAATCAAAATTGTATTCAAAAAAATTTCATTCTTGTTCATCTTTTTTCATTTCTTGCATTTTCATTTACATAGAAAAATATGGAAAATTAGCCACAAAAGAAACATTTTGCAACCTGAAACAGTAAACATAAATAGTAGATCATACATTGCATTTTTCATTTTTCGAAACCCTAAGCAAGGACCCATTCACCCTTGGGTGAATCTATCCCCATACAGGTGTCTTGACAATCTTCTTGGTGCATTTTTTTCTTTGTTCCTACTTTTTGTTTCTACCGTTAAAACTAGAATTTTAAATTCTGAAATAGTATGTTCTACACATTAAAGAAGGTTGTTCTTTTGATGAAATATTGAAGAAAATTGAAAAAAAAAAATTGTTTCAGTATTAGATAATTTCATAGCTATGTACATATTTTTTACTTTTTACATCATTGCATAGTTTAGATAGATTATTATTCATTTTGCAAACATTGGAAACCATAAACTATCTCAAAACATTAAACAAAAAACCATACACTAAATGATAAACCTTGGAGAAAGCGTAGTTATCTGATCATGTCGGATCTCTTTCTACAAGTTAATATATCCTTCAAGACCTTTAGTAGTGATGACTTTGATATGTTAGGTGAATCTCTTGAGGATTTCATCTCCCAAAGTTCATCCACTAAGGCTTGTCATAACAAACCAAAACAAAGGGAAGTTAATGCAACTACACCTCAACTTATCATCTACCCACCTTCGCAAAAACCATAGTCCAAACCAAGCATGTGCTTATCATAGGACCACCTATAAACAAACCAAAACCTCCAAGACATATCTTAAACTTTGCAAGGCAACTCACTAGTAATAATGTTTTACAACAACCAAGTTACAATACCATTGCTCACACATATAATACAAGGAATAATAGGCAACCACAAACCATACCTACTTCATTATCACTACCTCAACCTATTTTTCCTAGTGCTCCCCATTTTCCTTTACAATGGAAAGGAGTATGTTCTTTTGGAACAACTTAGAAACACTCTTGCTGAGATTTCTCTATGGGATCTCATTCAAGCATCACCTAATTATCATAGCATGCTTCAAAGTGCTTTACAACAATTTGTGGTCCCTCCTAGTGCACAACCAAATGATGTAGCAGCCCTAATTCAAGGTATGAATTCGTCCAACATAGACATTATCTTTCATCAAGATGAATTACCTCCATTAAAAGTGTAAAAATAAAATGAGGCTTTGATGGTAATGGTTGTCATTAACAAGTGTGGCATAAGACGTACTCTCACTGATAATGGTTTGGAGCTCAATATTTGTAGTGTAAGCCTTCTTGATAAGATTGGAGTGGAAAATAGTGGAATTCAACTAGATTATTTATCTATCTATGGATTTGATAATGTGGTAAGACAATCGCTTGGTGTGATAACATTATCGGTTAAAGCAGGTAAGGTTACATTACAAATCCCTATTCATGCCATGCCTCAAGAACTCTCATATAATCTTCTCTAAAGAAGACCTTGGATTCATGAAATGAATGAAGTCCCTTCAACACTTCATCGTTTAATGAAGTACACTTGTAAAAACAAGGTCTACACAATCAAAGTTGATCTTCAATCTAACACTTGTTTGCAAAATTAAAAAGGTATGAAAATCTCTTTGAGAACATTGATACCAACTTCAAATTTTGAACCTGTGAAAGAAGAAGAAAAAGAGCAATGTTTGTCATCAATATCGAAACTATTGGATGATTATTGGGGTTCATTGGATTTTACACCTAAATTCATGGGAGAATATAAGATCACAATGAAGGAACTAAAAAAGGACAAATAAATAGTGGCAGTGTCAACACAACATGAAGAAGAATTATCACAAGCATCCAACTTGACAAATTTTAATAAGGAAGAAGACACAAATTACACAACAAATAATGATGAGCTCGATCATCAACAACCACCATCCTCAAAAGAAATGGAATCTCTCTATGCAAAAGGATATCAACTTGAAGCAACTTGGTTATAATGGAAAAGGATGTGGTGTGAACGAGCAAGGCATTTATGTCCCTATAGAGCCTAATATACAAGAAACAATGTGAGGTCTTGGATATTGTCCTTTTAAGATAATAAAATCATTAAAAAATCATTCACTCAATATCAACACTATCACACAAGATTCTCCTAAGACAACTCTCACATTGGTACATCCAAACTAAATAGATAACACAAGTGATGATAAGCAATTGGATTACTTTCAACATGATGAAGCTTTAGCAGAAATATTAGGAGTTTACAATAATTTACCAACTCATCACCACAATTGATGATTCAAATGTACCTTAAATACTAAGGGATTCTTTGGAAATGAAGCTAAAACAAGTGATATTAAACAAGATGTAGATCAACAAATTCCTGAAATTTCAAACCAAAGTGCATTACTTGTGGGAGATACAATCAACATATTGATGGAAACATCTAACGAAGAGAAGGTGATTAAAATAGGAAAGTGTCTTGATGATGAAGAACAAGAATATATTGCAACATTACTATATGACTTTCTTGAAATCTTTGCTTGGACTTATTCAGATATGTCGGGTATTGACACTAAGATATTTACACATAACATTATCTTGAAAGAGATGTTAAACCCATAAGACAAAAAATACGCAAGATGAATCCTAAGATAGATTTATTGGTGTAAGAAGAAATTGATAAACTCTTGGATGTTGGTTTATTCATTCCATTGATTATTCACCATGGATATCTAATATTGTGGTTGTGGCAAAACCTAATAATTGCATTAGGATGTGTACGAATTTTCGTGATTTGAATAAAGCATCCTTAAAGATGACTTCCCCCTTCCTAATATTGACATGATAGCAGATTCAATTACGAGCCATGCTTTATCGTCATTCATGTATGGTTTCTCACTATATAATCAAATTTTCATCAACCCTCAAAATCAATACAAGATAGATTTTACCATAACTTGGAGAGAATTTTGTTGGGTTGTTACGCCTTTTGGATTAAAGAATGTTGGAGAAACATATCAAAGAGCTATGACACTAATATTTCATGATTTCATCCACAAAATTTTGGAAGATTATGTTGATATTTTGGCTAAATCTCAGAATCATCAAGATCATTTCAAAATCCTATGTAAGATCTTCGAAAGAATTTGTAAGTATAACATGAGGTTAAACCCAAAGAAATGTGTCTTTGGTGTATATAGTGGAAAAATATTGGGTTTTATAGTATCACATAGAGGCATTGAGGTGGATACAAAGAAGATTTATTCTGTCATAAACATTCCACCTCCTAAAAATATCTCTCAATTATGTAGTTTACAAGGAAAAATTCAAGCAATTCATCGATTTGTGGCATCATTGGTGGGTTAGACTCTCCCCTTTACCCAACTTCTTAAGAAGGAATCAAAATTTAAATGGAATGAGGATTGTAAACAAGCTTTTGAAAATTTGAAAGAGTGTCTAGCTAATCCTCCCATCTTGCAACCCGTTATTCAAGGAAATCCATTCATGCTTTACATATCAGCATCTACTCATGCTCTAGTAGTGCTATTGGCTCAACAAGATGACAATGACAAAGAGCATCTTGTTTATTACATTAGTTGAACTTTAATTGAATATGAAACTTGGTATACAACAATGCAATGTTTGGCTCTTGTGTTTGCTACTAGTAAATTGAGACACTATTTATTAAATGAAAAAGTACATGTTGTTACAAAGTTTGATCCTTTGAAACACCTCTTTGTTAAAACACATTTGTCAG
This sequence comes from Sequoiadendron giganteum, assembly GCA_007115665.2. Taxonomy (NCBI): domain Eukaryota; kingdom Viridiplantae; phylum Streptophyta; class Pinopsida; order Cupressales; family Cupressaceae; genus Sequoiadendron; species Sequoiadendron giganteum. The sequence goes on from CM021108.1 coordinate 459,514,274, forward strand.
GATGTTTAGCTAAATGGGTTATGTTGTTAACTGAGTTTGATCTTAAATTTATTTCTCAAAAGGAAATAAAAGTAAAATCCTTGACCAACCACTTAGTTGACGCTCCTTCACCATTAACATCACCCAATCATGATTCATTCCCTAATGAAAGTGTCTTGACAACTGAAAAAGACATGGGGATTGTACTTTGATGGTTCTAAGTGTCAAGCTAGATTTGGAGCAGGGCTATATTGATACTGCCTTCAAGAAAACCTATTCCCTTATCCTATCATTTAAAATTCATATGCACAAATAACACTACATAATACAAGGCCCTAATTGCTAGAATACGTGTGGCCTTATCCTTAGGTATTCAACACATTCATATATTTGGCGATTCTCAATTAGACATTAAACAAATAAATGTATTCTATCAAGCGAAACATGATAAGTTATCCCAATATAAAGCCCTTACAATGGCATTGATAGAATGCTTTTAATCGTATACCATTGATAATATTCCACGAAAGGATAATCAGCATGTAGATGCAATGGAAAGTGTTGCTTCCCTTATGTCTCTTAAATATCCTTTTATCAACTTCACATTTGTAGTTCATACAATCATAAAACCGTCCATAGATGAAAAGATAAAATAAGCATTAGTGACCAATATTGAATTCTCTAGTGAATTATAAACACTAATATTCAATTACTTAAAAGAGGGTACCTTTCCTAAACCAACCACTAAAAACACTAGAGCTCGTATTCAGAAACTTGCAACTAGATACATAATCCTAGATGATGTCTTGTATAGACGATCCTTTGATAGTCTCTTACTTAGATGCCTTAAACAATCGAAGATCCCTATAGCCCTTGAGGAAGCTCATGTTGGTGCTTGTGGGGGGCATTTTGGGGGAAGATTATTAATTCAAAATTTAATTTGCATTGGATATTTCTGGCGACATATGGAACAAGACTTTTTTTATCATGTTAAGAAATGTCACAAATGTCAAGAACATAACAATTTGATCTATGATCCTACTTTTGAACTTCATGCTCAAATTCCTATTTGGCCATTTTTAGTTTGTGGTTTAGATCTCATTGGAAAAATATCTCCACCTTCTTCTTTTGGACATATGTTTATAATTATCTTGACAAACTATTTCAGAAAATGGGTAGAGGCTATTCCTCTTCATTCCATAACTACTAATGCAATTTTTTATTTCATATTGAAACACACTATTGCTCACTTTGTTATTCCTTCCACATTGATTTCAGACAATGGTACACCATTTAAGAACAATGATGTGAAGAAATTTTTGGAAACATTTCATATTCAACACCATTTTTGAACACCTTACTACCCACAGGCTAATGGTCAAGCGGAAGCAACTAATAAAACCCTTGAGAAAATATTACAAAAAATAGTGAGTAAACTTAATAAGGATTGGCACACTCAATTATCTTATGCATTATGGGCCTATCGCACAAGTATTCGAACATCCATAGGAAATACCCCTTATAACCTTGTTTATGGTGTTGACGCAATAATACCTTTGGAGTTAGGAATTACTTCATTAAGAATTTATCTTAGAGGGATTATTGACAACACCACCTACAAAGAGAAACGATTACAACAACTTGAAATGCTCAATGAACAACACATCAATTCTCTCAAGGATCTTCAAGCCTATTCCAAAAGAATGCAATGAAGTTACAATGATTATGTCATTCTTCTTTCATTTAATAAAGGTAGTTTAGTGTTATATGAAAATTAATGTAATGTTAATGTCGCCTTGAGTGAAAAAGGAAAGTTTAGTCTGAATTGGTTAGGACCCTATGTCATTGATGAAAGCTACAGGTCTAGAGCATACACATTAATAGAAATAGATGGTACACCTCTCAAATAACCTATCAATGTTGTGTATGTGCATAAATAATACTCTTAATATCTCTTTTTGAATAGTATGTATATTAAAGCATGTTATTAGATTAAGTAGATAGTTGTCTATTTTATCTCGCATTACTTCATTCTTGACAAACATTCTTCGTGTGTCTTGAATTATGTAGAGTAATTTTGCACTATGTTGAATTATTACTTCCCTTTACATGCTATTCAAACCCATGTGTGTTGTGTTAAATTAGATCATTACATGCATATAATTTTACAATTAGATCATAAGTGCATTTAGTTTAATATAAAACACTTAATTAGAATGTAGCATCTAATGTAAACATAAGTGTTTAGGTTAGATCACATAAATTAGATCATGGAGACATCTATTAAATAATCTTTCTAATATTGTTTATTAGATCACATTGACATCTAATTCAAACAAAAAATCATAGAAACAAACATAAATTCTTATATATAATAATCATGAAATTTTATGTGCATAATCACCACGATAACAAAATGTGGTGTAATACAACATAGCACATCTTGTGTGGCCTATGGCTATCAGAATCCTCAAGGCCTAGCGGTGGTGCTCGTTGAGAGACAGTCGATTGTGATCCACTCATGGAGCTCATCTAATCTTGTAGGCCATGTACCTCAGCTAAAGCCATCCCCTCATGTATGAGTGTTGTGACGCGTTCCTGATCTATCTAATCCTTGTCGGCTTGTACTCTAGCTAGATTTGCCTAAACTCTAGTGAGCTCTCTCTACAACATGTTGAGTTTAGACCACATGAAATCATGTGACTCGCTCTCAGTTGGAGCCCAGGTGGCTCGAAGCTCCTCATATGTAGCTTGAAGCTCTGTTATCTTGGCTCTCACATACTCCTCTCTAGTTGTAGATAGATCAGTGACTCTCATAGCCTCCTCGTACGTTGTCCTCCATCTAACTAAAGGCTCAAAAAGGTTAGTATGACACCTTGCACTAGGTGGTGGCATATGCTCTGTTCATGTGGCCTAATGTGGGGGCATGGAGGGGAACATCTATGTAGTGACTCAATGGGAGAGGTCTCACCACTCTCATGTACACATTGCAAGATGGAAATCATAAAGAATATTAGAACAAGACATGATAAGTAAATGCAATAACCAGAAACATAATAAAGCTATAATAGCACATCATCACCTGGATCACTAGCCTACCAATGGGGATCTCAATGTGGGATATTAGGTCCCTCATGAGCAAGAAGAGTGGAAGCTGCAATACCACTACCCTCCCCATGCTCATGAAGGGTAATGCCTGATGCAGCTATCATTTGTGCTCGGGTGACTCGTGCATGAGATAGATGTCTCTCCTCAAGGGCTTCTACAGCCTCCTCTAGCTCATCAAGATCACCACTCGTAGGCTATGGATCCCCCTCATACTCCTCCTCATCCTCCTCTAAGTACTCTGCTCTATCCTCACCATTTGTATCTCCATCCACATCTCCATCCTCCCTCTCATCTCCCTGACTTGGAAGAGGTCCAACTTCACCTGCAAGGTGATGAACAGGGAAGACATGTGCAGGTCGTGCTCATCCACTAGTGCTCATAGGCTATCATGGCACCTACATCATCCAAATTTGATGTTGGGGGTAGATCCTAATCTTTATCATCTGAATCGCTAAAAAAGACATCATCAACTGTGGGACGTTGGATGTCTCCTGGCCTAGAGCCACTTCGTGTTGCTCTCAAATATGTAGGTCATGGCCTAGGAGGTACTTGAACCTATTTGAATTGCCACATAACTTGATCATAATAAAAGGTCATAACTATATATTCATGGAATCCAAGCAATAACCTATCATGTTGCATCCTGACAAGTTGTCATGTGAGATCTGGCCACTAGGGTATGGTGTGGTAAGGTCTCCATATTATCTCCTCCTCTAGATGATAAAACTAGACCCTCTAGTACAACAGATCCTTGGACTGTCAAACTCATCTCAAGGTGTAGTTGAAAGCTCATGGATAACCAATGGTCGTTACCATAGAATAACTTGTAGGCCTAGTACATGTGATATTCTTAAAGGCCCAAACCTATAATAGCATACAGTGTACTATGTTGTGTAACTCTCGATAAATAAATCACCCAAGATCATAATAAAGATGAGCCAACATACTGCGACCTCATGCATATACGATTTGATGTCGCTCCATCTATCAAATAGTGTAAACGAGGTCCCCATCTAGGTGTGTTCCCTATCCATCCAGTACAAGAGCTAAAGGAATTGTAACAACCATAATCTGCCTTAACAATGGCAAGTGAGCATATAGTAGCCACTATTTTTTGTCTTGGAATCTTGCTTATTTCATGGAGATGTTCTAAACCAATTAAATTATGAAAATAATATTTGCTATATGAACATCCAATATGAGAGGGTTTGATTTATTAAAAGAGACTAAATAACATAATTATTTCTTAAACATAATGTATAATGCATAAATTAATTGGATTAAAATATATTTTCAAATATATTAAAATTTAAAGTTAAGTAAAAACACATTTTTAAAGTTAATAGGCAAAAATACATTAAAGAGATTATCCTAAATTAATTGTGATGATCTATGAGATGATATTAAAATTTATTAAAAATTTATTTTCTGCAATTGAAGTTAGCAACCATATAACTTTCATATAGATTCTTATCCCATATTTATTTATAAGTAAATGATTTAATATATGTCTCTAATTTGGAACCCAACTATTCGATGAAATTTATTTTCTTAATCCAATAAAATAAAATAAAAACTTTTAGAGAAAATCTCGCTGTGTATATGAGTTTAAGCTTATCTATATAGAATAATCAAAATCTTTTCAACAAGATAAGGTATTATTGTGCTTGTCTTTCTCCTCTACAATATAAAATAAAATACTAGAACTATTGTAAAATTTATCTTGGAACAAGGAAGAAGGTGTGGCATCTTTCAGCAAAGAAATAACCATTGCTTATTAATTAATAATAGCCACATATGTATGTGATGTCTTTTTTGCTTTGTATAAGAGGTTGTAGTCTTAAACAAAAAA